>CM055118.1:540005263-540447763 GCA_029206835.1 Rana muscosa | reverse complement strand
AAAATGTTTTAAACTGAATATAATTTATATATGGGGAAACAGCAGACACCTTGCTTCCTCTTTTATTATCTGTCACAATTCTTTGATCTCGGATTATTTCAGATTTTCTCATCCTTACTCTTCCACACAAGCACTTTGCTTTCATTCTTGTTTCTGGTTTCTTGTTCTCATGCTTATTTTCATTTTCTCTTCTTACTTTCTTTTTCGTACATCACGGGACACAGAGCGACTTAGTCATTACTAATGGGTTATATAGTTTACCTTCAGGTGCTGGCACTGGCAACTTCCAAACCGGAAGTACCCTCCCCTATATAAGCCCCTCCCATCCGGGAGCGCCTCAGTTTTTTGCCAGTGTCTAAGGTGTTGGCCAAAGAGTAACATGTGTTTTCACTGGGCTTGCGTACAGGTTCTTTTGGGCCTTAGTAAGCTGTTCCGGATCCCACCAAAAAAGCTTCATAGCTAAACGGTCGGTACCCGGGCCTTGCAGCAGAAGAGCAAGGTTTTGCCTGTAATGCCTCTCTTAGGAGGGCTGGACCCTGGGATCCAGAGCTCTGGTCATACCCACGACCAAGATGTTGTCTGTGCAGGGTGCTATACAGGTCCAGGGGAGTGGAATCCTTGGGAACCCGGTCCCTGAAGGTTTAATTACAATGCCTGCCGTGATAGGTGAAGTTTGGGCTTCTGTGGACCAAACAGAGTCCTGCGGCGGGGAACAGGTAAGTGGGGGCCCCCAGGAACTTGGTTCTATTGGGGGACCCCCAAGCCTAATTTGTCTTTCTGTCTGTTACCTAACGGTATTCCCGCTAATATCTGTGTATGCCTGTAACTACTGAAAATGTAAAATTTTAATAGTAGTCAAGAAAAAAAAAAAAAAAAAGGACCGCGGTACCTGTGTTAAACCACTAGAGGCCGCTGTGGTCCATTTTTTCTTGTCATGTGGATCTTTGGTTTTCTCAAGTCAAAAGATCCAGGCAGTTGGTAAGTTTCTCTGTGGGAATCCACTTCCTCTGCCCTGTTGCTTCGCTCATCCACCGCACAGGCCCTCCGGCAAAAAGGGCCCTGGCTCCTAGTCCGTTTGATTTTCGAAAAGGGCGCCAATGGCGCACGGGCGCGCGCGCAGGCGCGTGCACGCGCTTCCTATGAAAAAAAAGGGGCGGGGCGGGTGGATGACGCTCGATGCGCGCCACGGCGCTTCTGCGCATGTGCAGGCGTCCCAGCTTGTATAAAGACACAGTACAAGTGTCAGCTGGATACAAACAGAGCTAGCAACAAACAGTGGCACACAGAGGCGGTTGATGCAGGCATCCCCATAGAAAGGCACTTTAGTGGACACCAGCTGGTATATAGCAGCAACTGTGTTAGACTATTACCAGCAAAATTGGTGTATGACGACGGGAATACCTCAGCTTTGTGCTTATAGGATATGTCGTCCAGACGCTCTGGAAATAGATCTTCCAAGAAGCGAAAGGGGTCTCCGTCGGGCTCTGAGGATTTTGGGCATGCTGTACTGCGCCAATCTCCCCTGAAATTTCAGAGGTCAGTAGCCGTAGGAACCCCGCAGGAGTGCCTGGTACTGCGGCTGTCCCCAGTCCACCTGCTCCTGTATATATAACAGAGGAGGTTTTATCCTCAACTCTGGGAGGATTAGAAGAGAGATTAACAGCATTGATCGCTGCTTCCCTGTCACAGGAAAAGCGCGTCCGATCTCCGTCTCCTCCTGCAGAGTGCCTGTTAGTGGAGGAACAGTCCCAGAGATCGACCTACCTGAAGGGGATCAGGTGAGGTTGATAAAGTTTTATAGAGGAATCAACAGTGGAAGAACCTTTCTCAGCATCTCAGGCTGAAAGATTATGGGTTCAGTCTCTGACTAACATGGTCCGAGCAGCATTTTAAATGCCTCTGGCGGAACCATCAACCACTACTGTCTCCTCGCTGGGGTCGCTGAAAGCTCCCCAGACTGTCTGTTCCTTCCCAATCCACCCTTTATTGGAAGGGTTTATTTACCAGGATTGGGAGCATCCTGTAAAATATTTACTCCCCCCAAGAGATTTCCAGTGATCTATCCCATGGAGGATAAGTTCATAAAAAAATGGAGGGTCCCTACAGTGGACACAGCCATCTCTTGTGTAAATAAATCACTGACATGTCCAGTAGATAATGTTCAAGGACCCAATAGATAAAAAATTGGAGTCTTTACTAAAATCTGCTTTCTCTACAGCAAGCATGGTGACACAACCTGCAGTAGCAGCGATTGGAGTCTGCCAAGCAATGAAAGATCAGTTGAAACAAGTCTTAAGGGACTTACCAGATCAGCAGGCTCTTGCCCTAGCTGACCTACCTAGAGCCTTGTGTTGCGGTGGACGCCATAAAGGATACAATCCAACAGGCATCCCGCTTTACGCTGTCTGTAGACATATGCGTAGGCTTCTATGGCTCAAAAACTGGTCTGCTGAAGCTCCCTGTAAGAAATTGCTGATTGGCTTCCCATTTCATGGAGAACGCTTATCTGGAGATGATCTGGACAAATATATCCAGAAAACTTCTGCCGGTAAAAGTACACTCTTGCCGGTTAAGAACAAGGGTAGAAGTCCTTCTTTTAAGAGGCCTACTTCTCCAGTCCCTGGCACATCGGCTGTGAAACAGTTCCGACGGCCTCCGCGGTCAAATCCAGGGGGCAGAAATCAGGGACAATCACAGGGTAACAAGAAACCCTGGGTCAAGAGAGGTACAAAACCTCCCCCCAAGTCATGAAGGGTTGCCCCCACTCAATCGGGTGAGGGGAAGACTTCAGTTGTTCACAGAGACCTGGCGGGACACCATCAGAGATGGGTGATCTCCGCAGTAAGTCTGGGATACAGGCTGGAGTTAAAAGACATTCCTCCTGCCCATTTTATAAGGTCAAACGTGCCAAGCGATCCCCAGAAGAGTGGATCCCTCCTTCTGGCACTAGAGCAACTATTGCCCCAAGGGTAATCATGAAGGTTCCCTTGGAAGAAAACGGGTTCGGGTTTTACTCGAACCTTGTCACAGTCCCCAAACCAAATGGGGACATGAGGCCCATATTAAATATAAAAGGGCTAAACAAGTTCCTACATATCAGGACTTTTTCGGATGGAGTCGATCCGATCGGTGGCCACCACCCTACAAGGGCAGGAATGGTTAGCCTCGATCGCCATAAGGGATGCTTATTTGCATATTCCCATCTGTCCAGCCCAACAGAAATTTCTACGCTTTGCAGTAGAAGGGCGCCATTTTCAGTTCAGAGCCTTACCTTTCGGTCTGGCCACAGCACCACGAGTGTTCACAAAAATTCTGGCCCTACGATTGGCCAAACTAGGAACACAAGGTGTAACGATAATGGCATATCTAGACGACTTGTTGCTGATAGACCACTCAGTGAAAAAAACTAGAAGTGGTCATTCACAAGATAATCAAGTATCTGGAATCTCACGGTTGCATTATCAACCGAGACAAGTCAGCCCTAAAACCAGTCAAAAGCCTGGAATACTTGGGGGCTAAGACTGGATTCAAATCAGAGAAAGATTTTCTTACCTCCAGAGAAGGTGTCGTCTTTGAAAGATTTGACCCACTTAGTGGGTACAAAAAAGAAAAACCATCCATACGCCTGTGTATAAGGCTGCTGGGAAAAATGGTGGCTTCATTCGAAGCAGTACCCTACGGTCAATTCCATTCAAGGAACTTGCAGAGGGCCATACTGTCAGCCTGGAACAAAAAAGTTCAGGCTTTAGACTTACCAATGTCCCTGTCCCCTTCCGTTCGCAAGAGCCTCCATTGGTGGTTGGTGCCAGAATCTGGAAAAAGGGAAACCCTTCAGTCCGGTTTCTTGGAAGGTGGTCACTACAGATGCCAGCCTCATAGGCTGGGGGGCAGTACTGGAGCAATGGTCTCTCCAGGGCAAGTGGTCAGAAGCAGAGAAGGCCCTGCCCACCAATCTCTTAGAGATACGAGCAGCCCGGTATGCCCTAGTAGCATGGACATCCAAACTCCAAGGGTCACCTGTCAGAATTCAATCAGACAATGCCACAGCAGTGGCATATATCAATCACCAGGGTGGCACCAGGAGTCGTGCAGCCCAGAGGGAAGCGAATTGCATCCTGGAATGGGCAGAAAGGTATGTCACAGCCATATCCGCGGTTTTCATCCCAGGAGTGGAAAATTGGAGAGCGGACTTTTTAAGTCGCCAGCAATTATGCCCGGGGAATGGTCTCTTCACCCCAAGGTTTTCCAGGCAATATGCCAGCGGTGGGGAACACCGGATGTAGATCTGCTAGCATCCAGATTCAACGCAAAGGTGGACAGATTTGTGTCTCGCACAAAGGATCCCCTAGCTTGCGGTTCGGATGCCCTAGTGTTCCCTTGGGATCAGTTCAAGCTGATATATGCATTCCCACCGCGATTAATCCGCAGAATCAGGGTAGAAAAGAAACCAGTGATTCTGGTGGCTCCAGCGTGGCCCCGAAGGGCATGGTACGCGGAGATTGTAAAAATGTCAGTGGGAAGTCCTTGGACCCTCCCACATCGTCCGGACCTGCTTTCGCAAGGACCGATATACTACCCTTCCTTACCAGCCCTAGGTTTGACGGCCTGGCTATTGAAGCCCACATTCTAAAAAAGAGAGGGCTATCTAATCCTGTGGTATCTACCATGATCAATGCCAGGAAGCCGGTATCCAGGCAGATCTATTATAGGATCTAGAAGGCGTACATCACGTGGTGTGAGGCCAGGAAATGGCATCCACGTAAGTACGTAATAGGTAGGATTCTGGACTTCCTACAGTGGGCTGTACATAGGAAGCTTGCCTTGAGTACTATCAAGGGTCAGACGGCCTTGTCAATATTTTTTTCAAAGGCCCTTGGCTTTGCATTCATTAGTCAAAGCTTTCATACAAGGAGTGATGCGTATTAGCCCTCCGGTTAGTATTCCCATATGTCCATGGGACTTAAACCTGGTTCTGTCGGTTCTACAGAAACAACCATTTGAACCATTGCGGCACATTTCCTTGGTTCTTTTCACCAGGAAATTGATTTTCTTAGTAGCCATTTGTTCGGCTAAAAGAGTATCGGAATTAGCCCCCTTGTCCTGTAAGGAGCCATATCTGGTTATCCATAAGGACAGAGTAGTATTACGTCCTCATCCAGCCTTCTTCCTAAGGTGGTATCGAGGTTCCATTTGAACCAAGATGTGGTTCTTCCTTCCTTTTTCCCCAAACCTAGTTCGGTAGAGGAAAAGTTATTGCATTCTTTGGATGTAGTAAGAGCAGTTAAAGCTTATCGTAAAGCCACTGCTCAGATTCGTAGAACGGATACTTTGTTTGTTCTGCCGGAAGGCCCCAGAAAGGGTCAGGCAGCATCAAAAATCTACTTTAGCCAAGTGGATTCGACAGGTCATAATACAAGCCTATGGCTTGAAAAGGAGACCGCCTCCGTTCAAAGTTAGGGCGCACTCCACAAGAGCAGTTGGAACTTCATGGGCAGTGCATCACCAAGCCTCCCTGGCTCAAGTCTGTAAGGCCACAACATGGTCCTTAGTACACACGTTTACTAGATTCTACCAGGTAGACGTCAGAAGTCAGGAGGATGTCGCCTTTGGGCGCAGTGTGTTGCAGGCCGCAAAAGAGCCTCATGCCTGATGGCGCCCAGCTTATGTATGGTGTATCCCCCCTCATTTGGCATTGCTTTAGGACGTCCCATTAGTAATGACTAAGTCGCTCTGTGTCCCGTGATGTACGAAAAAGAAAAAGGGATTTTTATAACAGCTTACCTGTAAAATCCTTTTCTTGGAGTACATCACGGGACACAGAGCTCCCACCCCTCTTTTTGGGACACTTATTGCTTTGCTACAAAACTGAGGTGCTCCCGGATGGGAGGGGCTTATATAGGGGAGGGTACTTCCGGTTTGGAAGTTGCCAGTGCCAGCACCTGAAGGTAAACTATATAACCCATTAGTAATGACTAAGTCGCTCTGTGTCCCGTGATGTACTCCAAGAAAAGGATTTTACAGGTAAGCTGTTATAAAAATCCCTTTTTTACATCTTCATCTTTGTGTTTTTTTTGTTATTTATTTTATTTTACATTATTACATTTTATTTCATTTTGTTTATTTTATTTGCATTTTTTGTCTCATTATTATTGTATTATACAATGTATTTGAATTTAACATATAGGTGTATGTACATTGCATCATTATTACTTTGTATCTCCGTTTTACAGTCATTTTTTATCCTTCATTGGTTTGACTTTGTGATCACACACACACACACCTGCTCATGGCAAAAGGTCACCAGCCGTCGATTAGTATTGATTGCTGGTGAGTGGCCATTCGTAGCTGTGAGTCATGTGAGGTTTGAATTTAGATATTTATTTGTGTTTTTAAGTGTTTTTTTCATTTGGATTCAGCTATGACTAAGCACTAGTTCCCAGTACGAAACATGTCAGTTGTACCCCCATTTTGTCTGCTGTGATCTGTAGTGCTTTGCAATTTTTAAATAAAAGGCTACCTGAACGTTTTTTTGGAGTGCGGCTGTCCATACATCCATCCCATTTTCTTGTTCTGATGTGCAGCTCCCGAGGCCTTTAACTCTTATCGATCTGTTTTTAGTCTTAGAGCAGGCAAGGGACAGATGCAGCTCCAATGCTGCATCCATCTAGGTAAGCATACATTTTTCTTTTTTTACAAGCCCATATCTCTCTTTTAATGTGTTTGTTCTAGCTTAAACAGCTGGTCCAGGGAAGTCTCTAGGATGACCCAACTATTTGAAGCAGACCACAGGGAAAGGCTAAAAAGAGTGGGAAGCAGAGATTTTTCATCTGTGTATCAAAGGAATAAACACCACGTATGTACTGTAAGTGTAACATTATACTGGCCCCTTCTCAAACAACACTTCCTTGGATTTAGAGCCCCTTCACACTAACAGCGTGGCCACATTAGTGGTAAAGCGCCTTCTGGGTGGAGCTCAACTTTAAAGAATGGTTACAGTGTATGAGAGAAACACTCAGGTGGAGAAGTATATATACCATCACAAGGGGATGCCCTCGTAAATATAACCTCTGGGGCCCATAGTTGAACACCCTGAGCTACAGCCCACTTAACCTAGTCTTGGATAGGCTCCTAATGGGTTAATGTATACTCCAATGGCTATTGAATTTACCTGAGTGGCTGGAAAACGAAGGAAGCTACCTCTACTGTATGTCTTTTATTTATTGTGGTATGATTTCTGATATACTTGCTGGTCTCTGTTATGATTTGCCCAGTCTGTATCACTGACTGAGCTGGACTCATAGAACTGTTGACTTTGGCTATGGAAGCTGATCTGTTCTGAAACTGCTGTATTTTTTTCCCCTTTTCTGTTCAATAAAGCTTTCCTTGATTGAAAAAAATAAAACTAAAATGTTAATTGTGCCTTTGCAGGACTTTTTTTGCCTTAAATTCCTCCTGAGAATTAGTAGTGCATTTCCTGACATATGAGAAGGCCTAGGCATACTTGTGCCTATAGCCCTATATCTGCAGTGTGAGAGGCACGCTGCCTTTGATTGCTTGTCTCTCAATTTTGAATAAGATTTACCGTATATACTCGAGTAAAAGCCGACCGGAGTATAAGCCGAGGTACCTACTTTTACCACAAAAAACTGGGAAAAAGTATTGACTCGAGTATAAGCCTAGGGGGGGAAATGTGCCCATTGCCACCTCACTGTGCCAATTGCCCAACCTTACTGTGCCCATTGCCATCTCACTGTGCCACCTCACTGTGCCCATTGCCACCTCACTGTGCCCCCTTACTGTGTCCATTGCAGCCTCCCTGTGCCCGAGTCAGTCAGTGTACCTGAAAATCTTCTTATTCCGCGGCCGGCATCCATTGTTTAAATCTCGCGGCTTTCTTTTGGTCCCTTCCATGATAGACGTTTCCAGCAAACACTGTGTTGAGTGTTGCGCCTATCACGGAGATCCTCTCATTCTCGGACTCCGTTTTCCAGCAGGCACTGTGATCAGTGTTCCGCCAATCACGGACGTCGGACAAGAGAACGTCCATGATAGGCGCAACACTCAACACAGTGTTTGCTGGAAACGCCTATCGCGGAAGAGACCAGAAGAAAGCCGCGAGATTTAAACAATGGACGCCGGCCGCGGAATAAGAAGATTTTCAGGTACTGACTCGAGTATAAGCTGAGGGGTATACTTTCAGCCCTAAAAAAAGGGCTGAAAAACTCGGCTTATACTTGAGTATATACAATAATTAATTCTGTGGCTCTGTGCTTTCTTCACCTCTCTTGTTGCTTCTTAACCACTTGTCCCCCGCCCACTGTCAATTGACGGCGGGCGGAGGATACTCTCGTTCTGGGAGGACGTCATATGACGTCCTCCCTTTAAAACGAGCTAGGGGGCGCGCGCTCGCCGCCAGCGGCGCGCGCCCGCCGCATTCACAAGGCCCCGGTGCACGTGCCCGGCGGCCGCGATTGCCGCCGGGCACCCGCGATTGCCCGGGAAACGAGCAGGAAAGTGGGTCTCTGTGTGTAAACACAGAGATCCACGTCCTGTGAGGGAGAGGGGACCGATGGTGTGTCCCTTGTACATAGGGACAACCATCGGTCACCTCCCCCAGTCAGTCACCTCCCCCCACAGTAAGAACACATTGAGGGAACATATTTAACCCCTTCCCGCCCCCTAGTGGTTAACCCCTTCCCTGCCAATCACATTTATACAGTAATCAATGCATTTTTATAGCAGGGATCGCTGTATAAACGTGAATGGTCCCAAAAATGTGTCAAAAGTGTCCGATGTGTCCGCCGCAATATTGCAGTCACAATAAAAAAAAAAAATCGCAGATCGCCGCCATTACTAATAAAAAAATAAAAAAATAAAAATGCTATAAATCTATCCCCTATTTTGTACACGCTATAACTTTTGCGCAAACCAATCAATACGCGCTTATTGCGATTTTTTTTTTTTTACCAAAAATATGTAGAAGAATACGTATCGGCCTAAACTGAGGAAAATTTTATTTAAAAAATAAAAAAATGGGTATTTATTATAGCAAAAAGTAAAAAATAGTGTTTTTTTTCCAAACTGGACGCTATTCTTTTGTTTATAGCGCAAAAAATAAAAACCGCAGAGGTGATCAAATACCACCAAAAGAAAGCTCTATTTGTGGGAAAAAAAGGACACAAATTTCGTTTGGGAGCCACGTCGCACGACCGCGCAATTGTCATTCAAAGTGTGACAGCGCTGAAAGCTGAAAAATGGTTTGGGCAGGAAGGGGGTTTTCGTGCACAGTAGAGAAGTGGTTAAAGTATTCCTCACCAGTTATGAGAGGGACAGCTCTAATATAGGGAAGCAAAGCCCTGCCTTGAACAAGATGGCTGCCTCAAAACAAAGACACAGTATCGAACAAGGCATGGTAGATCATTACTACCACAGGCAATACTGGTCCTATTGCCTCTACATACTTTTTGAGGCACTGCTTCCACATCACAGGTCCTGACTGACTTAATAATTTGGAAACAATACAAAAGGTCACAGAGTTTGTGGCTGTTCTCATGTTATCATGATGCGTTTCTTAGTTAGAAATTTGGACAATAAATTCAAGGAATAAAGAATTTATGCAATATAAACTCAATGATAGTTGACAAGACAGACTTAAAGTGTTACTAAACCCACAACAGTAAAATCAGTCCGAATATACAGTAAAGCATGTTTGTTATACTAACTGTGGAACCTAAGAGGTTAATCCTCCGCATTGTGTAAAAGGGCTGTTTGAGCCTGTCTTCTCTTATCCTCCCCTTCTTTTAAAGTGGTAGTAAAGTCTTATTTTTAATTTGTACCTACAGGTAAGCCTATAATAAAGCACGATTTAGGAGATATTCACACTGCATGCAGCCGGAGACATCACCAGCCCATGCGCTCTGAAGGGACAGCAGAACTGTGCCATCCCTTCAGAGCTCTGTGGCGCGGCCGCGACTCCAGCGCAGGAGTGACATCATCACGGCTTGCACAAAATCAGAAGGGCGGAGCACTCAAACCTGGACGGAAAATCGGATAAAGATGGAAGCCCTGTCAGTGGTGACAGCGCACTGCTGGAGGACTACGTTCTAAAGTATTTTATAATGTGCAAGTATGCGGTGCATACTTGCACATTATGCAATTGTCTTGCAGGTTTTTTTTTTTAAGTTGCAGTTTACTACCACTTTAACCACTTAACGACCGCCCACCGCCGATTTACGTCGGCAGAATGGCACGGACAGGCAGAATCACGTAGATCTACGTGATCACCTTTGTGCAGTTGGGGGGTCCATCCGGACCCCCCTTCACTGCAGTGAGCGGCCGTTAAGTGTTCGGGAGCGATCAGGCATGAGGGGGCGGCCGCTCGATTCCGCCCCCCCCTCGCGATCGCTCCCGGCCAATGAAAATGCTTCCTCCGCCATGTGATGTAAACACAGGCTGGAGGAAGTGATGTCATCTCCCTCGCCGCGGTCTTTTCGTTCCCGGCGCCGAGCAGAGAAGAAGCAGGTTAGTGCTCCAACAGTCCACTGACACGTAGGTACACATAGGCACACAAATCACCCCCCAGTCACCCCCAGATCACCCCCCAGGTCACCCCAAAGCCCCCAATCACAGTGTCACTGATTGCAGTGATCATTTATTTTACTGATCACTGCATTTAGTGTCATCTGTGATTGTAAAAAGTTGCAGGGCAGTTAGGATTAGGCCCCTTTAGGTCCAGGGTAGCCCCCTAACCCCCCCTAATAAAGGTTTAACCCCTTGATCACCCCCCAGGTAACCCTTTCACCCCCTAACTTCAGCGTCACTAAGCGATTGTTTTTCCAATCGCTGTATTCGTGTCGCTGGTGTTTTAGATAGGCAGTTTTTTTTTTTTAGGTTCGCCGCAGGTTTTTATTAGTGTCAGGTACCCCCATATATTATTTTAACCCCCTGATTGCCCCTAGAGTTAACCCTTTCACCAGTGATCGCCGTATAAGCGTCACTGGTGTCACTGGTTAGCCAGTAAGTTATCTAGTTATTTAGGTAACCCGTCAGGTTTTTATATAGCGTCGGGTACCCCCATATTTAACCTAATAAAGGTTTTAACCCCCTGATTGCCCCTAGTTAACCCTTTCACCAGTGATCACCATATAAAGGTTACAGGTGACGCTGGTTGATTAGTTTGCTTTTTATAGCATCAGGGCACCCGCCGTATATAACCCAATAAAGGTTTAACCCCCCTGATCGCCCGGCGGGTGAGATCAATTAGGTTTTAGCGCCAGAGAGGGTCTGCGTCGCCCCAGGCAGTGTTAGGTTAGTTCCAGTAACGCTAACACCCACGCGCAAAGCATACACCCCCCTTAGTGGTATAGTATCTGATCAGATCTATACTAGCATCCCCAGCGGTTTAGGGTTCCCAAAAACGCAGTGTTAGCGGGATCAGCCCAGATACCTGCTAGCGCCTGCGTTTAGCCCCTCCGCCCAGCCCAGCCCACCCAAGTGCAGTATCGATCGATCACTGTCACTTACCAAACACAACACACATAACTGCAGCGTTCGCAGAGACAGGCCTGATCCCTGCGATCGCTAACAGTTTTTTTGTAGCGTTTGATATATTTGCTGATGACAGTCAGGTGCTTTTTTTCCTGTGAATCTTACTAGTGTACCCCTAAATTTAGAGCCCAAAATGGCAAGACGAAGGTACACTAGTAAAGAGGCCTACGAGATTCTGAGCATGACAGATAGTGAAGAGGAGGTCACGTATCTGTCAGATTCAGGCTCAGAATATCTTCCCGTAGAAGACAGTGACGTCAGCGGCCCCACGTCAGATAGCTCTGACGACGAAGTTGAGGTCCCTGCTAAGGTCAGGTGTACCCGATCCCGATCTTCTGAGGTTGTTGAGGAGCAAGAACCGCAGGTCTCTCGTATCATGGAGCAGAGTAGTACTAGCGCCGCTATTCCTTCTGGTGAACTGGCAAGCACCAGCGGCCTAGTACAGCCTGGACGTACATCCAGCACTGCAGTAACACTTGGTGACGTGGCGAGTCCCATAAGTGCAGTTCAAGCTGGCGAGGTGGCAAGCACAAGTAGTGTCCCGCTGCCACCAAGAAGACAAAGGCAGGCCCGTCGTGCCCATACTGCCCTTCCTGCAGAATTCGCCTATCCTGATTGGGTCCCCACCACTTCTGCAGAACCCGTACTTCCCCCATTCACTGCCCAACCCGGTATTCAGGTGGAAACAGCTGATTTTATTCCAATTGATTTTTATTCGCTGTTTTTCACGGAAGATCTCTATAGATCTATTGTGGACCAGAGTAATTTATATGCTGGTCAATTTATCGCCGCTAACCCCCAGTTGCCTAAAATTGCCAGAAATTGGAAACCAATTACGGTTTCCGAATTTAAGACCTTTCTGGGCCTTTCCCTCAACATGGGCACACATAAATTTCCGTCATTGCGTGCTTATTGGTCCACGCACCCAATTGACCACATGCCCGTGTTCTCTGCCTCCATGTCCAGGGCACGATACGAGCAGATTTTGCGGTTCATGCACTTCAACGACAATGAACTTTGTCGTCCACGTGGGGACCCTGAATACGACCGGTTCTATAAAATTCGGCCCCTCATAAACCACTTCAACGAACGTTTTGCAGCCTTGTTTACTCCCGATCAAGTTGTCTGCGTTGATGAGTCCCTGATTAAATTTTCTGGCCGCTTGTCTTTCAAGCAGTACCTTCCCAGCAAGCGTGCCAGATACGGGGTCAAGCTCTACAAGTTCTGTGACAGGGCAACAGGCTATGTAGTGAACTTTACGGTTTATGAGGGAAAAGACAGTCAGATTGAGTCGGTCAACTGCCCGGATTACATAGGCTTTCCCCAGCGGCTTGTAGATGCCCGTCTTAGGCTGGGGGAGAGAGCCTGCTTGAAGTGTAATAACTTGCTCGCTATGAAGTGGAGGGACAATAAGAATGTTTTCCTTCTTACCTCCCTTCATGCAGACACGACAGTCCAAATTCGTACGGCGACTGGTGTTGTGGAGAAACCCCTCTGTGTCCACGAATATAACCAAAATATGGGAGGGGTGGACCTCAACGACCAGTTGATGGCGCCGTATCTAATTGACCGTAAGGCGAGACGCTGGTACAAAAAAGTGTCTCTATCATTATTCCAATTGGCTTTGCTGAACGCTCATGTGCTATACAGAGCTTCAGGCGGGACGTTATCTCTTCTAAAATTCCAGAATGAGATAGTCACAGAACTCCTGTATCCAGGCGGTTCTGCACCTCACCATCCCCAACCAAATGCAGTAAGCCGGCTGCATGAGAGGCATTATTCGTATGTCCTCCCGAGTACCCCTACCCAAAGCCACCCCCAAAAAAGATGTCGTGTCTGTAGCAAGCGCGGATTTAGGCGTGACACCCGTAGTTTTTGTCCACTCTGTCCTGACAAGCCTGATCTTTGCCAAGGTGAATGTTTTGAACGCTACCACTCAAAAGTGAAGTTTTAGCGTAGGGTACAGCATTTCACAGACAAGGACACACTTACACAGGGTCTCCCAAGATGCCATTACATTTTGAGAGACCCGAACCATTACAGTTGTAAAGTTACAAAAAAAAGTGTAAAAAAGAAAAAAAAAACGTAAAAAACAAAACACAAAAAAAATATAAAATAAAAAAACCAAAAATAGTTGTCGTTTTATTGTTCTCTCTCTCTATTTTCTCTCTATTGTTCTGCTCTTTTTTACTGTATTCTATTCTGCAATGTTTTATCATGCTTGCTTTTCAGGTATGTCATTTTTTGTTTTCAGGTGCGCCATTCAACTGCAGCGCGGAATTATTTATCTTGACAGCAACAGCGTTTGCTCCCACGATACATAAAGCCGTGACTCCAGTGCTGTAGGAGGTGATTTCACCACCACAGTTAAAAAAAAGAGCATATATGCCGAAGCATGGGGGCAGCAGGGGCGGAGGAGCGATTTTGCTCCTAATGCCGCGTACATACGGTCGAAATTCCGACGGAGGCCTGCCCGTGGAAAATTCCGACCGTGTGTACGCGGCATAACTTTTTTGCGGGAGGATGCCCCCATGCTTCGGCATATATATATTTTAGGCACAGGTTGCGTTAAAACATTTTTTTATTTTTTACTAGGTTTTGTTTTGGTATTTGCTTTGCAGGTATGGCATGGTAAGGTCTTACTGTTGTACTGTAATGTTACTTTGTTTTAATGTTAACCACCATTTGCTTATCAGGTACGCCATTCAGTTGCAGCGCGGATCTATTTATCTTGACAGCAACAGCGTTTGCTCCCACGATACATAAAGCCGTGACTCCAACGCTGTAGGAGGTGATTTCACCACCACAGTTAAAAAAAAGCATATATGCCGAAGCATGGGGGCAGCAGGGGCGGAGGAGCGATTTTGCTCCTAATGCCGCGTACATACGGTCGAAATTCCGACGGAGGCCTGCCCGTGGAAAATTCCGACCGTGTGTACGCGGCATAACTTTTTTGCGGGAGGATGCCCCCATGCTTCGGCATATATATATTTTAGGCACAGGTTGCGTTAAAACATTTTTTTATTTTTTACTAGGTTTTGTTTTGGTATTTGCTTTGCAGGTATGGCATGGTAAGGTCTTACTGTTGTACTGTAATGTTACTTTGTTTTAATGTTAACCACCATTTGCTTATCAGGTACGCCATTCAGTTGCAGCGCGGATCTATTTATCTTGACAGCAACAGCGTTTGCTCCCACGATACATAAAGCCGTGACTCCAACGCTGTAGGAGGTGATTTCACCACCACAGTTAAAAAAAAGAGCATATATGCCGAAGCATGGGGGCAGCAGGGGCGGAGGAGCGATTTTGCTCCTAATGCCGCATATATACGGTCGAAATTCCAACGGAGGCTTGCCCGTGGAAAAGTCCGACCGTGTGTACGCGGCATAACCTTTTATGCTGCGTACATACGGTCGAAATTCCGACGAAGGCTTGACCGTGTGTACGCGGCATAACTTTTTTGCGGGAGGATGCCCCCATGCTTCGGCATATATGCCCATCATTAGAAGTGGGTGGATGAAGGGAGGTATTCTAATGGTGGGCATACCCACCAATCAATCTCTTTTTTTCGTTCAGCCAATAGGCTGTATGAAAAAAAAGATTACAATACATGTCCAACAAGGACCAGCAACGTACTGGTATGTTGCTGGACTTTGAATGTTTATACCAGAATGATGCCTGCGGGTTTAGGTATCATCTTGGTATCATTCTTTTCAGCCAGCAGCCGGCTTTCATGTAAAAGCAATTCTAGCAGATAATTAGCCTCTAGACTGCTTTTACAAGCAGTGGGAGGGAATGTCCCCCCCCCCCCCGGATATAAAAAGCCCCATTGGGAAATTGGGAAAGCATTTTATCACACCGATCTTGGTGTGGTCAGATGCTTTGAGGGCAGAGGAAAGATCTAGGGTCTAACCCCCCAATTTTTTTCAAAAAAAGAGTACCTGTCACTACCTATTGCTATCATAGGGGATATTTACATTCCCTGAGATAACGATAAAAATGGTAAAAAAATAAAATATGGAAGGCACAGTTTAAAAATAAAATAAAAAAGCCAAATAAATAATAAAAAAAAAAAAAAAAAAAAAAAAAAAAGCACCGCTGTCCCCCCCCTGCTCTTGCGCAAAGGCGAACGCAAGCGTCGGTCTAGCGTCATATGTAAACAGCAATTGCATCATGCATGTGAGGTATCACCGCGAAGGTCAGATCGAGGGCAGTCATTTTAGCAGTAGACCTCCTCTGTAAATCTAACGTGGTAACCTGTAAAGGCTTTTAAATGCTTTTAAAAATGAATGTAGTTTGTCGCCGCTGCGCGTTTGTGCGCAATTTTAAAGCATGTCGTGTTTGGTATCCATGTACTCGGCCTATGATCATCTTTTTTATTTCATCGAACATTTGGGCAATATAGTGTTTTTTAGTGCATTAAAAATAAAAAAAGTGTGTTTTTCCCCCAAAAAATGCGTTTGAAAAATCGCTGCGCAAATACTGTGTGGAAAAAAAAAATGCAACACCCACTATTTTAATCTGTAGGGCCTTTGCTTTAAAAAAATATATAATGTTTGGGGGTTCAACATAATTTTCTTGCAAAAAAAATTTTTTTTTCATGTAAACAAAAAAAGTGTCAGAAAGGGCTTTGTCTTCAAGTGGTTAGAAGAGTGGATGATGTGTGACATAAGCTTCCTAATGTTGTGCATAAAATGCCAGGACAGTTCAAAACCCCCCCAAATGACCCCATTTTGTAAAGTAGACACCTCAAGCTATTTGCTGAGAGGCATGTTGAGCCCATTGAATATTTTTTTTTTTTGTCCCAAGTGATTGAATAATGACCAAAAAAAAAAAAAATGTACAAAAAGTTGTCACTAAATTATATATTGCTCAAACATGCCATGGGCATATGTGGAATTACACCCCAAAATACATTCTGTTGCTTCTCCCGAGTACGGGGATACCACATGTGTGGGACTTTTTGGGAGCCTAGCCACGTACGGGACCCCAAAAACCAAGCACCGCCTTCAGGATTTCTATGGGTGTAAATTTTTGATTTCACTCCTCACTGCCTATCACAGTTTCGGAGGCCATGGAATGCCCAGATGGCACAAAACCCCCCCAAATGACCCCATTTTGGAAAGTAGACACCCCAAGCTATTTGCTGAGAGGTATGTTGAGTATTTTGCAGACCTCGCTTTTTGTCACAAAGTTTTGAAAATGTAAAAAAAGAAAAAAAAAAAAGAACAAAAAATGTCTTTCTTAATTTTCAAAAACAAATGAGAGCTGTAAAATACTCACCATGCCTCTCAGCAAATAGCTTGGGGTGTCTACTTTCCAAAATGGGGTCATTTGTGGGGGTTTTGGGCTATTTTGACATTTTATGGCCTTCAAAACTGTGATAGGTAGTGAGGAGTGAAATCAAAAATTTATGCCCTTAGAAACCTTGAAGGCGGTGCTTGGTTTTTGGGGTCCCGTACGCGGCTAGGCTCCCAAAAAGTCCCACACATGTGGTATCCCCGTACTCAGGAGAAGCAGCAGAATGTATTTTGGGGTGTAATTTCACATATAACCATGGCATGTGTGAGCAATATATCATTTAGTGACAACTTTTTGTACATTTTTTTTTTTTCTTTTTGTCATTATTCAATCATTTGGGACAAAAAAAAAATATTCAATGGGCTCAACATGCCTCTCAGCAAATAGCTTGGGGTGTCTACTTTCCAAAATGGGGTCATTTGGGGGGGTTTTGTGCCATCTTGGCATTTTATGGCCTTCAAAACTGTGATAGGTAGTGAGGAGCGAAATCAAAAATTTATGCCCTTAGAAACCTTGAAGGCGGTGCTTGGTTTTTGGGGTCCCGTACGCGGCTAGGCTCCCAAAAAGTCCCACACATGTGGTATCCCCGTACTCGGGAGAAGCAGCAGAATGTATTTTGGGGTGCAATTCCACATATAACCATGGCATGTGTGAGCAATATATCATTTAGTGACAACTTTTTGTACATTTTTTTTTTTTCTTTTTGTCATTATTCAATCACTTGGGACAAAAAAAAAAAAAATATTCAATGGGCTCAACATGCCTCTCAGCAATTTCCTTGGGGTGTCTACTTTCCAAAATGGGGTCATTTGGGGGGGTTTTGTACTGCCCTGCCATTTTAGCACCTCAAGAAATGAGATAGGCAGTCATAAATTTAAAGCTGTGTAAATTTCAGAAAATGTACCCTAGTTTGTAAACGCTATAACTTTTGCGCAAACCAATAAATATACGCTTATTGACATTTTTTTTACTAAAGACATGTGGCTGAATACATTTTGGCCTAAATGTATGACTAAAATTGAGTTTATTCGATTTTTCTTATAACAAAAAGTAGAAAATATAATTTTTTTTCAAAATTTTCGGTCTTTTTCTGTTTATATCGCAAAAAATAAAAATCGCAGAGGCAATCAAATACCATTAAAAGAAAGCTCTATTTGTGGGAAGAAAAGGACGCAAATTTCATTTGGGTACAACATTGCATGTCCGCACAATTTACAGTTAAAGCAGCGCAGTGCCGAATCCCAAAAACAGGCCTGGTCCTAATGGCCCGAAATGGTCCGGGGCTTAAGTGGTTAACCAGTGCTCTGCCGGACACTGATAGAAGTCACAAGACTGCTTCATATTGCTGATGAGAAAATATATATTATGAAATTCTTCACAATCTTCTTTTATAGAGTCACTTTTTGTTACTTTTCTGTTTTAAATAGATGAATCAGACAAGGTCTGAATTGCATTTGAACAATGTAATGTCTGCTTTTCCATAGAAAGAATAACATTATCTTCCATAGTGTTAACCTCTCTAATCTACTCACAGCCACAATCTAAAACTAACCTATTTAACCCTGTAAAGCATAAATTGCTATACATACCTTACATACATACATTTTCTGAGGCTGGTCCGGTCTCCAGAGGCGGAAGCTGTGGGCAGGAGAAAGCAGACCACGGCTGGGAAATGACGTCACGCATAGACTTACTATGGGTCTTTCATTGTCGGCTGCCTCTTCTGCACCCGCCTATACAGAGAACCCGCTGCTCACAGCTCAGCGTGGGACTGGACCAGAGTGGCTGCTGAAAAGATATGTATAGGGATTTTTGCTTTACAGGGCTATACAGGTAAAGCCTCGTACACACGGCCGGTTTTCTCGTCAAGAAACGACAAGAAAACTGCCGGGAGAGCTTTCTTGCCGAGAAAACCGACAGTGTGTATGAGGCTTTCAGGTTTCTTGTCAAGAAAACTGGCCAGAATCTCGACGAGAAAAATAGAGAACCTGCTCTCTATTTTCTCGTTGAGATTCTCATCGGCCTGTTTCCCGACAAGAAACCCGAGAGTGTGTACGCTTACCTGTCGCCGTGGAAACCCGCGCATGCTCGAAATGACTTTGACGCATGCGCGGTAGCTTCCTAGGCATAGGTAGGGTGTAGCAAGATGGCGGCATCGAATGTGACGAGTGCACGCTCGTCATAGTCGATGACGTCACTGCGTTAGTTACATTTAAAAGAACGGCGGTTCTTTTGAATCGAGCATGTGTACACTCGGCTGGGACAAGATTCTTGTCAAGAAGCTCGTCAGGAAAAACGACGTGTTTTTTCCTGACGAGATTCTCGGCCGTGTGTACGAGGCTTTAGTCTTAGATTGTGGCTGCAAGTAGATTTAGAGATTTTTGTTTTAGGCTAAACTTTTACTTTATAGTGGAGTTCCAGCCTGTATTAACCACTAGCCAACCAGCCGCCGCAGTTATACTGCGGCAGGTCGGCTCTCCTGCGAGAACATTTTGTGCATGTGAAACTGTGGGTGACCTGCAATCATGGTACACAGAGGCAGAACTGGGACCTGCCTATGTATACAGGAGACATCTCAGATCTGCTGTTCCCAGGGATCAGGAACAGCGATCTCTATCATGTTCCTGGCAGCCCATGCGCCCTACAGTTAGAACACACCCAGGGAACACAGTCAACCCCTTGATCGCCTCCTGGTGTTAACCCCTTCCTTGCCAGTGTCATTTATACATTGATCAGTGCATTTTTTATAGCACTGATCACTGTAATAATGTCACTGGTCCCCTAAAAAGTGTCACATAGTGTCAGATTTGTTCGTCGCAATCCCACTAAAAACCGCAGATCGCCGCCATTACTAGTAAAAAGCATAAAAATTCAAATAAAAGTCCATAAATCTATCCCCTATTTTGTAGACGCTATAACTTTTGCGCAAATCAATCAATATACGATTATTGTAATTTTTTTTTTACCAAGAATATGTAGAATACATATTGACCTAAACTGATGAAAAAAAAAAATTATATATTTTTTTTGGGATATGTATTCTAGTAAAAAATATTGTAGCTGTTTTTTCAAAATTGCCACTTTTTTTGTTTATAGCCCCAAAAATGTAAACCATAGAGGTGATCAAATACCACCAAAAGAAAGCTCTATTTGTGGGGGGAAATGTACATCAATTGTGTTTGGGTACACCGTCGCACGACTGCGCACTTCTCAGTTAAAGCGACGCAGTGCCGTATCGCAAAAAATGGCTTGGTCAGGAAGTGGGCTGAAGGGGAGGAGCAACATCATTGCGCCGTAGTGCAGCGTGCTGCTGCAAGCTCCATGCACACCTCCAGGTGAATCACTAGAAGGGGGGGGAATGTCCCTCTGTGCAATTTGCCCTGAAGCAATGGAGCGCAGCCTGTACCTATTCCAATAACAGTGAGTCATACTGTAAGAGGATCCGTCCCGGTCTGCTGGATCTGGTGGGCGGGTTGCTGTTGGCAATGGTTTGCCCTGACGGCGAGAGCACGGTCGGGTCTGGGCTAAGCGAGGCCGTCTATCCCCAGGCTTGCGAAGATAGCCGAAAAGCCGAGAAGCTGCTTGACTCCATGTGACCGCCGCGGACGTTCGGAAGTTGGGGAGCGGTGAGCAGGAGAGAGATCTCTATTACCTACTGGAGCTGAAGAGACGCCGTCCTGCGGACCCCATACTGTCCATACACCCACATAGGGGTAAGATCGTAATTAACAGGAGGGACTGGAGAGGACTTGGATTCCTGAGGGTAAGGTGTTGGAGAACTCTATGCATACCTCCCTAGTCTCCCCAGTTGAACTATGTGGTAGCGGTAGTGTTCAGCAGTAATTTCTTACTGTCCACTTGACTATTGGCTACTGATAAACAACAGAAAGCAAGGAAATATACTTACAAGAGTTGGAGATATCACATCAGGCTGCGAGCAATAAATTGTTACAGTATAAGCTAAAGAAACTGACTTTTAGCCAGCCTGTAATATCTGTCTACTACGGAAAGTATGGTGGAAGAATGTTTTTTTTTTTTAATTACCTGATCTAACCTAGTTAAAGGGCCCACTAAACTTCTGTGAGAGTAAACTGTCCGTAGGTGTGTGAACAAAGATTGATATTTAGACAGCGGGGTATATATTTGCTGTGTATGGACTTGAACAGAGCTGAAGACATATATGTGAATCTCCCTTGCCGTGCTCTAAACAAACCTAAACAAACAAACCTTTATAGAATAGAAACAGGAGAAGCCCCACAAACTGAAGGATAAATTGTCAGTGTGTACGCAAAGGGGATTGATACCCAACAGATACTGTAATACTTTTTTTTTTTTTTTTGCTATCCACCTGAGGTGAACAGCAGATATATATCTGGATTTATATTTTGGCTCTATCACTGTTGTGTGTTACTGACTGACAGCCCTTCTATTGAACCGTGAGATAACACCCAGAGGTAGCCATGATAAATCACTGGAAAAAGGAAAAGTATAATTAACAGAAATAGGAGAAGCCCCATAAACTGAAGGATATACTGTCTGCGAGTACGCAAAAGGGACTGATACTGTAAGGCCCCATGCACACGAGACGCTGTTATTTGCTGTTGAACGCGCGTTCAGAGGCAGTTGGACGCTTTTTTCAACTGCTCCTGAACCCATTCAATGTTATCCTATGTGTCCATGCACACACTCTCGTTTTTTGGCGTTTACAAGCAGTTGCGTTTAACCTCGTTTTTCCAGAAGCAAAAAAATGGGTTCAGACGCAAAAGTTTTCCACGTTTCAGACGCTAAACGCGGCACCGGCGTTTTGCCACGTTTGCGTTTATAAGCGTTTTTAAAGGTGACCTATTTTTTAACATTAGAAATCTCAAAAATGATGGCAAATGATGAAAAACTATTAAAAAATATAAAAGAAAACTGTAATTGCTTGCATTGCATTGTGGACGATCCACAACTTGTGGCAGGTGATGTGGCCAGGTGACGTGGCCAGGTGACGTGGCAAGTGGACAATCCACAGCTTGTGGCAGGTGACGTGGCCAGGTGACTTGGCAGGTGACGTGGCCAGGTGACGTGGCAAGTGGACAATCCACAACTTGTGGCAGGTGACGTGGCCAGGTGACGTGGCAGGTGACGTGGCAAGTGGACAATTCACAACTTGTGGCAGGTGACGTGGCACGTGATGTGGCCAGGTGACGTGGAAAGTGGACAATCCACAACTTGTGGCAGGTGACGTGGCTAGATGACGTGGCAGGTAATGTGGGCAGGTAACATGGCTAGGTGACGTGGCCAGGTGACGTGGCAAGTGGACAATCCACAACTTGTGGCAGGTGACGTGGCCAGGTGACGTGGCAGGTGACGTGGCAAGTGGACAATTCACAACTTGTGGCAGGTGACGTGGCCAGGTGACGTGGCACGTGATGTGGCCAGATGACATGGCAAGTGGACAATCCACAACTTGTGGCAGGTGACGTGGCCAGCTGACGTGGCAGGTAACGTGGCCAGGTGACGTGGCAGGTAACATGGCCAGGTGACGTGGCCAGGTAACGTGGCAAGTGGACAATCCACAACTTGTGGCAGGTGACGTGGCACGTGATGTGGCCAGGTGACGTAGCAAGTGGACAATCCACAACTTGTGGCAGGTGACGTGGCCAGGTGACGTGGCCAGGTGATGTGGCCAGGTGACGTGGCAAGTGGACAATCCACAACTTGTGGCAGGTGACGTGGCCAGCTGACGTGGCAGGTAACGTGGCCAGGTGACGTGGCAGGTAACATGGCCAGGTGACGTGGCCAGGTAACGTGGCAAGTGGACAATCCACAACTTGTGGCAGGTGACGTGGCACGTGATGTGGCCAGGTGACGTGGCAAGTGGACAATCCACAACTTGTGGCAGGTGACGTGGCCAGGTGACGTGGCCAGGTGATGTGGCCAGGTGACGTGGCAGGTGACGTGGCAAGTGGACAATCCACAACTTGTGGCAGGTGATGTGGCAAGTGATACGCTAAATACAAGTACACTGCTGCTCTCTCAGCTGCTGCTACTCACTCTGGTCTCACAAACTGGCTGAAATGGTTAAAATGTACTGTTTTTTGAGCTTAGGGAGGGTCTATGATGAAACGCTTATAAACGCAAACGCCGCTAAACGCAGCTAAACGCGGCCGCAAACGCGGCAAAACGCGTGTTTATAAACGCCGGTTTCAGCGTTTAAAAACGTGTGTTCAGCAGAGTTTGCACCTGCGTCTCGTGTGCATGGGGCCTTAGACTGTAATACTTGCTTTTCCTTTGGTGTCCACCTGTGTTGGACAGCATATATGTACCTGGATGTACAATTTGGCCCTCCTATCATTGTCCTGTGTTTTTGACGGAGCAAAAACACCTGTGCTAATTAATTTCTAGTGTGGGAATAAAGAAATTGATATCCACACAGCTTGCAACATCCGCTCTGGGACAGTAAACATATTTTTATTATACCTGCATGGAAGTGGTCTGAGAGAAATTGACACTTGACATTTTGATATATTGACATCTGGATATTTGATACAAAAGGGCTTTGTGCATATACTCTGTGTACTCCATATATCCATATCAATCTGCTCTGAACTGATCCCATTCCCTCTGCCCTTTCCTTGTTTTCCCTTCCCCCCCCCTTTTTTTTTCCCCCTGACATATTGCCCCTTTCCTTCAATTGGGATTTAGCGCTTTATCTTAAATCACTTTGGAAATTTGGAAGAACTGAAATTATCTGCTCCATATTATAAAGAGAGTCCATCTAACTATATTTGTATCGATCTGAAGGTTGTGCCCTGATACTATAAAACCTTTTTTGGGAGGGGACTTTTTACCTAACTCAGGGAGAAGAATGGGGAAAAGGGGCCCTAAAGCTAACCAGGGAGAGACTACAAATAGCATACAATAAAGCCCTATCTGGTCCCGGACGGGGTAGATCAAATGACCGATATTATCCCTAGTAAAAAGGTAACCTCAGTACCAAGGACACCCGTAAAGAAGAAGGGGTACGCAGAGACAGACTTGGAAGGAGATAAGGGAGAAGGGACGGGGAAAAGATGGAAGAGGGGGCCACTGGGAAAATAAAACCCGATCACCAGAAATGAAAGGTGAGGAAAAAGATCTGATGCCCTCTGAGAGACAACAGCAATTTGAAACACCCCTGGAAGCCCTACAAGCCCCCCCATCAAAGCAGAATATGATGACCCGTCTAGAACGAACAATTAAGGGCGAAATGGGTGCAACAAGAAGAGACATACAGAGCGTGCTACAAAGAGTGGAAGGAATAGAAAAACAGCTAGAAGAACATAAAGGTGCAATAATAGAGCTACGAGAAAGAGCTGAAATGGATTGGATAGAGATAAGAAATACCCAATATAAACTTGAAGACCAAGAATACCGTAGCAGAAGGAAAAACCTAAGGGTAAGAGGACTCCCTGAAGTGGTGAAAGATACAGAATCAGAGGATGTGCTACGAGAGATATTTAACATTGCTTTAAAGCGCGAAATAACTGCCCCAATGCGTTTTGAAAGGGTACACAGAATACAAAGGGTGAATAATGTCTACAGGGACCTACCAAAGGACACTGTGATAAGATTTCACTATTATGAGCAAAATGATCAAGTCTCCCAAAGCACAAGGAACTCTACCCCTATGGAATATAAAGGCACTAAACTACTTATCTTCTCAGACCTGGCGCCAGAAACATTAGCACGCAGAAGGGCTCTGAAGCCCTTAACAAGCCATCTACAGGCAAATTACATTCCTTATAGGTGGGGGTTTCCAGCTTGCTTAATGGTGAAAAAAAACAGGGGGTCTCAGCCTATGTACGGTTCCCAGAAGATATAAAGGAATTTTGTAATAGACTGAACATACAATATGTACAAGTGGACAACCGGGAAAAGAGACCTCCAGCATGGAAAGGGTGGACAGACCAGGATTGGAGTAGAGCCTAGCTCAATATGGTTAAAGACTAAAATCCGGAAATAAGGGAAGAGAAAAAAAGAAAAGAGGGCAGACGTTGAATTCACCTGGGGGGGGGGGGGGGGGGGGTATGGAGTGGCTTTGCCCACCTGCACTCCGGAAACCATCCTTATCTGGAGGAAGAGGTCCCGGCGAGCGTGTGGACATATAAAACACCCAGAGGAAGGGCCCGCTCAGCAGAGCGCCCGGTTGGGCGTCGACCGAGGGAGTCTTAACATTGATTTACAATGTGATTGGGGGGAGGGTATATGTGGTCTCAATGTATTCTATTGGTCTTTTTGAAGTTTAGTTTAGATCAGGGGTAGTGAATTAAAATTCACTGGGGTCCGGTCAGAAATTCTTTCTCCTGGCGGAGGTCCGAGTGTCATGTTGGTGCTATGACTCCACATGATATCCTCCACATCGCAGCCTCCTGTGCACATCACAGGCCCCTCATCTCAGACCCTTATCACAGACTGGTGCCCCCCCATCACAGACTGGTCCCCCATAAGACTGCCCCCCATCACAGACTGCCCCCCCTATCATCACAGACTGGCCCCCCCATCACAGACTGGTCCCCCCATCACAGACTGCCCCCGCTCATCACAGACTGGTCCCCCATCAGACTGTCCCCCCTCATCACAGACTGCCCCCCATAACAGACTGGTCCCCCATCACAGACTGCCCCCACCCATCACAGACTGCCCCCACCCATCATCACAGACTGGCCCCCCATCATCACAGACTGGCCCCCCATCATCACAGACTGGCCCCCCATCATCACAGACTGGCCCCCCATCATCACAGACTGGCCCCCCATCATCACAGACTGGTACCCCCATCACAGACTGGTACCCCCATCACAGACTGGTACCCCCATCACAGACTGGTACCCCCATCACAGACTGGTCCCCCATCACAGACTGGTCCCCCATCACAGACTGGCCCCCTTATAACAGACTGGTCCCACATAACAGACTGGCCCCCCTCATCACAGACTGGTCCCCCCCCATCACAAACTGGTCCCCCCCCATCACAAACTGGTCCCCCCCCATCACAAACTGGTCCCCCCCCATCATCACAGACTGGCCCCCCTCATTACAGACTGCCGCCTATCACAGACTGCCCCCCCCCATCATCACAGACTGGCCCCACAATAACAGACTGGTCCCCCCATCACAGACCCCTGACTCCTGTCCTCATAACTGCACAGCACTTCCCCCTCCCCACAGAGCCCTACCTTATTCCCACAAGACGTGCAGCGCGGCCGCTCTGGACAACGGGCGGGACTTTTCAAGTTAAAGGTGAGTGATTGATTGCTGGGACCGCCCCGCTGCGTAGTAACCAATCACCCGCTTAACTTAAAAAGTCCCGCCCTTTGTCCAGAACAGCTGCGCTTCTCGTCTTGTGTAAATAAGACAGGCCGAGGGCAGAGGCACTGCAGCGATCCGAACCAGAAGGGACAGACCAACCCGTGCGCGGCGTGCCTGCCATGCTTTGAACATAGCGGCAGGCGGGCAAGCCGGCGGCGGGGGGAGGAGTGCGGTCCGGTTAGTATGGCTACTGGGGCCGGAACCGGACCGCGGTCCGCCATTTAGTGATGCCTGGTTTAGATGGTATGCTATTAAGTTTGGGTCGAGGTCCTCTGAATTTAAAAAGGTACTCTCTATAAAATCCAGTTCTTATGTAAACAAAGATGGGATATCCCTGAAGATGGAAGAGTATCCAAGGCCCTCTCTCTCCTGCTTGTGTCTGATATGCCGCTTTTTGTATAGTACAAACTAACCAAACTATAGAATATGGCAGCTTTGAAAATGGTTACGTATAATGTGCGAGGGTTAAATAGCCCAAATAAGCGATACCAGATACTGCAGGAGATGAGAGGACTGTCGGCCAATATAGTGTTTCTACAAGAAACCCACTTAAAGTGGACATCTAAGACCAGACTGAAATCAAAAGATTTCCCTGTCTGGATACATAGTTACTCTCCCAATAAAAGATCTAAAGGAAACGCGATAGGGTTTGATAAGAACACACGATTTATATTAAAAGCTATGGAATCAGATCCTGAAGGAAGATACCTCTTTATCAAGAGATCTCTGTTTAACATGAAATATACTTTGGTAAATATATATTGCCCTAATGTACACCCTGCAGTGTATTTGAGAAAAATCTTGAATAAACTGGAGGGCTTTTAGGGAGAGGAAGGTGATACAAGCAGGTGATCCTAATTTTGTCTTTGACCCAGTATTAGATACCCAACCTATGTCATTAAGGTCGGAGGGAAAATACCTAAGGGCAATTAAACATAAATTACATCAAATGCACCTAGTAGAGGCATGGAGAATCCTACATCCAAGAGATAAAGATTTTACATACTATTCCCTTGTACACAGGTCATATTCTAGAATTGACCATATCCTACTAGATCATCAGCTGCTAGAGGGATTAAGAAAAGTAGAAATAAAATCAATAACAATCTCGGTCCATGCTCCAGTCGAGATGACCCTAGAGACAGGGGAAATCCCGGTCAGTCAGATAGTTAGGAGAATAGATGAATTCCTCATAAATGATACTAAGACAGCCGAGGATCTAGAAAAGGAGATGTGTCTCTTCTTCAAAGAAAATGACATAGAAAATGTTACCCCATCAGTATTATGGGAAACTCATAAAGTGTATATGAGAGGGAGGATGATGGCAAAAAAGGCCAAGAAGAGGAAAACCAGGCAGGCCCAGAAACAAACTCTACTAGAAGAAATCCAGGCCCTAGAACAGAAACATAAAGAAAGACAGGAAGAGCAAACCTTGACCTTACTAACTGGGAAGAGAGAAAAATTAAGGGACCTATTGGAACAAGAAACTAAATGGGTATTTAATAATACGAGTAAGAAATTTTATGTCATGGGGAATAAACCTGGAAGATTACTAGCAAGGATAATTAAACCTAGAAATTCACAGAACTTTATATCAAAAATGAAAGATAGGAAAGGAGAATTAAGCCACTCCACTAAAGACATAACTAAAATCTTCCAAGAGTACTATCAAAATCTATCTAAAGTAAATAAAGAGCAAAGCCCCATAGAAATACAGAGCAGAAGAAGGAAAATCAAACAATACTTAGAAAAGGTTAGGTTCCTGGCAATAACAGAAGAAGTCGTCAATAAACTAGACAAGGAGATATCAACAGAGGAAATAAACCAAGCAATTAAAAATATTAAAATGAGTAAGAGCCCTGGCCCAGATGGGTATACCTCACTATATTATAAGAGATATGTAGAAACCCTGATACCGTACTTCCAGGAGTACATGAACTCCATAGGTGGAGGTATAATAATGCGGGAGGAAGCCCTGGGAGCCCACATAACCCTTATAGCGAAGGAAGATAAAGATCCCTCACAATGTGCCAGTTACAGGCCTATATCTTTAAACAATGTTGATATAAAAATCTATGCAAAAATACTGTCCGAAAGATTAAGATCATTTATGCCAGGGTTGATAGAAAATGACCAGGTAGGGTTTGTACCTGGGAGAGAAGCGAGGGACAATGTCCTAAGAGCATTACTCCTGGGGGGTGTGGCTTGGCGCATGGAGCTGTAAGACGCATATCGCGGCAGCTCCCGGTCCCGCTGTCTTTACGAGGTCATAACTCCTCCATCACCGCACACACAGGTCCCAAAACGCCTCGATGGGTAAGGGCAAACCTAAAGATCATTCTAAGCCCGCTGGCGACCACACGCAAGGAGATCTGGGCCAGGTTGTGACTCGTGCTTCTGCGGCCTTTCTGAACCAGGAGAGATCCAAAATGGCGGCGGCGCCTCCGTCCCCGACCTGCTCTGAGCCTGCAGACGCCATGGAGGTACATTCTAGGGGCCGCTCAGCCTCCCTCACAGACCTTGGGCCCCCCACCTGTAGCCCCCACAGCCCCCATGCATGCTTACATGCGCTCTCTGCCCACTAAAAATGACTTTGAGCACTATGTCTCCCGCATAGAGCAGACATAAAAAGGAGATTACTGAGCTCAAGAAGGACTTGGGGACCCGTATGGAGGACGTGGAAAATGCCACGGACGGCATTTGTACCACGCTGCAATCTCATGAAGAGACCCTTAACTCCCACACCGTCATGATACAGCAACTCATGTACCACCAGGACGATATCGAGAACCGAAATCGCAGGAATAATATCAGGATCCGCAGAATCCCGGAATCGGTGGAACACAGGGACCTAGCCGGGGCAGTAGCCACCATCTTTAACCAACTTCTCCAGCGGCCCAAGGATACCCCTATTGAACTGGACAGAGTACACAGGACCTCGGGCCGAGAAATCCTGACTCCTCCTTTACCCGCGACACGCTTTGCAGAGTG
The DNA here is from genome assembly GCA_029206835.1 of Rana muscosa. NCBI lineage: Eukaryota > Metazoa > Chordata > Amphibia > Anura > Ranidae > Rana > Rana muscosa. The sequence continues at coordinate 540,418,588 of CM055118.1, read as the reverse complement.
CACTTCTACAAAGTTAAGGAAGAGATTATGAAAGCCGCCAGTACACAGGACTCTATTCGGCTGAATGACACCCCTGTTATGCCGCTCCCGGACCTCTCGCGCCAAACGCTAGCCATGAGGCGCGTCCTTAGACCACTTACATCTCTCCTCTAAGAGCGGAATATTAAATATCAATGGAGGTTTCTTTTCCAGCTGCGGGTTCATCATGACGGGAAGACAGCCCTCTTTCGCACCCTTGGGGACCTGCCACGGTTCCTAGGCACACTGAAACTGCCTCGGGTCTCCCTGCCAGACTGGCCCCTCCCGTCCACCACCCCGGGTCTTCCTTTCCACCCACAATGGCAGAAGACCGGCAAGGGCAAACGTCCCAGAGACTCATCCCAGAAATCACCAGAAGACTGACTCCCCTATGGCTCCTGCTGATCGCACGTTCTCACCCTGATACAGTTATCTTTGTTTTGTCATAGGACTTGCACCCCTCCTCACCCACGGTTTGAAAGGACGGACGTCCATGATTACCCGAGTGACCCCCACACTACCAGGGATTGCGAAAAGATTTAGTTAACTTTGTTATTGGCGCACATCCCCACCCCCTGCCTGTTTTCATCCCTATTACCTAATCCATGGAGCCTTTTGTGTTCCCTTATGTGACAACTGAAATATGTGAGGGGGGTGCTCACCTTCCATGGACGACTGTGTTCAGAAAGTTTTTGGTTATACATAATATTTTATTAATGGTTTATTTTTGTCTAATAATAGTTGTTGTACCACCACGGACCCCGGGACCGGGAGACACTCCGTGTGCTTACTACGTTTCCCCCCTTAGGACCGATGGTGCTTGATCGAGCACTGTACCCTTTCTGTTTTAGCCTGTTTTATAGCTTAGAAATGTTAGGTTCTTCACCTCATGACTCAATGCTGCCACCTAGTGGCCTATTGTTTCTCCTTCACCCTCTGTTTCTCCTGCTGGTTCTCTTCTCTCCTTCCTGCTCTTATTCCTCTTTCCCCCCCTCCCCTGTTACCCCCCCCCACACTCTGTTCCCCCTTTTCTATTTTCTGCTGGACCGGGCAGACCCTGATGTTGATACAGTTTAGATTCAATGTCTCCCCCTCCCGAAACTGTAATGATGCCGCTTGACCACATAACCCTATCTTCCTTTAATTGCAGGGGCTTCAATACTCTGGAGAAGCGCAGTCAGGTCCTATACCATTTTCATAAGGCCGAAACTAAAATTCTGCTACTGCAGGAGACCCATTTTCGGGGCTCGGCTATCCCAACCCTTAATAATCCCCATTATCTTCAATGGTATCACAGCACGAACCCGCAGGCAAAGTCCAAGGGAGTGTCCATAGCTTTTCACAAATCTTTCCACCCCGAAGTCTAAGACTCTCTTGTTGATCCCCTAGGACGGTACTTGTTTCTTAAATTGAAATCTAACTCTTCTGTTTTTACAGTGGCTAACATGTATGGGCCGAACCAAGACCAGGGGGGTTTCCTGTCCGTGGTTTTGAATAAGTTACTTTCCTTTGGCGGTCCCTGCTTCATTCTAGGCGGTGACTTCAATGTGGCCCTCTCTCCAGCCGTGGACACTTCCTCGGATAAGTCCTCCATATCACACACTGCTCTTACGCACATTAAATCGCTCCTACATTCCGCACACTTGGTGGATGTCTGGAGAGTACAGCACCCTTTTGAGAGAGACTACAGCTGTTATTCTGTGGCCCACAATTCTTACAGTCGCATAGATTATTTCTTAATATCCCAATCCCTACTTGACACCCCGCTTAAGGCATCCCTGGGCAACATACTTTGGTCTGACCATGCCCCCGCTCACCTTAGCCTAGCTCACCCCCCAACCTCATGTAGAACGTTCTCGTGGCGCCTGAACGACAATCTGCTGACAGACACCTTGTGTGTCGCGGACGTAGAAGTGGCAATCCGGAACTTTATTCAGGATCACCGTACTGACGACACCAACCCTCTTATCAAGTGGGAGGCCCTTAAATGTGTACTTAGAGGGACTCTCATACAGCACGGCTCCCGCCTTAAGAAGGCAAGGACTGCGGACATAGCCCGACTCCTGTCCACGATAAACACACTTGAGATAGTACACAAACGTAGCATGGATCCGGCAACATACGTTTACCTTTCCAACGCTCGCAGAGAACTACTCCGCCTTCTGGATGCTAACTCCCTCATAGCCAGGGATCGGGGACGCAACCGACACTACATTCTGGCCAACAAATGTGGGCAACACCTGGCGGGGGTCCTTCACCCCCGCCCTCCATGCCGACCCATCCAACACATCTGCACTACTGACCAACAAAAAATTAGCAACTCGAAGGGTATCTCGGACGCCTTTACTCCAACCTGTACAACTTACCCCCACTGACCACACCGGCCCAGACGGGAGACTCACACCTCTCCACCATGAAAGACTATATCTCAGAGACGGCCCTGCCACAGATCACTCCCGAACAGGCCACTGACCTGGAGAACCCCCTGACAGTAGAAGAATTTCTTACCGCTATCAAAGGCTTGAAATCCGGTAAATGCCCGGGCCCTGATGGGTTTTCCCCTAGGTTCTATAAGTTCTTTGCCCAATCCCTTGTACCGTTAATGTCCTCAGCATTTAATTCTATAGATGATACTCACCTACCTTCCAGTAATCTCCTAGCTGCTAATATCTCAGTTATACCCAAGCCTGGCAAAGACCCCTCTCAATGCAGTAGCTATCGACCAATTTCGCTCCTTAACCTAGATGTTAAACTTTATGCCAAGGTCTTAGCTAACCGTCTATCCCCCTTGTTACCCTCAATTGTCCATAAAGACCAAGTGGGTTTTGTCCCTGGTCGTGAGGCCAGAGACAACACCACCAAAACCATCCACCTTATATCTTACATTCAACGCCACAATCTGAAGGCCTGTTTACTATCGTTTGATGCGGAGAAGGCCTTTGACCGGGTCAACTGGCAGTTCTTGCGCCTCTCATTAGAGCAGCTAGGCCTGGGCCCTACTTTTGTATCCAAGGCTATGGCACTATACTTTCAGCCCTCTGCATCTGTCCTGGTCAATGGCTCTTCCTCCGCTTCCTTTCAGATATCTAATGGTACGCATCAGGGCTGCCCCCTGTCGCCCCTACTTTTTGTTCTGGTGATAGAACACCTGGCCCAGGCCGTTAGGCAAAACGCGACAATAATGAGGATCCAGACACCCTCCGCCGAACATAAAATTTCACTCTACGTGGATCACCTGCTGGTCTACGTCCAACAACCGCACACATCCCTCCCTTCCCTAATGAGCAAATTCCGCAGATTTGGAGAACTTAGTAATTTTAAACTGAATATGCCCAAAACTGAGGCCCTTAATATCTCCCTTCCCTGCATGACCCTCAAATCGTGTACAGGCTAACTTCCCCTTTCAGTGGAGCCCCAAAGGCACCTCCTTTCTAGGCATAACGATCCCCTCCAATCTATTGCAGCTTTATGCTCTCAAATATCTTCCTTTATTGAACCGCCTCCGGAAGGAACTAGACGCCTGGAACTCCTCCCCAGTGCCCTGGTTTGGCCGTATCAATACGCTGAAGAGGAACACCCTCCCAAAGTTGCTTTATTTGTTCCAAACTGTTCCTATCTCTGTCCCTAAAGGTTTCTTTTCTTCCCTGCGCTCCATGTCCATACGTTTCATCTGGCACCAAGGCATGTCCCGCATCCATCACACGCTACTCACATATCCCAAAATCCGGGGAGGGGTGGGCCTTCCCGACTTTGAGCTATATCACAGAGCTGCGCTGCTATCCAGGGTATTGGAGTGGTTTCCTCGCCCCTTCCCCAAAGCATCTCTTATGGTGGAGCAGGATCTGTCCGCCCCTGACCTCAGGGCCCTTCTCTGGGGTTACGGGCAACACCTACACCTGCTCTCTGGTACCTCTCCATTGACAATCGCTGCCCTTCAGCTATGGTACAAGAGGGGACTGCTCTCTTTGTTATCTGCAGATCCTTCACCACTCACATCTCTATTTGACCACCCTGCCCTGCCTCAAGGCTTCGGCTCACATTCGGTGGGGCCATACTCCCGCCTCACATGGCCTGTAGCGAGTTCATTTGTAGACTCCACCTTGGGCGCTCCCGTAGTGCCCAGTGACCGAGGAAACTGGCTCACGGCCCTCCGCATATCCTCCTTCTGTTCTGACCTTTTCTCTTATATTTGCCTATAGTGAGTGTGTTTGTTCTGACCTTTTCTCATCATCCCAAATTCACAGATCCCTGACAGGATATGAAAAGCTGTGCTCTCTCTCAGAAACACAGAGACATTTGCTCTCCACCATGTAAACACTTCAACACGCACTGATACATGATCAACCTCCCTCTTACACCAGGAAGTGGTCCACGGATCTGGGAAAGGAACTCCACATGATGGATTGGCAAAAGTCATACCACTTTACGCACAAATCCCCAATCTCCTGTTATTCACAGGAGAAAAACTTTAAGATCCTCTCCCGGTGGTACAGAGATCCTCAATCTCTCCATAAATTGTTCCCGTCTGTACCTCCCTCGTGTTGGAGGTGCAGCTCGACGGACGGCAGCTACCTACATATATGGTGGGAGTGCCCGGCCATTCAGCCCCTTTGGTCTCAGATCTTTGCCATATACAGTAGGCTATACGATCGGCCCCTGACGCCCTCCCCGGAAATAGCTTTATTGTCCATGCTCCCGGGCTCCATAGCTTCTCAGAAACTAACCTTACTGCGCTTCTTCTTGTCGGCTGCCAGGCAGCTTATCCCCCGATTCTGGAAGACTACTACTACCCCCCCACTGTCCCTATGGGTCTCTGTGGTCAATGACATTATGCGCATGGAGGAGATGTTGGCCCTGGATAATGACACTTATGACAAATTTAAGACCCTGTGGCTCCTCTGGATCGACTACTCTACCTCAGACTCCCTGAAGGCATTATTGGCGCCTCAGAGCCATCCCAGAAGTTCGCCCTGAATACATTTTGCAGGTTTGCTGAGACGTGGTCTGCTCGGTCCACCCTTCTCTCTATCTCCCCCCCCCTTTCCTCTCTCTTCCTGTCTGTTTTCTTCCATCTAGTAGTCAGAAGTCATGCTAATCGATTTTGCTGGTCCTCACTGTTTTTTGTATGGTGTATCGCTGTCTGCCTAGAGGCAGCAGCGACTAGTTCAGATCTACTTTGGACACGCTTCATACAATATTGAGGAAGCATGATTTACAGTATATCATTCTATGTTATTGACTTCTGACAGTTATCTGTGCTATTTTATTTTGTTGAAAAGCAATAAACACATATTTGACTCTAAGAGCATTACTCCTGATACAAAAAGTTAAAAAGAGCAAAGAATCAGTATTGTTTTTGTCAATAGATGGCAAAAAGGCTTTTGACAGACTTGACTGGGAATTTATGCTAGCAACATTGAGACATATAGGACTAGGCCCAAACATGCTCAGATGGATAGGAGCAATGTATTCTAAACCTTCGGCACAGGTGCGGGTGAATGGAACTCTTTCGAACCAGGTCCCACTCTTCAATGGGACCTGACAGGGATGTCCGCTCTCACCCCTCCTTTTTGTCCTTTCACTAGAGCCACTATTAGCAACTATACGAGCCAACCAGGAGATCGAGGGTGTGAAGGTGGATTGAAGGGAACACAAGATTTCTGCGTTCATGGATGGCATGATGCTCTATGTATCAAACCCAAGGCAGACATTTTAAAAGATATCACGAGGCAGCAGTATTAAGGAGAATAACTGACTGGTCACAGGGGGATGGAAAAAAAATGGGTGGGATTGGAAGAAAGCCTGAGCAAAATTGACTTGGGACGGACAATATGGGTCCCAAAGCAATCTAGGGGCCTTACTCAAGATATACCATCATAACAAAAGAAACTTTTAGAATATGGGAAAAAATTTGTAAAATAAAGAAGTACAATAGTCTGCTGTTGCCCCTCACAGGTACGGATTACTTTCCACCAGGGAAGGGGGGTGGCCTGTACCTGAGATGGACAACCTCAGACACCTTAAAACTAAAAGACGTCCTGAAAGGGAACACTGTGCTCAATCCTAGAAATACGAGAAAAGTATGGAACCACACCATGGGACACCTGGAGGTATAGGCAACTCTAACATTTTGTAAGTACTTTACCAAAACCCCTACGTTCTATGAGTGCGTTGAATCCATGGGAAAAACTTAGAGCAGGGAGGAACAGGAAGACAGGGGATATCAAATTTATACAGATTATTGATACCTACATTGGGACCGGAGTCATCGAAAGTATTAGAAAGTTGGGAAATAGAATTAAATCAGACCATAACGGAAAAAAAGAAAAAAAGTTAAGTTTTAGAATATGTCCATTCTAAATCAATAGACGCGAAAGTAAGAGATGAACTATAAGCTCCTAACTAAATGGTACTATGTCTCAATGAAACTATAGAATAGATAAAGAGACATCACCCTTATGCTGGAGAGAGTGCGAGATGGAGGGAACACATGGCCATATATGGTGGCATTGTCCCCTGATACAGGTGTACTGGAGGGAGATACTGAGCATGATAAAAAAGATTAGTGGATTGGAGGTGAAACAAGATCCCTGGTACTGTCTGTTCCATAGCACGGGGGTATCAAGGAAAAAATATAGAATGACACTAGTTCCATACTTACTGAACGGAGCAAAAGCATTAATACCGAGAAACTGGAAAATAAAAAATGCTCCATCAATGAGGGAATGGTTAAGAGAGGTAGATAAAAACCGGAGTTAGACTTACCGGTAACTCTTTTTCTAGGAGTCTTCCAGGACAGCCTCTGAGACATAGGGCTCCTCCCTCCGGGACAGGAAACACACACACCCATTATCTTTAAAGGTGGTCCTCCAGGCCTCCCTCTTCAGTTTACCAAAGAACTACCGGAAGGCTCTGAAAGACATAACACGCTAACACATCGTTAGTACATAACTCCAACACCTAGTTAATAGCAAACACCGGGTGGGAAAACCAGGCTGTCCTGGAAGACTCCTAGAAAAAGAGTTACCGGTAAGTCTAACTCCGGTTTTCTCCTTTCGTCTTCCAGGACAGCCTCTGAGATGATAAGCAAGGAACTTACTTTGTCAGGGCGGGACCACTGCCTGGAGGACCTTTCGTCCAAATGTCTGCTCCTTGTCAGACAACAAATCCAGACGGTAATGTCTTGCAAAAGTCGAATATGATGACCATGTTGCTGCCTTGCAGATGTCCTCCGGGGAGGCTCCGGCCCTCTCTGCCCAAGATGCTGAGACTGCCCTGGTAGAATGTGCCTTAACCAATGGTGCTTGTCTACCTTCTAACTGATAAGTTTCTAAAATCGCCATCCTTATCCATCGGGCAATGGTCGATTTAGGTGCTCTATAACCTTTGCGGACCCCCGCAAAATTAACAAAAAGTGAATCTGAGATTCTGAAGCTCCTAGTGACTTCTAAATAAATTAAAAGACATCTTTTGACGTCTAACAAACTTAGAGATTCCTCCTCCTCTTCCTCTGAGGTGGGGCGAAACGTAGGTAGGACAATGTCCTGCGTTCTATGAAACATAGATGCTACTTTGGGGAGGAAACTAGGATCTGTCTTAAGTATAATCCTGTCCTCCAAAATTAACAAAAAAGGCTCTCGTATGGATAGAGCCTGTAGATCACTCACTCGTCTAGCTGATGTGATCGCTATCAAAAAAACAGTCTTGAGTACAATCCATTTCAGTAATGATTTCTCCAGGGGTTCAAAAGGACTACCCGTAAGAGCCCTGAGAACCAAAGATAAATCCCAAGTGGGGCAGGTTGTAACCTTCACCGGCCTAGATCTCGCTAGAGCCCTGAAAAAATTTCTAACGAATTGATTTTGCTGTAGTGAAGTCTGGAGGAAAATACTTAAGGCAGCGGTCTGAACCTTTAGGGTACTAATAGACAGGCCTAGTTCCACCCCTGCCTGGAGGAAATCCAGTACCTCTGGTATCCCAGGATAATCTAGTCCCTGCTCTCCCAGCCAGGAAAGAAATCTTTTCCATACCTTGGCATAGATAGCCCTGGTTACTGGCTTACGGCACTCCAGCAGAGTTCTAATCACTCTGTCTGTAAAGCCTTGAGCTTTTAGCAGTTGTTCCTCAGATACCAGGCTGTTAACTTTAGATTTTTTATCTGTGGGTAGAGAACCGGACCTTGGGATATCAGATCTTCCCTGACCGGAAGAGTCAATGGGGGATAAATGGCCAGTCTCTTTATGTTGGCAAACCACGGCCTCTTTGGCCAGTATGGAGTAATTAGGATCAGGTCCGTAGATTCTGACAGGAATCTTTGAAGCACCGTGGCTATCAGCCTCACTGGAGGGAAGGCATAACACAGGTTGAACTGCCAAGGATTGGCGAAGGCGTCTATTCCTGTGGCCTGATCCAACGGGTGGATAGAAAAGAACTGAGGCACCTTTTTGTTGTCCTCCGAGGCGAAGAGGTCCACCTCTGGCTGTCCCCAATGCTGCACAATCTCCATGAAGACCTCCCTGTTGAGGGACCATTCGTCTTGTCCTATGTGCTGACGACTTAGGAAGTCCGCCAGAGAATTCTGCGAGCCTTTTAGGTGAACTGCTGACAGAGAGGGCAGGTTCACCTCGGCCCAACATAGGATTCTGTTCGCTATGGCCTGCAGAGCTGGGCTCTTTGTGCCCCCCTGTCTGTTTATGTACGCGACAGCTGCCGCATTGTCGGTTCGCACCTGAAGGTGCTGGCCAACTATCTGGGACGGAAAGGTCTCTATAGCTCTGAGGATCGCCAGAAGTTCCCTCTGGTTTGAGGAACGCTGGGCCTCTATAGGAGACCAGGACCCCTGGGCTAGGTTTTCTTCCAGATGGGCCCCCCAACCCCATGCACTGGCATCGGTAGTTATTACTATGGCCGTATGCCTGGCCCATGACAGACCCTTCTCCAGGTTGTGATGGGCTCGCCACCACCATAATGTCCTTTTGACCTTGGTGGAAAGGGGCATATTTGAATCCAGGCTCTCTTTTTTGCCATCCCAGTGGCTCAACATGAGACCCTGTAGAGGGCGCTGGTGCAGCCTTGCCCACGGAACAGCTGGGAAGCAGGACGACATCAACCCCAGAACTCTCATAACCTCCCTTATTGGGGCTGACAGGATAGAAGCGGGGCTACTGCCTGATCCACCTTCAGAATCTTCTCCCTGGGAAGAAAGACTTTCATCTCCACCGAAGAGATTCTGTATCCCAAGTAAAGGACCTCCTGGGACGGGGTCAGCTGAGATTTGTCTCGGTTGATCAACCACCCCAGAGACAGTAGGAAACTCTGGGCCTCCTGTAGGTCTTTCTCCAGTTGTTGAAAAGATGGGGCGACAAACAGGAGGTCGTCCAGGTAGGGGATCACTGTGATGGCTGACTCTCAGTGGAGCCAGGGCCTCTGCCAGAACCTTTGTAAAGATTCTCGGCGAGGAGGACAGACCGAAAGGGAGAGCTCGAAACTGGTAGTGCAGAACCTTTGTATCGATCTGCACTGCCAGCCTCAGGAATTTTTGAAATTTCTGATGTATGGGGATATGTAGATAGGCATCCCTGAGATCTACTGTGGCCATGAAACAGCCTGGGAACAGGAGGTTGGTCACAGAGAATATTGACTCCATCCTGAACCTCTTGTATGTTATAAATTTGTTCAGAGGACGAAGATTCAGGATTAACCTGAACTTCCTGGAAGGTTTCTTCACGACAAACACGTGTGAATACACTCCCTTCCCTTGCTCCTCCAGGGGCACCTGAATAAGGACTCTTTGATCCATTAGATCCCCTAATAATAGACCCAAAGCCTTTGCTTTTTCCCGGTCTCTTGGCAGCTGGGTAAGCTGGAACATTGAAGGGGGAACAGAATCGAACTCCAACCTGTAACCGTTCCTTATTATGTCCAAAATGAACGGACTTGGAGTCGAATTGACCCATTGTGGGAGGAACTCCCCTAGTCTCCCTCCCACTGGGACACAGGAGTCACTGGGGTTTAGGGGTGGTTTGAGGAGGATTAAATAGGATTCCTCCTCTTCCACGTCCCTTATGGCCCGTCCAATGCTTCTTGGGACGGCCATCCCTTTCCTGTTGCCTGAGGCCACGAAAAAAACGTTTGTTCTCGTTTTTCTTTTTCTTTTCAGGAAAGGCCTTCTTTCTATCCTGCGTTCTTTCCAGAGCCTCATGTAGACCTGGTCCGAACAGATGGTCACCGGAAAAGGGTAACCCACACAGTTTAAGCTTAGAGGCAGGATCGCCAGACCATGTTTTTAGCCATACAGCCCTTCTGGCTGCGTTAACCAAAGCGGCAGATCTGGCTGCCAATTTAACCGACTCCGCGGAGGCATCTGCCAGAAAGCCTACTGCCTTAAATAGTAGGGGAAAAGATTTTAACAGCTGCTGTCTAGGTGTACCAGCAGCAATGTGAGATTGTAATTGTGTGAGCCAGCACTCCAGATTTCTGGCTACACAAGTGGCTGCTAGGGCCGGTTTCAACCCTATAGCAGAGGCATCCCAAGCCCTCTTTAGCAGCACATCTCCCCTCTTATCCATGGGATCCTTGAGCGACCCCAGATCATCGAAGGCCAAGTCTGTCCTTTTAGAGACCTTGGCTAACGGTGCATCCAACTTTGGAATCTTATTCCATGGATGAGAAGCATCTGCTTCAAAGGGGAACCTCCGCTTGAGGTTACCAGAAAAGAAGGGCCTCTTTTCCAGCTGCTCCCACTCCAGCAAAATCGACTCAATCAGAGTTTTATGAACAGGAAACACCCTGGCTTTCTGTGCACCAGACCCCTGATACATTAGGTCATGCTTTGAAAGTTGGACTTGCTCCTCACGAATTTCTAACGTGTCGTAAATCGCCTTCAACAAATCTCCCACATCATCCAGGGATAGTTTGTATCTGGCCCCCCTGGAGGAATCATCCTCCTCCTCAGAGCCGGACGCTGAATCCGCCTGAGAAGAGGCAAGCGATCTAGGTACCCTCTCCCTAACCATCACCTCCTCCTCCTGACTGGGCTCAGACAAGGAGGGTGTACTGGCTGCTCTATATAGAGAAGAAGAGGGACCCTGCACCCTATCCATCATTCCTTTAAATGATTGGAATGTGGATGCTAGCTCGTCTTTAACCGAAGCCAGGATCTTGTGACACTCTGCCACAGAATTATCCTTAACGAGACTGCTGACACAATCAGGGCATAGAGGCTTCTCCCAGTTAGAGCCTAACTTAGCCCCACAAACGGCACACTTTTTCCTAGGCGGTTGCATATGAGTCTTGTCCTGGGCTTTGACCTGAAAGTCAAACAAAAGAAAAGGACAAGAAATTTCCATCAATATGCTACCCTGACCCACACCACCACTGTGCTTGAGTCAGCCTAGGAAGTGCCCCCCCCTCACCAGAAGGTTCTCCACCCAGGGAGGGGAATATAGGGTCCAATACCCTGGCCCCCCAGTGTAAGGAATGGTCCACCCTCACCACCTTACCTGAGAGGCACCGGAGCCTGATGAACCGGAGTCTACGACCTGAACAGGTGTCTCCATGGTCCCGGGTGCTTTGCGCGGCCTCGCCGAGTCTAACACCGCTCCGGTAACGCCTGGCAATCCTCCGCTGCGCCTAAGAGACTGGAACCATGTTTCCAGGCGCCCCTTGATGACGCGGTTCCGCCCGAAGTCTCGTCACTTCCGCCCGCTGGAACGCAGAAGCCCCGCCCCCCCGCGCGCTGTACCCGGAAGTGTCGGCCGAATCGGCGTGGCCAGCCGAGCGTCTCTCGCCCGTCCGCCAGGACACAACCTCGTTCAGGTACAGGCAGACAGGGGGACTGGGTCCAAGCCATCCAGGGTCCAGCTCTCTCCGAGCTTAATGGCAGCGGTGGAGCCGGCAACCACGCTCTTCCCCGATAGGACAGAGGGGTGCCCAGGCAGAGGAGAGTCTCTCCAGGGGCTCTTCCCAGGACAGTCCTGAGACATGGAGCTCCTTAGGTTCCTTATGCGTGCTCCTTCCCGTCCGGCAGGAAACACAATAACTGAAGAGGGAGGCCTGGAGGACCACCTTTAAAGATAATGGGTGTGTGTGTTTCCTGTCCCGGAGGGAGGAGCCCTATGTCTCAGAGGCTGTCCTGGAAGACGAAAGGAGAAATAGGATTTTTTGTACTCACCGTAAAATCGTTTTCTCTGACGTCCATGGACTGACACACAGCATCTTCATTCTTGACAAAGTGGGTTATGTTCCTGCGCATAGGAGAAGACTAGGCAGAATGTTAGATGGTAAAACATACATTCCATTACCAGAGCTGAACAGCCCCGCCCAGGGGGCGGTCCCTCCGGACATAACCCTCCTACCTGCAGCTAGCTGCCTCAGTTCGTAGCAAAGCAGTACAAACCTAAGAAAGGAGGGGTGGGTGCTGTGTCAGTCCATGGACGTCCGAGAAAAGGATTTAACGGCGAGTACAAAAAAAAAAGTCCTATTTTCTCTTTCCATCCATGGACTTACACAGCATCTTCATTCTTGACAAAGTGGGATGTCCCAAAGCAGTGCCAAAAACGAGGGGTGGGAACAGTATCAAGGAGAAAAACCAAACTTCACCCCAAACAAGCAAAGCTCCGCAAGGGAGGAGTTGCAACAGTAAAACAGCCGCCTGCAAACTTGCGGCCGAAGGAAGCATCAGAAGATGCAGCCACATCATCATTATAGAACTTCGAAAAGACATGCGCGGATGACCAGGCCGCTGCCTTGCACACTTGTGCAACAGACGATTGATGTCAGAAAGCCCAGGAAGCACCGGATCAGACACAGACAAAAAACAGCGAGTCAGACTTTCGAAACGAAGCTGTAGCAGACAGGTAAACCCTCAAAGCACGTACCAGGTCTAAAGAACGAGGCGCAAACCGTCTGGGATGCGCAGGACGAGGACAGGAAGACGGAAGCACAATGTCCTCATTAAGGTGGAACGCTGAGACCACCGTCGGGAGAAAAGAAGGCTGTGGGCGTAGCACCGCCTCATCCATATGGAGGACCAAGTATGGCGGCTTGCAAGACAAGGCCGCCAACTCAGAAACCCTTCTGACAGAAGTAATGGCGACCAGAAAAGCCACCATCTGAGAGACTCAAGAAAGGAATCTCTCTAATATCTTCTTGTAGAACCAAGAGCACCAAATTCAAATCCCAAAGGGGGCAGAGGTGGCTTAATAGGGGGGAGCACATGGCGGACCCCCTGTACGAAAGCACTAATTAAAGAATGGCCCGCTAGCGGCTGCTGAAAGAAAACAGCTAAAGTTGAAATCTGACTCTTAAATGGTGTTTAAAGCAAGCTGTTGGACCACACCACGCTGTAAAAAAAAGCAGGATCCAGGAAACTGAATACGTCCGTGGACGCCAGTCCAGCTCTTCGCACATAGCAATGCAAGCCCTCCAGGTACGGTGGTATATCTTTCCGGAGGAAGATTTCTGTCCCACAGCATGGTCGAGATGACCGAATCCGAGAGACCTCGGTCTCTCAGCACCTGGCTTTCAATAGCCTTGCCGTTAAAGCCAGCGACTGTAAAGCAGGATGAAGAATGGGACCTTGAGACAGAAGGTCCTCCTGCATTGGAAGTCGTCATGGAACATCCGCCACCAGGCGCACAAGATCGGCGTACCAAAGGCGCGGAGGCCAATCTGGAGCGAAGAGGATCTCCGGAATCCCCATGGCCTCCACCCTGCGAAGTAGACGAGGAAGCAACTTCAGTGGAGGATAGGCATAAATCAGCCGATACTGACCCCACGGGTCCACTAACTCATCTGACGCGTTTGCCCAGGGAACCCCAGGACCCGGCCACGAATCTCGACACCTTGCGATTAAGTCGAGAGGCCAGAAGGTCCACATCCAGCATGTTCCACCTCCGGCAAAGGAGAGGAAACATCTCCGGACGTAAGGACAATTGCCCATGGTCTAACAGCTGGCGGTTCATATAGTCCACCTGCCAGTTGTCCACACCTGGAATGCAAACGGCCGACAGAGCTGTCCTGCAGCGGCATAGGTATGACAACCCCAAAGAAACACCGCAATATATTGGAGAAGGAAGGTCCCAGCTTACGGGGCGCCTCTACCGTTAGCCAAAGAAACGCAAACCTGACAGAGCTTCCCTAGAAACTCGGTCAGTGGACCAGTATATCAGCCTCTTCAGGTGGCGTAAAACCACCCGGACACAGAGACCCTAGAGGCTAAAGCAGTTGCAGTGCACCTGCTGGTCGACTGATAGAGGAGTTGATGCTCCCCCACTGCCTGGTACAAAAGCTTTGCCTAGTCATTGAGCGTCAGAGACACAGCCACTAATGGGCATAACGCTGACCTCAGCATGGTGAACACAGTCCAAGCCATCGCTTCCGAACACCTCCGAAAGACAGGTGACCCCCCTGCCGGGAAAGTGGTACCCCTGATACCAGGGATTCAACTTCATAGACAAAAATACACATCTTTATGACAATGTTCTACAATAAATATGCGTTGAGGGACCAAAAAGGACCACTGCGACAAACCCAGTCCCCATCTATAAAGAGCCGGCACGCTTCTTCCATAGAGAGTGGGTCCAGCGTGACCCAAAAAGGAGACTGACACCTTCCAGCAGCTACTTCATCGATAAGAGCTGTCTGTACAAACACATAGTGTATACCGTGTATTGCGCCAAAACGCGCAATTGGAGTGTGTTATAGGAAACCCACTCTGCCACAGAGAGCATAGTACATAGACATACGGTATATGTATTTTAGTATGTGTGAATAAACATATTGAACATGTTTATACTGTGCAAGCGACGAAAGCGCACACCGTTGGAGCGTAGGAAGAAACCGAAGTACCCAGAGGAAACCCACGCAGACCGTATACACATACCGTGGAGGTATTTAAGTACGTGAATAAATAAACATATTGCACATGTGTATGCTGTGCATAGCGCCGAAAGCGCGCATACCCTTGGAGCGTGGGAGGAAACCGGGGAACCAGGAGGAAACCCACGCAGACTGCAAACATAAACCGTGTAGGTATTATAGTATGTGTGATAAACATAATGAACATGTCCATGCTGTGCATAGCGCCGAAGGCGCACACACCACTGGGGAGTGGGAGGAAACTGGAGTACCCAGAGGAAACCCATGTAGACTGCATACACATACCGTGTAGGTATTTTAACATGTGTGAATAAACATTGAACATATTGTATATGTTTATACCGTGTAGGGCACCGAAGGCGCGCACGTCATTGGAGCGTAGGAGGAAACCCACACAGACACAGAGAGCAATTACACATACATATACTGTGAATGTATCCAGTGTTGTGTATAAACATATTGAGCATGTTTAACCCCTTGCTTACTGGGCACATAAACCCCCTTCCTGCCCAGGCGAAATTTCAGCTTTCGGCACTGCGTCGCTTTGAATGACAATTGCGCAGTCGTGCGACGTGGCTCGCAAACAAAATTGACGTCCTTTTTTTCCCCACAAAATAGAGATTTCTTTTGGTGGTATTTGATCACCTCTGCGGTTTTTATTTTTTGTGCTATAAACCAAAAAAGAGCGACAATTTAAAAAAAAAAACACAATATTTTTGGATTTTTGCTATAATAAATATCCCATTTTTTTTTTTTTAAAACTATTTTTTCCTCAATTTAGGCCGATACGTATTCTTCTACATATTTTTGGTTAAAAAAATCCCAATAAGCGTATAGTGATTGGTTTGCGCAAAAGTTATAGCGTCTACAAAATAGGGGATAGAATTCTGACATTTTTTTTTTTTTTTTGTTAATAGTAATGGCGGCGATCTGTGATTTTTGTCAGGACGGCGATATTGCGGCGGACACATCGGACACTTTTGACACATTTTTGGGACCATTCACATTTATACAGCGATTAGTGCTATAAAACTGCACTGATTACTGTATAAATGTGACTGGCAGGGAAGGGGTTAACACTAGGGGGAGAGGAAGGGGTTAATATGTTCCCTAATGTGTGATTGCTACTGTGGGGGGAGGAGACAGATCTGTGTCCCTATGTACAAGGGACACAGCATCGGTCTCCTCTCTCCCTGACAGGACATGGATCTGTGTGTTTACACACACAGATCCATGTCCTTGTCTGTGTACCGGCCGATCGCGGGTACCTGGCGGACATCGTGGCTGCCAGGCACACGCATCGGCATCTCAGTGATGCGCCGGGCACGCTCGCGCACCCCCCAGTGGCCGGAGGAGCGGAGGCCGTACAATGACGGCCTCCCGGCATTATAGAACCACTTTGCAGCCGTCATTAGTCGTATGACGGGCGCAAAGTGGTTAAACTATGGCGCCGAGGGCGCTTAATCTTCCTCTGTATCGTTCCAATCTGCGTATATATGTGCTGCCAAAGCAAGCACCAAACTGCAGGTAAAAAGGCAACCTCTGACACCTCAGACCGGTGGCCCTGTCAGAGTCAGAGCATTCCCCAGGAAATGGCAGGAAACCACAGGTGCAGGGGCTCTGCTGTTGCCTCACGGATACCGACTCCATGTTACACAGAAAGCTCCCAGGGACTAGACAAATAAATAAATAAGGACCCCCCACCATGCTGCACCGACCGGAGGGGTCAACCTGGAGACTCACCAGCCCAGAATGAGATCGCTCAGTGCCACTGCCAGCCTCTATACTTTAAGACTGTGTAGCACTGTATTATCCATGCTGCTCTAGAAGCAGTGTGCGAGGAAAGGGTGAGGAAGCCGTGAGGAGAATCGTGCTGCGCCATCAAGGAGCCAGCACTAAAGGCCAATGGTGTAAAAGATTAGCTTTAAATGAACCAAGGGCCACCAGAAAGAAGTTCCTCAGCCGTAGCCTCCAGCTTGAGAGTGTCCCTTATAGTATCAATTAGAGCACTATCAAGCAACCTGTCATTCACTGACCCTGATAAGGAGTCTTCCTTATAAGGAATGTCCTTGGTCAAAATCCAAAAATTCAGAGCTAGGGTCCAGTGCCGCAGCATGGCCCATATCTGAATCGGAGCACTCCCCTGGATATGCGTGGGGAGAGGGCGCTTTTCAACACCCCAGCGCTCGTGCACCATTTACCTCCTGGTACAAATGATTCCATAAATGCCAAAAACCGGCCCATAGGGACCGCAGGTGCAGTAACACCGCCCGTTGCCACTGACATAAATGGGGAAGCAGGTGACACTGACTCCATAATATCACTACACTCTGAGACTTTGTCATGCATGCAAGTGTGGAAAATGCCAACCAGAGTCACATGCACACGTCACAGGGACCTACCCGGGGATTGAACCCAGGATCACATGCATGCAAGAGAGACAAGTCCCCCCTCCCGCTGCACTGACTGTGGGGGATACCCAGAGGACTCACCAACCCAGCCAGAACCACTCGGTTCCGCTGCCTGCGCTGTGCTCCCAGCGCGAGTGAACAGTGAGGAGACTGTGAGGAGAATCGCTCCAGTCAGCAATAGAGGCCACCCAGCACAAAAGAGCGCGTGGCTACAAGAAAATGGCTGCCGTCATTACAAAAGTGCGCCATAGCGAGGCCACGGCAAGATGGCCGCCAATGCGGTTTTCAATGTAAAGTGAAAAACAGTAAAAACATAGCGCCGAACGGCGCACAAGGCCCAAACTGACACAGAAAACAGCCCACACCGCAATGTAAACCCCTATGGACCCCCACTGGGACAGAGAGACCCCCAGGCACCCCCAGCCAGCGCTCAGCAAGAGTAGGTGACAGAGATTAGCAAAATAAACAAGGGGGGACAGGGAACCCCCCCCCACAATATAGGAACACAAAGCATGTACTCACCCGCGGAGGCAGGAGAAACTACTGTATTTATTGGCGTATAACACTCACTTTTTTACCCTGAAAATAGAGGGTAAACTGTGCCTGCGTGTTATACGCAGGGGGCTGTCGAAAGTTTTTTTCCTGAAACTTCCCTCTTAAAGTTAAGGTGCGTGTTATACGCCTGTGCGTGTTATACGCCGATAAATACGGTACTTACCCGTCCATGAAGGACCCACTGGTGTGTTCCTGACAAGCATATCACAGTGCAGTACTGAGTAGCTGTCGGCCCGGTCCACTGTGAACGATACAGCAGAGCTGTTCAGTCATATGTGGACCTCGGAGCATAAAAGCCCACCGGCCACCCCTGGAGTCGTGGGGCATGTCGTGGACTGATCTCACGCTATGTACTGAGCGAGGATCAGCACGCTCGATGGTCGGACTGGGAAGACTACGAGGATAGCGAACTACCCAACCTGTTGCCCAGCCGACTGTTGATAGAAGAATCTCAAAAATAAAATAATAAAATTCAAAAAGGAATAAAAAAAAATCCTCAGGAGACTGGCTCCAAGGAGAGCCACGTCCTCTCCTCTGCTAGGCAGAAAAATGTCTGGAGGGACCGCCCCCTGGGCGGGGCTGTTCAGCTCTGGTAATGGAATGTATGTTTTAACATCTAACATTCTGCCTAGTCTTCTCCTATGAGCAGGAACATAACCCACTTTGTCAAGAATGAAGATGCTGTGTCAGTCCATGGACGGAAAGAGAAAATTAGATTAATGGAGGAACTGTTGTCAATACAAAATGAATGCAGGCCAAGATTCAACAAGATCTGGAGAGGATGGAGAGAGTTTAAGGAATCAGAGGTATATGTTGATAGCATGAGAGAATGAGGGATTGGGGGGGGGGGGCGCTGGAGGGGAGAATAGATCCTCTTTCCCTTTACCCCTCTCTTCTCCCTTATAATTATTTTATTTTTTTCCCCCTTCTCTTACATCCCCTTTTTCTATAAATACACTAAGAGAGAGATTTTAATAATATTACGATTCACGAAAGGCACTAGCACTACAGCTCACTAATTAAGGGATAAGAAATTCACATAATGTAAAATTAATATATGGAGGGGAGGGGGATAGTGTCCCCGCCCCCTTTTTTTTTTCCTACATTATTCAAGGCACTGTGTAATGAGCACTTATTCCCTTTGATTTTTACACAGCTCACTTTTATATTTTATTACACTTATACTGTCCCATTACCAGACACTTATCTCAATGCACTCCCACTTTGAGGGCACCAACACTAGAATCCTTGTACATAAACCACACAAGGGAGAGTATGGGATCTCTCTCTTTCTTTCTCTCTCTGTCTCATATGACTAGGGTTATATACAAGATGAGAAGACCATCTAGTATAACAATTATAACTATGACTTCTTTTCAGTCGTTTTTTTTTGTAAGGGAATGTATTGAGACCGTATATGTGTTGTATTTATTTATGTATTGAAATGTTAGTAATGTAATGTTGGAAAATCAATAAAGAAGAAGATTTAACGAGGAAGTGGACTGAAGTGGTTAAAAAAAAATAAGTAGCTACAAATACTGTAGCTGCTGACTTTTACTATAAAAAATAGGATTTTTATAACAGCTTACCTGTAAAATCCTTTTCTTGGAGTACACCACGGGACACAGAGCTAGTCATTACATAATGGGTTAAGGGTCGCCAGCGGTGATTGGACACTGGCACAACCAATGGAAGACAGTTCCCCTCCATATAACCCCTCCCATCAGGGAAGTACCTCAGTTTTGTAGCAAAGCAGTAAGGTTCCCATAAGAAGGGGGGGACCTCTGTGTCCCGTGGTGTACTCCAAGAAAAGGATTTTACAGGTAAGCTGTTATAAAAATCCTATTTTCTTTATCGTACACCACGGGACACAGAGCTAGTCATTACATAATGGGACGTCCCAGAGCAATGCTCATATGAAGGGGGGGAGACACAGATCAAAACAGGCCGCTTGCGGACCAGAAGCCCTATACTGCTGCCTGCAGCACACTTCGCCCAAAGGCGGAATCCTCATGTCCTTTCACATCTATTTGATAGAATTTGGAAAATGTATGGACTGAAGACCAAGTTGCAGTTTTACAGATCTGAGCCATCGAAGCCTGGTGGTGCACTGCCCATGAAGCACCTATCGCCCTGGTAGAGTGCGCCTTAACAGGAAAAGGAGGAGTCCTGTTCTTTAAACCATAAGCTTGAATAATTACTTGTCTAATCCACCTGGAAATGGTGGATTTTGATACCGCTTGGCCCTTCTTGGGCCCATCTGGTAAAATAAACAAAACATCTGTTTTACGTATCTGAGCGGTTGCTTGCAGATACACCTTTACCGCTCTCAGTAGATCTAGAGAGTGTAATAATTTTTCCCCCGCCGTCCGCGGGTTTGGAAAAAAGGAAGGCAGAACAATGTCTTGATTCAAGTGAAAAGCCGACACCACCTTAGGTAGAAAAGCCGGATGGGGTCGTAGTACGATTTTGTCCTTGTGACAAATTAGATAAGGCTCTTTACAAGAAAGAGCTGCTAGCTCTGATACTCTCCTAGCAGAAGCTATAGCAATCAGAAAGGCCAACTTCCTACTCAATATAATTAAAGGAATATGGCGAATAGGTTCAAAAGGTTGCTTTTGCAACACTGACAATACCAAATTCAAATCCCATGGACACAAGGGAGACCTAACTGGAGGATTTATCCTCAGTACCCCCTTAATGAATGTCCGAACTAGGGAGTGAGATGCCAATGGTCTCTGAAAGAAGACTGATAGAGCCGATATTTGCCCTTTGATGGTGCTAAGGGCTAAATTCATATCCACTCCTAACTGGCAAAAAGCAAGAATCCTACTTATTTCATATTTCTGAGGATTCCAACATCTGGATTCACACCAGGAAACGTATGCTCTCCAGACTCTCTGATAGATGAGTCTGGAGGCTGGCTTTCTAGCATTAATGAGCGTAGAAAGAGCCGGACCAGAGACCCCTCTCTTTTTAAAAATGTGGGTCTCAGCAGCCAGGCCGTCAACTTTAGCCTTTGTAAGGAAGGGTGGAATACTGGACCCTGTGACAACAGGTCGTGTCGAAGTGGAAACTTCCAGGGCCTTCCTATCGCCATTTTTACAATCTCGGCGTACCAAGGCCTCCTGGGCCAGTTTGGGGCCACTAGGATTACTGGTATTCCCTCCTCCTTGATCCTGCGAAGCAGTCTTTGTAGAAGAGGGATCGGAGGGAATGCATAGATCAGTGAGAACTGATTCCATGGAGTTATTAGAGCGTCTGTATTATTAGAGTGTCTGTCCCGTAGGCTAGAGGATCTCTCGTTCTGGACACAAAGTTGTCCAATTTCTTGTTGAACCTGGCAGCTAGCAGGTCTACATCTGGGTTTCCCCATCTCAGACATATGGCCTGAAAGATCTCGGGGTGAAGAGACCACTCTCCTGGTAGCAGCTGCTGACGACTCAGGTAGTCTGCTTGCCAATTTTCTATCCCTGGAATGAAGATTGCAGAAAGGCAAGGTACATGCTCTTCTGCCCATGCCAGGATCCGGTTCACCTCTCTTTGGGCTGCCCGACTGCGGGTGCCTCCTTGGTGATTGATGTAAGCTACTGCAGTAGCATTGTCGGATTGAACCCGAACTGGGTAGCCCTGTAACCTGTATGTCCAGGTTTTGAGGGCTAGATATACCGCCCGGATCTCTAGCACATTGATGGGCAGGATCCCCTGAGTCTTGGCCCAGGTTCCCTGGGTAGAAGCCTCCTCGAATACTGCACCCCAGCCCGATAGGCTGGCATCCCTAGATACCACCTTCCAGGCCACTGGGAGGAAGGACTTTCCCTTCCGTAAATTCCTGGCTTCTAGCCACCAATCGAAGCTGTGGCGTACTTGTGAGGACAGGCGCATGGGTATATCCAGAGCTTGGCTCTTCCTGTTCCAGGAAGCTAAAATATTGCCTTGAAGTAGTCTCGAATGAAACTGGGCGTAAGGGACCGCCTCGAAGGAGGCTACCATCTTTCCCAATAGTCTCATGCCAAGGCGAATAGACGGCCTCTTGTTTGCTTTGACCTTGTGGATCAGGTCTTTCAGAGACTGTATCTTCGGTTCTGGCAGGTATACCCCGTTTTGGGCTGTATCTATGATCATGCCCAGGTACACTATCCTTCTTTGGGCCTGGAGAGAGGATTTTTGTAAATTTATAATCCATCCTAAATGCTCCAGGTATCCTACTGTAGTGTGTACAGCGTGACCCAATCCCTCCTTTGACTGATCTATTACTAGTAGATCGTCCAGATAGGCTGTTACCGCAATGCCC
This sequence comes from Rana muscosa, assembly GCA_029206835.1. Lineage (NCBI taxonomy): Eukaryota > Metazoa > Chordata > Amphibia > Anura > Ranidae > Rana > Rana muscosa. Next base: position 540,396,430 of record CM055118.1, on the reverse strand, counting down.
CGTGTTCTTAGGTTTGCTAACAGAGGAGCTAGCACCTTTGTGAATACTATGGGCGCGGTGGCTACACCAAACGGCAGAGCCACAAATTGAAAGTGGCGATATTCTACCGCAAACCTTAGGAATCTTTGGTGAGCGGGGAGGATGGGTATGTGTAAATGTGCGTCCTTGATATCTATGGGCGCCATGAATTTTCCGCCCTTTAAAGTGGCGGCCACAGATCGGATCGTTTCCATTCGAAAATGGCGAACGTTCAGGAACCGATTTAGGGATTTTAGATCCAGGATGGGTCTGACATCTTCATTTGGCTTTGGAATCACAAAGAGGTTTGAGTAAAAACCTGAACCTCGCTCTTTTTGGGGTACGTCTGTAACTTCCCCTTGAGCCATTAAGTGATTCAAACCTTTGAAGAAGGATTCTCTTTTTTGTGGATCCTTGGATAGTCTTGAACCTCGGAATTGAGAAGGTGGGATCTCTCGAAATTCCAGTCTGTACCCTGAGGATATTGTGGATACTACCCAATTGTCCTGGATTTCTGACCACCAAGTCGCTCAGAACTGACAAAGCCTTCCTCCCACTCGGCCGAGCGGGGGCGCCCCTTCACTGAGAGGCTTTGGGGGCTTGCTTATTAGCTCTTGCACCCCACGGCTTCTTGTTCTTCTGAGCTTGCCCCTTGGCTTTTGTGGGCGGCTAAAACAGGCCGCCGCCACTGGTTGGAGTCAGATTTCCCGGGAGCTGGGGAGAGAGAGCGTTTAAAACAAGATCTCTTGTTTTTCTTTCTCTCAGGTAAAAGTCGTTTTACCACTTGATATCTTCTGTATATATTTTTCTAAATCTTCCCCAAATAGGCGTTCGCCATGGAACGGGAACTTGCCAACAGCTTTTTGCATGGGGTTTCCGCTGACCAATGCTTAAGCCAAAGTACTCTGCGCATCTGTACCAGCTGGAGTGTAAGGCGTGATGCCTGTATGATAGAATCTCTCATGGCATCCACTGTGAAGCATAAGGCTTTAGGCAAATTTTCCCAATTTCTAGCCTGCTCTGAAGGCAGTTCCTTCAGCCCCTGCTTTACCTGTTGGCTGATGACCTGACACATACCGACTGCTGCTACTGCAGGTTGGGTAATTGAGCCGGCCAAAAGGAAGGAGGATTTCAACTTCCTCTCAGAAGGATCTTTTAAACCCTTGTACATTATCCACCGGACATGTCAGGTTTTTATTTACACAAGAAATAGCCGCAACTACCGCAGGCAGGCTCCATTTCTTTAAAAAAATAATTTCCCCCATAGGATAAAGAATGTTAAACCTTTTTGGAGGTGAGAAACGCTTATCTGGATGTTGCCAGTTTGCGTATATTAGATCCTCTAGTAACGGATGAACCGGGAAGGAGCATGCACCTTGCAGGGATCTTAATGACCCTAGGGAGGAGACAGGTAATTCCGTTACCTCCGCAGAGGTTAACTTAAATGCACTGCTATAGCATTGTACCTGTGACCTTAAAATCTGGCTCCTCATCCTCTGCTGATGTAGCCTCCTCCTCCTCATCCTCCTCCCTCAGGTACTTCTGAAGGGAGGTCCAATACTGGAAGAGACCTGCTTCGCTTATTGTCCCTTTTTAGAGGACTTAGCGATTAAGGTAGCAATTTTTTCCTCCAGATTATTTAGGGCAGCTGATAAAGTGTCCTCAGTGACATATACAGGCCCAGGCTTCACTGGGGAAGCCGCCATACCTGACAGAGGTAATGGCTCATCCTGAACAGGTGCATTTAGCAACACAGGAGAGAAAGGTACAGAGTCAGCACAGTTAGAGCCTCCTCTCAGGCGGTGGTGCTTTCTTATCTCTTTTTGTCCGTATTACTTCCCCTGGAAGGCTTACTGTTTAGACAAAATACAAGGTACCTAAATGCATATACTACCGTGTTCAGTTTAGCAAATACATTAAGTATGCAACTTTTAACACATAACTATGCATAACATGGATGTCTTCTAGGAAGTACCCAATCCAACCACATGGAGTCTTACGTCCCTGTATAGCTGCTGTGTTTCTCTGCCAGGAACAAGAGAACTAACGAGCTTGCTTGCTGCTGCAGTGCTTCTCACACTGACAGTCTTTTAAATTTGGCGCCGTTTCTGTGCCTGCGCGCGCCACGTGCCCGCGCACGCCTTCGCGCCCCCCCCCCTCCGATAAAGCGCGCTCCCGCGCGCGCGGCCCTTAGCGCTATGGCGGTGGCCATAGTGAGAGAGGACTCTCATCAGCCCTTGTTCCCACTTACCTGCATCTGCAGGTGTCTGGTCGGCCACCGAAAGGAGGATCGGGGTGCCCCAGCAAGCTCAGCAGCGGAGGTGACGAGCAGTGTACTTCGCCGAAGCCGACACTGAACAGAGTGAGGTGAGTATATTCAGCTCTTTACTCCCCCCAGTGGTGGAAAAAAAGAAGACATCCACTTTTTGAAAAAGGTCCCAACCTAGTTATGGACCTTCTAATCTCACCTTATCCACGCCGCAGGTTTTTCTGCTGAAAGATTTCAGACAGATACCAAACTTCACCCTTCACGGTGGGCTATGTGTGCCAACCTTCAGGGATATGGGTTCCTATTTAAAGGATACCTCTCCCCTGGGCCTTGTACAAGACTCTTACCAGGACTTTATAGCGAAATAGCGAAAGTGCTGGATCTTAGAGCCCAGTCCTCCGAAGAGAGACATTACAGGCGACGCCTCCTGGATGAGGCCCGGATCCCATCCAGATTCAGCTCATTTGTAGGCGTCTTGGATGGATCCGAAAGCATAGCTCTTTTACCCCCAGAGGGTCTCTTTGGTAGAGCTTTCCTTTAGCACCTCCTAACGCGTCCAACACCTTTCGACACTGGCGAAAAAACTGAGGTACTTCCCTGATGGGAGGGGTTATATGGAGGGGAACTGTCTTCCATTGGTTGTGCCAGTGTCCAATCACCGCTGGTGACCCTTAACCCATTATGTAATGACTAGCTCTGTGTCCCGTGGTGTACGATAAAGAAAATAGGATTTTTATAACAGCTTACCTGTAAAATCCTTTTCTTGGGAGTACATCACGGGACACAGAGCGACATAGTCATTACTAATGGGTTATATAGATACCGTCAGGTGCTGGCACTGGCAACTTCCAAAACCGGAAGTACCCTCCCCTATATAAGCCCCTCCCATCCGGGAGCACCTCAGTTTTGTAGCAAAGCAATAAGTGTCCCCAAAGAGGGGCGGGAGCTCTGTGTCCCGTGATGTACTCCCAAGAAAAGGATTTTACAGGTAAGCTGTTATAAAAATCCTATTTTCTTTCTCGTACATCACGGGACACAGAGCGACATAGTCATTACTAATGGGATGTCCTAAAGCAATGCCCAATGAGGGGGGGGGATACACCATATATAAGCTGAGCGCTATCAGACATGAGGATCTTTTGCGGCCTGCAACACACTGCGCCCAAAGGCGACATCCTCCTGACTTCTAACGTCCACCTGGTAGAACCTAGTAAACGTGTGTACTGAAGACCACGTTGCGGCCTTACAGATTTGAGCCAGGGAGGCCTGGTGATGCACTGCCCATGAAGTTCCAACTGCTCTCGTGGAGTGCGCTCTAACTTTGAACGGAGGCGGTCTCCTTCTCAAGCCATAAGCTTGCATAATGACCTGTCGAATCCACTTGGCTAAAGTAGATTTTGACGCTGCCTGACCCTTTGTGGGGCCTTCCGGCAGAATAAACAAAGTATCCGTTCTGCGAATCTGAGCAGTGGCTTTTAGATAAGCTTTAACTGCTCTTACTACATCCAAAGAATGCAATAACTTTTCCTCTACCGAAGTAGGTTTGGGGAAAAAAGAAGGAAGAACCACATCTTGGTTCAAATGAAACCTCGATACCACCTTAGGAAGAAAGGCTGGATGAGGACGCAACACTACTCTGTCCTTATGGATAACCAGATATGGCTCCTTACAGGACATAGCTGCTAATTCCGATACTCTTTTAGCCGAACAAATGGCTACTAGAAAAATCAATTTCCTGGTGAGAAGCACCAAGGAAATATGCTGTAATGGTTCAAATGGTTGTTTCTGTAGAACCGACAGAACCAAGTTTAGATCCCATGGACATATGGGAATATTAACCGGAGGACTAATACGCATCACTCCTTGTATAAAGGCTTTGACTAGTGAATGCGAAGCCAAGGGCCTTTGAAAAAATATTGACAAGGCCGAAATCTGACCCTTGATAGTACTCAAGGCAAGCTTCCTATCTACAGCCCACTGTAGGAAGTCCAGAATCCTACCTATTACGTACTTATGTGGATGCCATTTCTTGGCCTCACACCACGCGATGTACGCCTTCCAGATTCTATAGTAGATCTGCCTGGATACCGGCTTCCTGGCATGGATCATGGTAGATACCACAGCATTAGAGAGCCCTCTCTTTTTTAGAATGTGGGCTTCAATAGCCAGGCCGTCAAACCTAGGGCTGGTAAGGAAGGGTGGTATATCGGTCCTTGCGAAAGCCGGATGACGTGGGAGAGTCCAAGGACTCCCCACTGAAATTTTACAATCTCCGCGTACCACGCTCTTCGGGGCCACGCTGGAGCCACCGGAATCACCGGTTTCTTTTCTACCCTGATTCTGCGGAGTAATCGAGGTAACCATTGTGGCGGTGTGAATGCATATATCAGCTTGAACTGATCCCAAGGGAACACTAGGGCATCCGAGCCGCAAGCTAGGGGATCCCTTGTCCGAGAGACAAACCTGTCCCCCTTTGCGTTGAATCTGGATGCTAGAAGATCTACATCCGATGTTCCCCACCGCTGACATATTGTCCAGAAAACCTCGGGGTGAAGGGACCCTTCCTCTGGGCCTAATTGCTGGCGACTTAGAAAGTCCGCCTTCCAATTCTCCACTCCTGGAATGAATACCGCAGATATGGCTGGGACATATTTTTCTGCCCATTTCAGGATGTAATTTACTTCCCTCTGGGCTGCACGACTCCTGGTGCCCCCCTGATGATTGATATATGCCACTGCTGTGGCATTGTCTGATTGCATTCTGACAGGGGACCCTTGGAGTTTGGATGTCCATGCTACTAGGGCATACCGGGCTGCTCGTATCTCTAAGAGATTGATGGGCAGGGCCTTTTCTGCATCCGACCATCTGCCCTGGAGAGACTATTGCTCCAGTACTGCTCCCCAGCCTATAAGGCTGGCATCTGTAGTGACCACCTTCCAAGAAATCGGACTGAAGGATTTCCTTTTTTCCAGATTCTGGGGAACCAACCACCAACGGAGGCTCTTGCGAACGGAAGGGGACAAGGACATTGTAAGTCTAGGGCCTGAACTTTTTTGTTCCAGGCTGACAGTATGGCCCCTTGCAAATTCCTTGAATGGAATTGACCGTAGGGTACTGCTTCGAATGATGCCACCATTTTTCCCAGCAGCCTCATATACAGGCGTATGGACGGCTGTCTTTTTTGTACCCACTAAGTGGATCAAATCTTTCAAAGACAACACCTTTCCTCGAGGCAAGAATATTTTTCTCTGGCCTGAATCCAACCTTAGCCCCAAGTATTCCAGACTTTTGACTGGTTTTTAGGGCTGACTTGTCTCGGTTGATAATCCAACCGTGAGATTCAAGATACTTGATCGTCTTGTGAACGACCACGTCTAGTTTTTTCACTGAGTGGTCTATCAGCAACAAGTCATCCAGATATGCCATTATCATTACACCTTGTGTTCTTAGATTGGCCAATAAAGGGCCAGAATTTTTGTAAACACTTGTGGTGCTGTGGCCAAACCGAAGGGTAAGGCTCTGAACTGAAAATGGCGCCCTTCTACTGCAAAGCGTAGAAATTTTTGGTGGACTGGAAAGATGGGAATGTGCAAATAAGCATCTTTGATGTCGATCGTGGCTAACCAATCCTCCCCTTGTAGGGCAGTGGCCACCGATCGGATCGACTCCATCGGAAAGTCCTGATATACAGGAATTTGTATAGCCCTTTTAGAATTAATATGGGCCTCCCGTCCGCGTTTGCTTCGGGACTGTAAAGAGGTTTGAGTAAAACCTGAACCCTCATTCTTCCAGGGGAACCTCCATAATTACTCCTTGGAGCAATAGTTGTTCTAGTGCCAACAGGAGGGACTCTCTCTTCCGGGGATCCCTTGGCACGTTTGACCTCAAAAATGGGAAGGAGGAGAGTCTTTTAACTCCAAACTGTATCCCAAACCTACTGCGAAAAGCACCTATCTGTCTTGATCGTGTCCCGCCAGGTCTCTTGCGAACAACTGGAGTCCTCCCCCCACCCGACTGAGTGGGGGCTTCATGAATTTAACTTTGGGGGAGGTTTTGTACCTCCCCTGACCCAGGGTTTCTCATTGCCCTGCTACTGTCCCTGTTTTTTACCCCCGGGATTTGACCAAGGAGGCCGTCGGAACTGTTACACAGCCGATGCCCCAGGGACTGGAGAAGCAGGCCTCTTAACCTCCCTAGCGGTAATCCCGAGCGTGACTCGGGGTTGTTTTTTTATGCTAGGATCGGTAACCCCGAGTCACGCTCGGGGTAGACATTGCAGAGCTCGTGGCGGAGTTTCCTTACCTTCTCCTGGCGATCCAGCGATGATGTCCTCTGCTGTGATTGCCAGCGAGATCTCCGGCGAGTGTCGGCACTTTCGTCCCCATCTGACTTCCTAGTTCCGTTCCCTGCGAGCCGCAGCGTCGCAAGGGAGCGGAACTGGGCGCCAAATTCAAAAAGTGAAACACATAGTATACATACAGTATACTGTAATCTTACAGATTACAGTACTGTATGTAATAATTACACACCCCCTTGGTCCCTAGTGGTCTGCCCAGTGTCCTGCATGCACTTTTATATAATAAAAATCGTTCTTTCTGCCTGGAAAATGGAGATTGTCCATAGCAACCAAAAAGTGTCCCTTTATGTCAAAAGTGGTTTTAGACCAACTAGAAAGCAGCGATAATAAATTAGAATCACTCGCAGAATTGAGCGATAGCGATTTGTGGGGAAATTCGTCATCAAACACTAAATCTAATGACAGCGACAATTCTGCAACTGAGCAAATTTCAGTGTTTTTGATTTGATTACATTATTGAATAATTTTTATTATAATTAGATTACTATTTTTTATAATTATTTATAGTTATTTATTATATTATAATTTATAATTTTGTGTTTCATATTTATCATACCCGGGATGTCTACTAGACTCTGGTTTGCTTAGGTTTAAGTAAGTAATTACTAAGAATCGCAGGCCTATAATACATAACACCAAATTTTCATGCAAAATAATTGTACCGCTTTTGGTACATAATTCCAGAAAGAATCATACCGCCAGGGAGGTTAAAGAGGGACCTCTAACTCTGCTTTTAACCGGCAAGAGCGTATTTTTACCGCTGGAAATTTTCTGGATATATTTGTCCAGGTTTTCCCTGAATAAGCGTTCACCATGAAATGGGACGCTAACCAGCCATTCTTTACAGGGAGCTTCAGCAGACCAGTTTTTGAGCCATAGGAGCCTACGCATATGTACTATAGACAGCGTAAGGCGGGAGGCCTGATGGACTGAATCCTCTATGGCGTCAACCGCAAAGCCTAAGGCTCTAGGTAGATCAGCTAGGGCAAAGCCTGCTGATCTGTCAAGTCCCTCAAGACCTGTTTCAAATGATCCTTCACTGCTTAGCAGACCCCAATAGCTGCTACTGCTGGTTGTATCACCAAGCAGATTTTCATAAGGACTCCAATCTTTTATCTATTGGGTTCTTGAACATTTGGACATTATCCACTGGACATGTCAGTGATTTATACATACAAGAGATGGCTGCGTCCATTGTAGGGACCTTCCATTTTTTTTTTTTTTTTGATGAACTTATCCTCCATGGGATAGACCACCGGAAATCTCTTGGGGGAATAAATATTTTCTCAGGACGTTCCCAATCCTGGTAAATGAGCCCTTTCAGTAAAGGGTGAAGTGGAAAAGAACAAACAGTCTGGGGGCTTCTAGCGACCCCAACGAGGATACAGTAGTGGTTGATGGTTCCGCAAGGTGCATTTTTAAATGCTGATCGGACCATGTTAGTCAGAGACTGAACCCATAATCTTTCAGCTTGAGATGCTGAGAAAAGGTTCCCCCACTGTTGATTCCTCTATAACAGAATCAACCTTATCCTGATCCCCTTCAGGCAGGTCGATCCCTGTATGGGACTGTTGCTCTGCTAACAGGCACTCTGAAGGAGGAGACGGAGATCGGGCGTGCTTTCCCTGACAGGGAGGCAGCGATAAATGTTGACAATCTCTCTCTAATCCTCCCAGAGCTGAGGAAAAAACCTCCTCTGTTACATACACAGGAGCAGGTGACTGAGGACAGCCACAGTACCAAGTACCCCTGCGGGGTCTCTACAGTCACTTACCTCTGAACTTCAGGGGAGACTGGGTGCAGCAGGAGTATGCCCAAGATCCTCCGAGCCCGATGAGACCCCCTTCGCTTCCTGGAAGATTCAGTTCCGGAGCTTCTGGACGGCATATTCCTAAGCCTAAAGCTGAGGTATTCCAGCCGTAATACACCACTTTTACTGAGAATAGTCTAGCACAATTGCTGCTATATCACAGTTGGTGTCTACTAATGTGCCTTTCTAGGGGATGCCTGTATCAACCGCTTGCTGTATGCCTTTAAATGTTGCCAGCTCTGTCTCTGTACTTCATAGCCAGCTCACTACAATATTGTGGTTTTTTTAAACTGCTGGGACGCCCGCACATGCGCAGAAGCGCTGCGGCACGCACAGAGCGTCATCCCCCAGGCTCCGCCCCCTTTCCCGGCTCACCTCTATATATAGAGGCGCGTGCACGCGCACGCGCGCGGGCACGTGCGCCTTCGGCGCTAATTTCAAATATGGTAACAAGGGACAGGAGCCAGGGCCCCTCTTTGCCGCAGGCCGGGGGATGGACGAGCACTGCAACATGGCAGAGGAAGCAGTTTCCTATAAGAGAACTCACCATCTGCCTGGACTTTGCTCTGCTGAGAAGAAGCTAGTCCACATGACAAGAAAACATTCCACAGCGGCCTCTAGTGGACAAACACAGGTACCGCAGTCTAATATATTAAATATATATATATAAAAAAAAAAATATTATTTTTTTCTTGACCACCATTAAAAATTATTACATTTTTTTAGTAGTTACAGGCATGCACAGAATTTTGCGGGAATACCATTAGGTAACAGACAGAAAGACAAATTAGGCTTGGGGGTCCCCCAATAGAACCAAGTTCCTGGGGGCCCCCACTTACCTGTTCCCCGCCGCAGGACTTTGTTTGGTCCACAAAAGCCCAAACTTCACCTATCACGGCAGGCATTGTAATCAAACCTTCAGGGACCGGGTTCCCAAGGATTCCACTCCCCTGGACCTGTATAGCACCCTGCACAGAAAACATCTTGGTCGTGGGTATGACCAGAGCTCTGGATCCCAGGGTCCAGCTCTTCCTAAGAGAAGCATTACAGGCAAAACCTTGCTCTTCTCTGCAAGGCCCGGGTACCGACCATTTAGCTATGAAGCTTTTTTGGTCGGATCCGGAATAGCTTACTGAGGCCCAAAAGAACCTGTACGCAAGCTCAGTGAAAAACACATGTTTCTTCTTGGCCAACACCTTAGACACTGGCAAAAAACTGAGGTGCTCCCGGATGGGAGGGGCTTATATAGGGGAGGGTACTTCCGGTTTTGGAAGTTGCCAGTGCCAGCACCTGACGGTATCTATATAACCCATTAGTAATGACTATGTCGCTCTGTGTCCCGTGATGTACGAGAAAGAAAAGGACATTTACCTGTCCAGGGAGCCCGTGATGTCGGCACCCGAAGCCGACCCATCCATCGGCTTTGGATGCAGGTGCCAGCATCCTTACTAAGGGAAACAGGAAGTAAAGCTTTGCGGCTTCACAGCCTGTTTCCTTCTGTGCATGCGCGAGTCGTGCTGCACTTTCTGAATGGTCCCGCTGTCTTCTGGGACCTGTGTCTCCCCCCCAGAAGGCAGCGAGGGGAAGGAGGAGGGTCTGTAAATGACGTAAGTCGCGGCGGCGCCTTTACATGGAAGTGGGAGCGAGCACCTGTTGTTGACATGTATCCGCTCCCCCCGAATGGTGCCAAATGTGGCACCAGAGGGCAGAGGAAGCAGATAAGCGGAGCTTCCACTTTTGGGTGGAACTCTGCTTTCGGTAAATCATAAAGTCATTATGTTATACAACCCCATAAATCTGAGTAAAAACACAATCACTTTACATGTTAAAAGAAAAATACATCATTGTATAAGAAATAAAAAAAAATAAAAAAAATATGTATGTCTTTACCTGCTCATAGTTCAGACGCTGAATTTCAGAAATCTCTTTAGGTTTTGCCTCTAAGATATAATCTCCTAGAAGAAAAGCGACAATCAATTGAAACAATTGAATTCTAAAGGCATAATAAAATACACATGTACAGTCATTTTTTGTTTTTTGGGGAAGGAAAAAAAAAGGACATAAAATAATTTTCTTGTGAAACTATAATCAATAGTTTTGTCAGTAACTAAATGTATGGCAAACCTTGATTTAATCGATTTAGCAATTAAATTTTCAGCCTTTTCACATTTCAGAACACAAAAGAAAGTGAAAATCTATCTAAGCTCCAGCATACAACTAAGGCTACATACACACAGGCCGAATATCGGCCAGTATCGGTCAGTTCAACAGTAACTAGACAATATTTGGTCAGTGTGCACAGTTGTCTTTCTGACAGAAGCCAGTCTAGTGACCGGCTTTTGTTGAAGGGACATGCTAGAAAAGCAGCATCTGATCAGTGCTCACAGCCAATGGCTGCAAGTGCTGATCAGTGTGTTCTTGCGGTGGGGTAGTCCCCCTGTCAGAAGACAAAGGGCACAGCCGGGGAGATCACCGCACTAACATTGCGTGTGTTAAAACGGCAAACTGTCAGGGTTTTTTCATTCAGCCCGCTGGGTTGAACGAAACAAAGGCTTACATGTGTACCAGGCTTACTATTCTAGACATAAGAGAGGTCAATCAAGAGATATAGATAGATACTGTATATTTGTGATAAATCGAGCACAGAAAAATCTGAACATGGCAATTTCACACACATTTAAACTTGTTTATCTAGGAATTTCTCAAATAAGTCTTCACCATCAAAAGGTATGCGTAGAAGACGCTTTTTACCAGCAGGCTCGGCTTAGCCACAAATTCCTGCTCATAGGCATAGAAATGAGACGCATGCTAGGGAATTGGCAAATTACATTAGTGTCAATACAAAACAATAAAGCAGAAGGGCATTAGCTGAAATTGTTCTAAGAGAGCAGGGTCATCAAAGACAGGTCTCTGATGGTGTCTCTGTTCATGTGCCTTGTCCAGTTAAAAATTGCTTGCTGCAGGGGTGGACCTGCAAGGGCAAAGGAGGCCTTTAATAGGAAAGATGGTTATTGAGTACTGAATAGGCAGGATCCACTACCATAGCCCATTTCTTCTTAAATCTTTTTTTTCCATGGGATAAAATTCAGTAAAAAGGTTAGGAGGAATGAATACCCTCTCAGCATTTAGTCCGTCCTTAACCACTTGACCTCCAGAATATCTACCCCCCTTCCTGACCAGGCCATGTACCCAAATACAATTTATGTCCCCCCCCCCCCCCAAATAGAGCTTTCTTTTAATGGAATTTCATCACCACTGCGTTTTTTTTTTTTTTGCACTATAAAACCGGAACATTTTGGGGAAAAAAGCACAATATTTTTTACTTTTTGCTACAAAACAAATCCAATAAAAAACAAAAAAAAATGTAATAAAATCTACATTTCTTGATAAACTTAGGCCAATATGTATTCTGCTACATATTTTTAAAGAAAAACATCCCAATAAGCATACCGTATATACTTGAGTATAAGCCGACCCGAATATAAGCCGAGGCACCTAATTTTACCACAAAAAACTGGGAAAACGTATGGACTCGAGTATAAGCCTAGGGTGTCCATCAGCATGCCTCACTTTGCCTCACTGTGTCCATGCCTCACTGTGCCCAATCTCCCGACCTGATCTCCGGCGCTGTGTGACTAGACGGACGTTTAACGTGGGAGTCAATAGAAGGGGTTCCCGGGTTTGAAAAATCGGTGCTCCCTGGCCGTAGGTCCCCTTGACAACAAACTTTGCACACTTGTAGATGAAAAGGGGGGCTACATGTGTGCCAAGCTTGGGGTCCAGGGGACCTAGGGCCAGCCAGTACAGGGTCCCCAAAATCACCAGAGAAATTACTGTTTAACATGGGAGTCTATTGGAGGGGAGCCCAGTTTTGAAAAATTGGTGCTCCCCGGCCGTAGGTCTCCCGGACAACAAACTTTGCACACTTGTAGAGGAAGAATGGGGCTACATGTGTGCCAAGTTTGGGGTCCAAGGGACCTACGGCAGGCTGGGATCAGGTGCACAAAGGTGAAGATGGACACAGACTTGAGTATAAGCCGAGGGGGGCATTTTTAGCACAAAAAAATGTGCTGAAAAACTCGGCTTATACTCGAGTATATACAGTATATGGATTGGCTCGAGCAAAGTTCTAGCGTCTACAAACTCTGGGATATTTTTATTTATTTTACTAGTAATGGCAGTGATCCGTGACTTATAGCAGGACTGCAATATTGCAGCAGACAGTCGGACACTTTTTGGGGATCAGTGCTTAACCACTTCAGCCCTGGAGGATTTGGCTGCCCAATGACCGTTTTTTGCTATACGGCACTGCATCGCTTTAACTGACTATTGCGCGGTCGTGCGACATTGTACCCAAACAAAATTGACATCCTTTTTTTCCCCACAAATAGAGCTTTTCTTTTGGTGGTATTTGATCATCTCTGTGGTTTTTATTTTTTGCGCTATAAACAAAAAACTTTTGAAAAAAAAAAGCAATATTTTTTACTTTTTGCTATAACAAATATCCCCAAAAATATATAAAAAAAATATGTTTTCCTCCGTTTAGGCCGATATGTATTCTTCTACATATTTTTGGTAAAAAAAAATCCAAAAATCTCAATAAGCGTATATTGATTAATTTTTGCGCAAAAATTATAGTGTCTACAAAATAGGGGATAGTTTTATAGCATTTTTTAAATTATTTTTTTTACTAGTAATGGCGGCGATCTGCGATTTTTATTGTGACTGCGATATTGCAGCGGACACATCGGACATATTTGACGCTATATTGGGACCATTGTTATTTATACAGCGATCAGTGCTATAAAAATGCACTGATTATTGTGTAAATGACGCTGGCATGGAAGGGGTTAACCACTAGGGGGCGAGGAAGGGGTTAAGGGTGTCCTAGGGAGTGATTCTTACTGTGTGGGGGCTGGGCTACCAGTGTCATGACAGTGTTCACTGCTCCCGATGACAGGGAGCAGTAGATCAGTGTCCTGTCACAAGGCAGAACAGGAAAATGCCTTTTTTACACAGGCATCCCCCGTTCTGCCTCTCCGTGACACGATCGCGGGACACCGGCGGACATCGAGTCCCCGGGTCCCGCGGTCATGGAGTACGCTATTGGCATGCGCGCGCCCACAATGCCGCGATTTAAAGGGGACGTAGCTGTAAGACCATTTGCGCAGCCTTGCCATTGTGCTGATGTATATTGTCGTGCGCTGGATGGCAAGCGGTTAAAAAAATGCATCTTCTGCATTAAGGTAAAAAAAAAAAAAAACTTTTGTGCTGCAGAATCCCCCCACAGCCCCCCCCCCCCCGTTATTCTTACCTGAGCCCGATCTGAGCCAGCTATGCGCACAAGAGCAAAAGCAGCTTTACATGGTGGCACTTACCAAAGAGGAGGAGCCTGGAGTGCCGGCAGGGGACCCCAGAAGAAGAGGATCAGTGCTACTCTGTGCAAATCCATTGCACAGAGCAGGTAAGTAAAAGATGTTTGTTATTTCAATAAAAAAAAAAAAAAATTATGTGTATGTCACTTTAAAGTGCACAATCAATCCATGTGTGTATGAAAAAAAATGCTTTTTTTACTTAGCTAGCCTCTTTGTGCCTGTAGGGGCTTGATTTGGCTGTTTAGAGTCACCTGGAGAGCCAGGTGCTGCTGGGAAAAGACTAATTAAATAATATTGCACAGGAGAGCACAAAAGTGCGATCCGGGTATGGTTCCTGAAGCAACACCAAGGGGTACCAATCGAGAAACTTTAGGCAGCCAGGACAATAAACAATCAGGTCTTGAAAGAAGTGTCATAAGACAAAAACGGAATGGTTAAATATAAAAAAATAAAATGAATGCATGTAGTTAAAAAAAACTTTAAGCCTTTAGAACCACTTTAACTAGCCAGGCCTAACTAAACAGTAAGTGTCAAGTGTCTGTGAAAGTTAGCCCTTGTAGATCGCCAACTTTGGGTTCTCTAGGGTTCAGAGTCTAAGCCCCAGCCTGTTTCTTTACCAGGACCTCTGATGGTGGGGATGGACTTGCAGCAAGCTGAAACCAGGTCGTGGCCCCCAGGTACACCCAGCTAAGTATGCAGAGACCACTCAAGTCAAACAAGCCGAGGTCAGGGTAGACGGCAGGCAAGCACAGACGGTAGATAAAGCCAGGGTCAGCACATGGGAAGTCAGAATACACGTAATAGTAGGCAGGAGCTCAGAGAACTGGGAAGTTGCTCAGGCAAAGCAGGCTGCATTGAGTATGGGTGATATAGGGAAGCAAACTGGGAGGTGGGCCAGGAAGTGATAGAAGGGAAGGAAACAACCCACAGAATAGCAGGCAATGCCCATAGGTGAGCACAGAAGCCAAACAACACATGTGAAAGGAATCAGAGGAATTATAAAGAATTACACAGGCAGGAAACCTTTAGGCTAAATCGTGACAGTAAGGAAAACTTAGAAAAATATAATAAAACAAATGTCACTGTAAAAATATAAAAGCTACACTACCTTAAAAGTGGACAGTGCCAGTCAGAGCAGTGGACAGTATCAGCAGGGCAGCGGATGGTGTGTGGACAGCGTCAGTAAACAATTTGTGGATGGTGTCAGTAGGGAAGAGGTTGGTGTCAGTAGAGCAGTGGATGGTGTCATTAGTTATTTATTTTTATTATTACATTTTTTGCCAATTTCTTTATTATTATTTATTTACAATGTTATTTTATATTTTTTTATTCCATTTTATTTAGGACCCCAGGTTCGGGTGTTTTGGGAAATATCAGGGGTCTAAACAGAGCCCTGATGTCTCAGTTTTGAGACAGACAGAGAAAGGGACTGGAGGGCAGAGACTCCCCAGTCCCTTTCTCTGCAGTTTTAGCTGCACTGGACAGTGAATGAATGGAAAGTGCTCTGCACTGTGCCGCTTCCTGTTAATTCACAAACTGAAGCATAGTAAATACAGTTTACTATGGTTCAGTTATGACTGAACACAGGAAGTGATCAGTTCCGATCACTGTGTTCATTCAAAAAAGGAAGGGGCCAGTAAATGATATATTCCATCGCCCACCATCTCTGCTCTTTATCTTGAAACATTCCCACAGGAGCCGTGGGTGTCGGGGAGTGAGATCTCGGCCCCTCCTGCTGCAGCCCTGTAGAGCAGCCACGAGTCACGTGACCGGCCTGAAGATGCATGCAAAAATAGGATTTTTGTACTCACCGTAAAATCTGTTTCTCTGACGTCCATGGACTGACACAGCCTCTTCATACTTGACAAGTGGGTGTATGTCCCTGCTCATAGGAGAAGACTAGGCAGAATGTTAAATGTTATAATATACATTACATTACCAGAGCTGAACAGCCCCACCCAGGGGGCGGTCCCTCTAGACATAACCCTCCTACCTGCAGCCAGCAGCCTCAGTTCGTAACAAAGCAGTACAAACCTTAAAAAGGAGGGGTGGGTGCTGTGTCAGTGCATGGACGTCAGAGAAACTGATATTATGGTGAGTACAAATGAGGGATGGTAACAGTATTTGAAGGAAAAACCAAACTTCACCCCAAACAAGCAGAGCTCCTCAACGGAGGAGTTGCAACATTAAACAGCTGCCTGTAACACCTTGCGGCCGAAGAAAGAATCAGAAGATGCAGCCACATCAACCTTTTAAACGTAGAAAAGGTATGAACGAACGACCAGGTCGCCGCCTTGCACACTTGTGCAACCGACGCTTGATGTCGGAAAGCCCAGGAAGCACCAATTGCCCTGGTTGAATGCGCCGTAACCGGAAAGTGAGGTGCCCACCCCTTGAGGGCATAGGCCTGTATGACAGTCTGCCGGATCCACCGAGAAATGGTGGCAGCCGAGACCGTTTGGCCCTGTTTTGGACCAGACACAGACACAAGCAGTGAGTCAGACTTCCGAACAGAAGCCGTAGAGGGCAGGTACACTCGCAAAGCACGTACCACATCTAATGTGTGAAGCGCAAACTCTCTGGGATGCGATGGACGAGGACATAAAGACGGAAGCACAATGTCCTCATTAAGGTGGAAGTCCGAGACCACCTTCGGGAGAAAAGAAGGCCGTGGACGTAGCACCGCCTTATCCTTATGAAGGACCAAGTATGGCGGCTTGCAAGACAAGGCTGCCAATTCAGACACCCGTCTGACAGAAGTAATGGCCACTAAAAAAGCCACCTTCTGGGATAGCGTTAAGAGAGGAATCTCTCTGATGTTTTCAAATGGAGGTTCTTGAAGAACCGAGAGCACCAAATTCAGATCCCAAGGAGGAAGAACCAACCCAGAGAGGACCGCTCAGTTCTGCTGCCAATGCTGCACTTCCAGCACGAGTGAGCAGTGAGATAACTGAGGCTGCTGGCTGCAGGTAGGAGGGTTATGTCTGGGGGGACCACCCCCTGGGCGGGGCTGTTCAGCTCTGGTAATGTAATGTAATGTATATTATAACATTTAACATTCTGCCTAGTCTTCTCCTATGAGCAGGGACATAAACCCACTTGTCAAGTATGAAGAGGCTGTGTCAGTCCATGGACGGTAAGAGAAAAGGTATTTAGAGTCATCATTTTTAACAAAAACGTATACAGTACATTATGGATGCATACAAGGGGCTGGCAGTGAATTTTGTAAAAGTTAACTTTTCAGCAGGTGGCACACAAGCTGACAGGCAGGGAGGGGGGAGAGGAGCACAGAGCAGGACTACGGATGACAGAGGCATGTAAACTGACCACGGTGTCAGGGCTCAGCAGCCAATTATGAACCGTGGTAAGTTTACAGGGGGGAGGGCAGAAACTGGCAGGATCAGCCAGGTTTTTTACAGCTTACAGTGGGGCAAGTTAAACAGCACAAGCACTGTGGCGTTTAATCTGCAATAAGGGAACCGGATCTCCATTTTATTTTTTTGGGCTACAAACACTTTAAGTCCCGGGAAGCTTTGGCCGCTCCAGAGATTACAGAACTCCACCTATCTCCAAGCCTTCCCCGTCCCACTCCATAAACATACATTGGTTTCTTTTGCAGTAAAAAAAAAAAAAAATGCTGATGTCATGGTTTTTAAAGAATCTGCCTGTTTACTGTATAAGGAAAGAGCTCTTGGGAGATGCATTTCTCACGGCTTGGCTACCTCAATTGGAAATTACCACCAGCAGTTGCCTTTACAAGATTACAAGGTGGTCAGTTACATAGGAAACTCAATCAACAGTAAAATTCAAGTAGACTACAGAGAAGCATTTAATATAACAAACCTAAGATTATTCTTAAAATATGTTTAATGTGTAGAAAAATGCATTCTAAGTTATGTCATCTAACCAAATAGCTACAATAAAAAGGGGTTATTATTAATCAGCTAAAACCTAATCTACTTTATATGCTCCACACATTGAGCTACAATGAAATTGTCCCAACAAATTCTCTTCTAATTATTTGTTAATATTCCTTTGTACCAAAGTTAGATTTTAATTTGGCACCATACAGTATATTGAAAAAGCAAAAAACACCCCTGTGAATGTGCCACACAACTGTAAGAGCCGGTTCACACAGGGGCAACACGACTTCAACACGACTTCCAGAAGCAACTTCAGACACGACTTGAGCATGAATCACAGCGAGACTTGGAGGAGACTTCAGCAGACTTGGAGGAGACTTCAGCGCGACTTGTGGTCAATAACAACACGACTTGAAGTAAATTCCTTGTGGCTTCTGGGTAAATTCCTTTCTGCTTCCTGTAAAGTTGCCTTCAAAATGAACAGTGATCAGACTTCTAAGCGACTTCCATTGAAATCAATGGGTACAAGTTGCCTACAGGTCGCCTAGAAGTCTGATTGAATTAGTACAGGAACCTTTTTTGAAGACGGAGCGACTGCAGTCGTGTACATTAAAAGATCTCCATTTACTTATAAAAAAAATAGCGCGACTTGGGGCAACTCGGGGAGACCTGAAGTCTTGTCCGGAGTCGCCCCTGTGTGAACCGGGTCTCAGAGTAAAATCGGTGATCAGAGAGCTGCCAGCTCATTTTGTGGAGCTACAAGTTGGGTCACGCCAAAGCAAATTAAGAATATCGCTAAACCAAATTAAAGGTTTTTGTTCATGTCAGTAATCAACAGTCTACAAATAGAAATTAAATTACGGCTCTGAGCAAACCAAGACAACCACACAGCCAAAGTAAAGATTATGTAAAAAGAAAAATACATTTCTAGGTCAGCAGTGGACACACTTGTATGTTTCGTTTTCCACGGTTGATATACACTATATACATATAGTATACTATGTAGCATGTATTAAGCAAATTAAACCAAATGGTTTCTATTAGATCAGGGGTCAGGAACCTTTTTGGCTGAGAGAGCCATGAACGCCACATATTTTAAAATGTAATTCCGTGAGAGCCATACAATGTTTAAAACTAAATACAAGTAAATGTGTGCATTTTATGTAAGACCAACACTTTTAACTTACAATAAGTCTCTGAATTATTTTTAATAACGTTGTTATGCTGTTGCTAACCAATGATGAATAAAGTACTTCTTACCATTAATGCGACTTCTGGTGCTGCATGGTTTTGCTGATGGCTTTGTAGTCTGGTTGATACGTGGTGAGGTTAAGCTTCATGCAGGCCTTGAGACTTCCATCCGTTAAACGTGATCGTAGGTTGGTCCTATGCCGCGTACACACGACCGTTTTTAATGTCATTGAAAAAAACAAACGTTTTTCTCGACGTGATTCTTCTCAAGCCTGCCTTGCCTACACACGATCATGAAAAAAAATGCTCGAGCAAAGCGCGGTGACGTACGAAATGTACGATGGCACTATAAAAGTAGAAGTTCCATTCGGATGGCGCCACCCTTTTGCTGATCCTTGTGTTAGTAAAGTTTGGTGAGAGACGATTCGCGCTTTTCAGCCTCGTGCTCTTCAGTCTGTTACAGCAAGATTAATGTGCTATCTCCATTACGAAAGCTAGTTTTATCAGAACGAGCGCTCCCGTCTCATCACTTGCTTCTGAGCATGCGCGTTTTTTCACGTCGTAAAAGCCTACACACGGCCGTTTTTCATGACGAGAAAAACGACGATGTGAAAAACGACAAGAAAAATTAGAGCATGTTCCAAATTTTTAATGCCCATTTTTCAGGTCGTGAAAAATGCTCTGGAGCCCACACACGATCGTTTTTAATGACCAAATATAAAAATTGCATTTTTCTCGTCATGAAAAACGGTCGTGTGTACGCAGCATTATTGTTCTTTAGATGCGAGAAAGACTGCTCACATGCATACGTAGAGCCAAACATTGTCAGTACAGCAATACTCACACGCTGCAGTATGTGGTATGTGACGGGAAGCGCGTTCCAAGTTTTGACAATCAGCTGGTCCGCGGGTTGAAGTTTTTTCATTTCTCTCCACTTGTGTTTGCTCGCCAACTCTGCTTGCTGTCGTGCAAGTCTTTCCAAATCTTCATTCAGTGACTAACTTATTCACCCACATGTCTGAGGCCTTCAAGTCAGCAGCTTGTAGCTCAAAATCTCAGACGGAGACACCGGGGATGTAACTCAGGTCGGCGCTGTCCACTGCACACTCATGTGGATGGGTGATGAACTTAAAGCGAATCTCCGCCGAAAAAAAAAATATTAAAAGCCAGCAGCTACAGCTACAGCAGCTGCTGGCTTTTAATATTTGGACACTTACCTGTCCTGGAGTCCAGCGACGTCCGCAACAGAGGACGAGCGACCGCTCGTCGCTCTGCTGCTCCCTCTGCCATCCTCGCTGAGGGAACCAGGAAGTGAAGCCCTGCGGCTTCATGCCCGGTTCCCGACGGCGCATGCGCGAGTCGCGCTGCGCCGTTCTGATTGGTGCTCCTGTGTTCTGGGAGCCGAGTGTCTCCCAGAACACTACGGGAAGTCTGGGGGAAGTGACGTCACTCCCGCAGATTCCCGGAGAGAGGACTCCCGGATGTGGGTGAAAATACCTGTCTTAGACAGGTATCTTCACCCCCCTCCCCCCTGAAAGGTGTCAATTGTGACACCGGAGGGGGGGAGGAATCCGAGTAGCAGAAGTTAAAAATTAGGGTGGAGCTCCACTTTAAAAAGACTAGTGCGCTCACGAAATTCTCCAAAGCGTGCTTTGAATGACTGCAGGAGATTAGATGTGAAGCCCGCTAGCTGCTGAAGATCAAGATGTTGAGCAGGGTCACTTGCTGTGCATGCATCTGTAAACTCTCCCAATTTTTCAAAAAGTGTAGTAAACGACCTGTTTCAATGTCGGCAATGAAGAGTTCTAGCTTGTTTTCAAATGCAAACACTGCTTGTTGAAGTGATAAGACTATTTCCAACGCCTTGCATTTTCACATTGAGCTGGTTCAGATGTTCAGTCACGTCCACGAGATAGTAGAACTTCAGGAGCCACTCAGTGTTCCCTAACTCAGGATGCTCAACGTTTTTCATTTCAAGAAAAGTCCAGATTTCGCTCAGACAAGCCGCAAAACGGCTGAGCACCTTCCCTCTTGACAACCAACGCACATTGCTGTGCAGAAGCAGACCAGGATAATTATTCCCAAATTCATCCAGCAGTGTTTTAAACTGGCGATCATTTAAAGCTCGGGCAACAATAATATTGACCACCTGAATGACCAGCTGTGACATCACCTCACCAAGCTGCTCGCCACACATCTGAGCACAAAGCGCCTCCTGATGTAGGATGCAGTGAAAACTTAGGATGGGTCTCTTTTCATGTTCACGAAGAAGCGATATGAATCCTCTGTTTTTCCCCACCATGCACGGAGCACCATCAGTACACACCAAAATAAGTTTATCCAATCGGTAGATTTTGTTCTTTAGCTAGCTCAGTGAAAGACTTGAATAAGTCCTCCCCTCTTGTTGTCCCTTTCATAGGCAAAACAGCAAGACTTTCCTCACGTAGTGTGTCACCGACAGCATACCTTGTAATCACACTGAACTGAGATAAATGGCTTACGTCTGTTGACTCATCCAAAGCGAGAAAAAATAGGATTTTTATAACAGCTTACCTGTAAAATCCTTTTCTTGGAGTACATCACGGGACACAGAGCGACATAGTCATTACTAATGGGTTATATAGTTACCGTCAGGTGCTGGCACTGGCAACTTCCAAAACCGGAAGTACCCTCCCCTATATAAGCCCCTCCCATCCGGGAGCACCTCAGTTTTGTAGCAAAGCAATAAGTGTCCCCAAAGAGGGGCGGGAGCTCTGTGTCCCGTGATGTACTCCAAGAAAAGGATTTTACAGGTAAGCTGTTATAAAAATCCTATTTTCTTTCTCGTACATCACGGGACACAGAGCGACATAGTCATTACTAATGGGATGTCCTAAAGCAATGCCAAATGAGGGGGGGGATACACCATATATAAGCTGAGCGCTATCAGACATGAGGATCTTTTGCGGCCTGCAACACACTGCGCCCAAAGGCGACATCCTCCTGACTTCTAACGTCCACCTGGTAGAACCTAGTAAACGTGTGTACTGAAGACCATGTTGCGGCCTTACAGACTTGAGCCAGGGAGGCCTGGTGATGCACTGCCCATGAAGTTCCAACTGCTCTCGTGGAGTGCGCCCTAACTTTGAACGGAGGCGGTCTACTTCTCAAGCTATAGGCTTGTATTATGACCTGTCGAATCCACTTGGCTAAAGTAGATTTTGACGCTGCCTGACCCCTTCTGGGGCCTTCCGGCAGAATAAACAAAGTATCCGTTCTGCGAATCTGAGCAGTGGCTTTTCGATAAGCTTTAACTGCTCTTACTACATCCAAAGAATGCAATAACTTTTCCTCTACCGAAGTAGGCTTGGGGAAAAAAGAAGGAAGAACCACATCTTGGTTCAAATGAAAACTCGATACCACCTTAGGAAGAAAGGCTGGATGAGGACGTAACACTACTCTGTCCTTATGGATAACCAGATATGGCTCCTTACAGGACATAGCTGCTAATTCCGATACTCTTTTAGCCGAACAAATGGCTACTAGAAAAATCAATTTCCTGGTGAGAAGCACTAAGGAAATATGCTGTAATGGTTCAAATGGTTGTTTCTGTAGAACCGACAGAACCAAGTTTAGATCCCATGGACATATGGGAATATTAACCGGAGGACTAATACGCATCACTCCTTGTATAAAGGCTTTGACTAGTGAATGCGAAGCCAAGGGCCTTTGAAAAAATATTGACAAGGCCGAAATCTGACCTTTGATAGTACTCAAGGCAAGCTTCCTATCTACAGCCCATTGTAGGAAGTCCAGAATTCTACCTATTACATATTTACGTGGATGCCATTTCCTGGCCTCACACCAGGCGATGTACGCCTTCCAGATTCTATAGTAGATCTGCCTGGATACCGGTTTCCTGGCATTGATCATGGTAGACACCACAGCATTAGAGAGCCCTCTCCTTTTTAGAATGTGGGCTTCAATAGCCAGGCCGTCAAACCTAGGGCTGGTAAGGAAGGGTGGTATATCGGTCCCTGCGAAAGCAGGTCCGGACGATGTGGGAGGGTCCAAGGACTCCCCACAGACATTTTTACAATCTCCGCGTACCATGCTCTTCGGGGCCACGCTGGAGCCACCAGAATCACTGGTTTCTTTTCTACCCTGATTCTGCGGAGTAATCGAGGTAACAATTGTGGCGGTGGGAATGCATATATCAGCTTGAACTGATCCCAAGGGAACACTAGGGCATCCGAGCCGCACGCTAGGGGATCCCTTGTCCAAGAGACAAACCTGTCCACTTTCGTGTTGAACCTGGATGCTAGCAGATCTACATCCGGTGTTCCCCACCGCTGACATATTGTCCGGAAAACCTCGGGATGAAGGGACCATTCCCCTGGGCATAATTGTTGGCGACTTAGAAAGTCCGCCTTCCAATTCTCCACTCCTGGAATGAATACCGCAGATATGGCTGGGACATATTTTTCTGCCCATTTCAGGATGTAATTTACTTCCCTCTGGGCTGCACGACTCCTGGTGCCCCCCTGATGATTGATATATGCCACTGCTGTGGCATTGTCTGATTGCATTCTGACAGGGGACCCTTGGAGTTTGGATGTCCATGCTACTAGGGCATACCGGGCTGCTCGTATCTCTAAGAGATTGATGGGCAGGGCCTTTTCTGCATCCGACCATCTGCCCTGGAGAGACTATTGCTCCAGTACTGCTCCCCAGCCTATAAGGCTGGCATCTGTAGTGACCACCTTCCAAGAAATCGGACTGAAGGATTTCCTTTTTTCCAGATTCTGGGGAACCAACCACCAACGGAGGCTCTTGCGAACGGAAGGGGACAAGGACATTGTAAGTCTAGGGCCTGAACTTTTTTGTTCCAGGCTGACAGTATGGCCCCTTGCAAATTCCTTGAATGGAATTGACCGTAGGGTACTGCTTCGAATGATGCCACCATTTTTCCCCAGCAGCCTCATATACAGGCGTATGGACGGCTGTCTTTTTTGTACCCACTAAGTGGATCAAATCTTTCAAAGACAACACCTTTCCTCGAGGCAAGAATATTTTTCTCTGGCCTGAATCCAACCTTAGCCCCAAGTATTCCAGACTTTTGACTGGTTTTTAGGGCTGACTTGTCTCGGTTGATAATCCAACCGTGAGATTCCAGATACTTGATTGTCTTGTGAACGACCACGTCTAGTTTTTTCACTGAGTGGTCTATCAGCAACAAGTCATCCAGATATGCCATTATCATTACACCTTGTGTTCTTAGATTGGCCAATAAAGGGCCAGAATTTTTGTGAACACTCTCGGTGCTGTGGCCAAACCGAAGGGTAAGGCTCTGAACTGAAAATGGCGCCCTTCTACTGCAAAGCGTAGAAATTTTTGGTGGACTGGAAAGATGGGAATGTGCAAATAAGCATTTTTGATGTCGATCGTGGCTAACCAATCCTCCCCTTGTAGGGCAGTGGCCACCGATCGGATCGACTCCATCGGAAAGTCCTGATATACAGGAATTTGTATAGCCCTTTTTAGAATTAATATGGGCCTCCCGTCCGCGTTTGCTTCGGGACTGTAAAGAGGTTTGAGTAAAACCCGAACCCTCATTCTTCCAGGGGAACCTCCATAATTACTCCTTGGAGCAATAGTTGTTCTAGTGCCAACAGGAGGGACTCTCTCTTCCGGGGATCCCTTGGCACGTTTGACCTCAAAATGGGAAGGAGGGGAGTCTTTTAACTCCAAACTGTATCCCAAACCTACTGCGGAGAGCACCTTATCTGTCTTGATCGTGTCCCGCCAGGTCTCTTGCGAACAACTGGAGTCCTCCCCCCACCCGACTGAGTGGGGGCTTCAATGAATTTAACTTTGGGGGAGGTTTTGTACCTCCCCTGACCCAGGGTTTCTCATTACCCTGCTACTGTCCCTGTTTTTTACCCCCGGGATTTAACCGAGGAGGCCGTCGGAACTGTTACACAGCCGATGCCCCAGGGACTGGAGAAGCAGGCCTCTTAAAGAGGGACCTCTAACTCTGCTTTTAACCGGCAAGAGCGTATTTTTACCGCTGGAAATTTTCTGGATATATTTGTCCAGGTTTTTCCTGAATAAGCGTTCACCATGAAATGGGACGCTAACCAGCCATTCTTTACAGGGAGCTTCAGCAGACCAGTTTTTGAGCCATAGGAGCCTACGCATATGTACTATAGACAGCGTAAGGCGGGAGGCCTGATGGACTGAATCCTCTATGGCGTCAACCGCAAAGCCTAAGGCTCTAGGTAGATCAGCTAGGGCAAAGCCTGCTGATCTGTCAAGTCCCTCAAGACCTGTTTCAACTGATCCTTCACTGCTTAGCAGACCCCAATAGCTGCTACTGCTGGTTGTATCACCAAGCAGATTTTCATAAGGACTCCAATCTTTTATCTATTGGGTTCTTGAACATTTGGACATTATCCACTGGACATGTCAGTGATTTATACATACAAGAGATGGCTGCGTCCACTGTAGGGACCTTCCATTTTTTTTTTTTTTTTTTTTTTTTTTTTTTGATGAACTTATCCTCCATGGGATAGACCACCTGAAATCTCTTGGGGGAATAAATATTTTCTCAGGACGTTCCCAATCCTGGTAAATGAGCCCTTTCAGTAAAGGGTGAAGTGGAAAAGAACAAACAGTCTGGGGCCTTCTAGCGACCCCAACGAGGATACAGTAGTGGTTGATGGTTCCGCAAGGTGCATTTTTAAATGCTGATCGGACCATGTTAGTCAGAGACTGAACCCATAATCTTTCAGCTTGAGATGCTGAGAAAAGGTTCCCCCACTGTTGATTCCTCTATAACAGAATCAACCTTATCCTGATCCCCTTCAGGCAGGTCGATCCCTGTATGGGACTGTTGCTCTGCTAACAGGCACTCTGAAGGAGGAGACGGAGATCGGGCGTGCTTTCCCTGACAGGGAGGCAGCGATAAATTTTGACCATCTCTCTCTAATCCTCCCAGAGCTGAGGAAAAAACCTCCTCTGTTACATACACAGGAGCAGGTGACTGAGGACAGCCACAGTACCAAGTACCCCTGCGGGGTCTCTACGGTCACTTACCTCTGAACTTCAGGGGAGACTGGTGCAGCAGGAGTATGCCCAAGATCCTCAGAGCCCGATGAGACCCCCTTCGCTTCCTGGAAGATTCAGTTCCGGAGCTACTGGACGGCATATTCCTAAGCCTAAAGCTGAGGTATTCCAGCCGTAATACACCACTTTTACTGAGAATAGTCTAGCACAATTGCTGCTATATAACAGTTGGTGTCTACTAATGTGCCTTTCTAGGGGATGCCTGTATCAACCGCTTGCTGTATGCCTTTAAATGTTGCCAGCTCTGTCTCTGTACTTCATAGCCAGCTTACTGCAATAATGTTTCTTCTTGGCCAACACCTTAGACACTGGCAAAAAACTGAGGTGCTCCCGGATGGGAGGGGCTTATATAGGGGAGGGTACTTCCGGTTTTGGAAGTTGCCAGTGCCAGCACCTGACGGTAACTATATAACCCATTAGTAATGACTATGTCGCTCTGTGTCCCGTGATGTACGAGAAAGAAAAGAATGTTGCTGCATTTATGTCCTTCACTTGTGTTGCCTCAATTTGATTTGCCATCATGATGGTACGATCGTGAACAGTTCTTGCTGACAGAGGCATGTCTTTTATTTGTTTGATTATTTTGTCTTTATCCAAAAAGTCGTCAAAAAGTTAATTGGCAACATCAAGCATGAATGTGTTGGCATACTCCCCATCTGTGAATGGCTTTCCGTTTCTCACAATTGCTAAAGCACCAGCAAAGCTAGCCGAATTCCAGTCACCTTGTTGGGTCCAAACACGGAGTTGCTGCTGACTAGCTTGCACTCTGCACAGTAGCTCTTGACATGCTTTCTTCCTGCCGTCCCCCGCAGGATATTTTGATGCAAATGTAGTATGGAGTGTGTCGAAGTGCCGCTTTATATTTGACCGTTTAATCGATGCAATTTTATCATTGCAAATTAGACACACTGCATAACCTGCTCTCTCCACAAAGGCGAATTCCTCTGTCCATTCCTGCTGAAAAGTACGATACTTCATCTTTTTTTCTTTAACCCATCTTCTTCGATAAAAGGGGTTTCTGCAATTAGCTAGCTGACTACTTGATTAAAAGGAGGGAAGTTTACTTCCTGACCTCACAACGACCCGTGCACGTTACGCATCCAATAAAAATTTGGTGTCGTCCCGAAGACAGCTGCGATTGGCTCCAGCCACCTGCAACCATGTACATGAGCGGTAGGAAATTAATGGATTGAAATACATGAGAATGTATTTATATTTTTAATATGGCTGTTACAGATTAAAATTTTCGTGTTCGATTAATCTATTTTTTTTTAATCGATTGACTCATTTCGATTAATTATAACTGTAATGTCGCCATCTCCCCCACTGTAATATCCACGTCATCTCCCCCACTGTAATGTCCACATCTCCCCCCACTGTAATGTCCACATCTCCTCCCCCCCCCCCCCAACGGTGTATCCTGGCCTAGGCCAACAAGGCCCAGGCCTAGGGCAGCACTTTGCAGGGGGGCAGCACGGAAAGAGTCCCCGCCGCTAGTATTATGGGGCAGACTGGGCTAAGAGACAAATTAGTCTAGCGCCCCCATAAAACGGCTGCACTGCTTCTGGTATGCGGGTGGCCGGCGACATTCCGCAACTGTGGGGGGGGGTTGGGGGGTGGCGCTGCTTCTAATTTTTACTGTCCTATCATCCTGGACCACAAACCTTCCTCACTGTGTTATATGTTTTCTGCTGCACCATTGTCATGATTATATCTTCTTAGTCCTCTCCATAAAATTATCAGAAATTTGTGCTTAAAGTAGAACTATAGGCAACACTTTTCATTCTGGATAGAGTAAGGGAGGGTTATAGCCCCTGTCAGTTTATTTTTCACCATCCCTGTCCCATTGCAGAGATTTCCCCTTACTTCCTGCCCCATAGCCAAACAGGAAGTGAGAGGAAATCTATGCAAATTAAGGGAATCCATTTCCCCCCCCCCCCCCAGGCCCTCAGAACTAGTGTCCCCACTCGAAAATTTCAGGGCGGGTCTTAAGCAGAAAGGGATGTGGCCTTGACAGGAAGGGGTGGGTCATATTTAAATTAGGGAAAAAGGGGGTTCCTCTTAGGGGACTTTAAAAGGAAGCTTTACTCTTGTAGTAAGTACGTAGAACAACAAGTTGAAAATAAAGGGTTGTTTATTTTAAACAGGGTAGTGGTGGTAGATATGGATAATCTTACAGGGATAGGTGGTGTGACATAGGAAGGATGCTAACACAAAGACATACAATGCATGAAATAATACAATCAGGGACACCATATAGTTACAGAAAAAACATATAATGGTGAAAATCGACGCGTTTCGAAAAACAGATTTTTTTTCTTCTTCAGGGTGATGATTGTGTCAACAAGGATATTTAGTATGTCATATGCATAGACTTGGGAATCATAGGGTTGCATCCATAGGGGGGTTAAACATAAAATCAATAGGCACCAGGAAGAACCTCTGATTCCAAACGAGCCATGTCCCACCGGCGTCCGGTGCCCAGGGTGCACCCAGGAGGCGCAGAATACACCCCCCCCCCGGAAGAAGGGCTCCCCAACAAAAGGCACGCTGCGCTAAAAGAAGGTCAGAAACCAGTATGTGGGTATTTACTGTGGGCTGGTCCAAAATACAAAAGGCTTGCGTGCGCTGTAAGTCCTAGTGCCGTGCTGTGAGGATTTCAGGAGGGCTAGGTTAGGTGGTCCCCTCCGTTTCGGTGGTCCCAGATGAACCGTGGGGTTGGGGGGGGGTTTTTGGGAGTATGTAAAAACCCCCTGCCGACGGTGGTCATCAGAGATGTTGGAGGAGACGGGAACAAAGGGGGGTTCCCTGATTGACCCTTTGGTTCTTGGCCTTTTAGCAGGATCAGGGAGACAGCATGGAGCACAGCAGCGTATGTGGTGATGGATTCAGCTGGTGGTGGTGGGACATGGCTCGTTTGGAATCAGAGGTTCTTCCTGGTGCCTATTGATTGTATGTTTAACCCCCCCTATGGATGCAACCCTATGATTCCCAAGTCTATGCATATGACATACTAAATATCCTTGTTGACACAATCATCTCCCTGAAGAAGAAAAAAAAAATCAGTTTTTCGAAACGCGTCGATTTTCACCATTATATGTTTTTTCTGTAACTATATGGTGTCCCTGATTGTATTATTTCATGCATTGTATGTCTTTGTGTTAGCATCCTTCCTATGTCACACCACCTATCCCTGTAAGATTATCCATATCTACCACCACTACCCTGTTTAAAATAAACAACCCTTTATTTTCAACTTGTTGTTCTACGTACTTACTACAAGAATAAAGCTTCCTTTTAAAGTCCCCTAGGAGAAACCCCCTTTTTCTGTACATTTAGCTAATGGGATGCGGGAACCTTTACTCTATAGACCGTCCTCAGCACCTATCCCCCATTTTGCATATTTAAATTAGGGGGTGCACGAGTTTAGTCAGCCCTAGGGCAGCACAAAACCTAAATACACTACTGCTCCCCCCACTGTAATATCCACATCTCCCCTACGATTGTCTGCTTTCTTACCACTACACAAGCAGGCAGAGCCACGAGCAGTTGATGCGGGTGATGATGACGTCAGCACGCCGCTCACCTAGGCCGCCGCCGGGTGTACCGGAGCTAGGACGAAGCCACGGCCTTTCCAATGGGCTCAATCCGTGGATCGGCACACCATGCGATTCGCAATTTGAGAGGAGAGACCCAGATGCAGCCATCAAAAGAGCCACATCTGGCTCGCGAGCCATAGGTTCCTGACCCCTGTATTAGAGTATGGTGCCTATTGATAATTACAATTAAAGTACACCTGTCAAGACAAAAATATTACAGTTTATACTATTGTCTCCCTCTCAAAATGTTATTTGCTCCTAAATGTAAAAAAGATCCATAAAGTTCCTTGATCTGCCGGAATCCAGTGCTTTCCTCCTCACAATCCCCGCTTGTTCCCATTTTGGCGAGCCAGGGCTTCCCCCCCAGACATGGCGCCTCTTCCGTGGTCTCTCGGAGAGAGAATGCTTCCAAGTCTCTCACTTTCCGACCTTGGATGTATGGCCCTCGATCTCCACACTGACGCAGCTGGACGGACGATTTAGATTGGACTTTTGGTCTGCATTACAGCTTCATCATTTTCTCCAAACCTCAGGACCCCTGCGAAATTTAGTCATCAGCTGACAATGGACCTGTTCACCGTGCCCTCTCTGAGATGTACTCGCTATTAATCTCCCCCTGAAGGACTTTATTATGCCTGGCCTTAATAAATGTGAGAGGGACCTTGATAGGGCCTTTACGCTCGATCAACGCCGGAACATCATACATCTTGCCTTGAAGTCCTCTGTTTGCAAACGTATAAAGGAAAACAATTACAAAATTACACACACGTTGGTATCGCACACCGGCGGTAATGTGCAAATACTTACTGGGTGCTTCAGATTGTTGCTGGAGATGCCGGGAGGAACAGGGGACACCATTTCAATTTTTTTGGTCCTGTCCAAAACTAAAACAGTATTGGTTGGAAGTGAAAAAGGTTACAGTTTACGGATTTTTCGCTGCTGAAGGATCCTGCCTTTTTCATACTCCATTGCTCTGAAATTCCTCTTAAAACATAAGAAATCAATCCTTTGTCACATGCTTAAGGTCGCCAAAACTTGCAATACATTATGTTCGAAGGATTCCAACCCTCCCTCCATTGCCATTTGGCTCAACAAAGTTAGAAGCAAGCAGGAAAGAGCAATATAAAAAAAACATGATCATATTGGAACATGTTTGTCTATTTGGACGGACAAGGCTCTATTGGAAAATTGTTGTGGAGACTGAAGTCTTCCTGGCCCTCTTGCTGACGCAAATGTGTGCTTCATCACCTCGCCTTAACACTCCCCCCCTTTATTTTTTCCTTTTTCTCTCTCCCCACCTACCTCCCCTCCCATCCCATCTTCTTCCCATCTTTCTGGTGCTGTAAGCATCCTTTTCTTCCATTTTCTTTTCCCGCCTTCCCTCTTCTTTCTTCCAAAAATTGGAAGTATCCATCCGAGTGAGCTATGTTATATTTACTTTGGTTATCTCTGTGATCTTAGATGAGAGTATTCATTTACCTACTCATTGGGGGTATTTACGAAAGGCAAATCCACTTTGCACTACATGTGCAAACTACAAGTGCAAAGAGCACTTGAAATTGCACTTGGAAGTGCAGTCGCTGTTAATCTGAGGGGTAGATCTGAAATGAGGGGAAGCTCTGCTGATTTTATAATCTAATCATGTGCAAGCTAAAATGCTGTTTTTTATTTTCCTTGCATGTCCCCCTCCGATCTACAGCGCAAAATTTCAAGTGCACTTTGCACTTGTAGTGCAAAGTGGATTTGCCTTTCGTAAATAACCCCCACTGTGTCTGATGTTTGACATTTCCAGTACGTCTTAATATGTGGAAATTATATCCATGTTTGTTTTGTGCGAGATACCGTTCTGACTTTGTATTGTTCCTCTGATGGATGCTTTATTTAGAAAAATAAAGAATTTATACCAGAATTAAGGATATAAATGGAACAAAAAATCTAGATATAACAACCTTTTTTAAAATATATAAAAAAAAATTAAAAAAAGAAACATTAAACCAAAATTGACCCAAAACTATTATGAATTCCCTTTAAAAATTTGCTTTTTGTATAGTTTGTAATTACATACAGCATGTACATAAGGGCAACACATTTTGGATCCAATCCTTACTTGGCAGTCGATTACACAATGCAAGCCTATTTGTCTCACTGGTCATTGTAGATAAACACCCTACTATCCAAGAAATCAGGACCACTTGTATAGGAATATACTAGACATACAGGAAGTTGACTGAAAGGCTCCTCTGAGCTATAAGAATGGGTCCCACAGCCTTTTCCTCCCCATGCTCTGGTGGACGTCAAGACATCAACAGTGGACGTATAAGGTTGCCAAGGCACAGTCCACAGATAGCTTATAGGGGAGAACCATCTGTTGGGGGTGTGGAGCATTGGGTAAGTAAAACTGCTTATCCTGCCACCTAGCAGTAAATGAGCAAAGTAACACTAAACTCTGGTTTAAATATTTTTTTTATTCAAGTGTGTATTGTTAACTCAAAAAGTACCTTCTATTGCTCTCAGCCCCCTCCAAATCTCTTTTCATTGTTGCTGTGATCTGACTTGCTGTTAGAGGATGGTTACTTTTGTTCTTTAAGGTCCCACTGTATGTAGGAAGGTAGCCACTTTCTCTCTGGCTTGGTCCAGAGATGGACTCCAGACAATGGGATGTGTAGTGTGCATAGAGCAGTGCACATGACCACAACTAACGTACACTGCTCATTCCAAACAAACGGAAGTAAGTGGGGGAAAAAAAGAGGTTTGGGAGCTCATGTTGTACGTTAAGGAGGCAGAAAAACACAAGAAATCATTTCATGAAAAATAGATTATAAGGCCATTAAGCAGTGATTGTGTATAGATTAATTTTGGAAAATAATGAAATTGTTTAGTGTCACTTTGGTGAAGTAGCTGCCCCCAGTTCCCGTCCGGTTAATGGGCACAAATCAAAAAACTGGTTGTGGCGTTTTTGAGCCCAAAAAAAAAACAAAAAATCAAAAAGAAAACGTTTTGAAAATTTATGCCGAATGGACAGTAAATTGAAAGGTTAATGTGTTTCTCACCCCTTTAAAAAATGTAACTGTTATTGTGGCTATGTGGCCTAGAAGCAAAAAACAAACGGGAAACAAATGTATTTATGTTCATTGAAAAATTTATTGTTCTAAATCCGGTCATTGCATGACGGTAACATCGTTTGCTTTCATAACCGTGTTTTCGTTTTTCAAAAACGTGTTTTTCGACTTGCATATGGCCAACATTAGAGAAAGGCTTGGATAGAAAAGTAACAGGCAAAGTGTGTTCATCAGAGTATAACCCAGGCTTGAGGCACAAACCGGCTTGTGGAGCTGCTGGTGATGAGAAGCTGGGAGTATATTGTGGTTTGATGATTGACCCAGTACAATTTGTGAGTGGCATTAAATCTTTTAAAGGACCATAGGGAGTCAGATAGTATACTTTGAATTGTATATTGGGGGTAAGGAAGCGCCTGCATTATTATGGTTCATATAGGACTTCTGGATGTGGTTAAATGTTTTAGGGCTGTTCCTGGCAGGGCCTCCCTCAGTGTTCTTTGATTTGAGCACCAACCAGCAACTTCAGTGACGGAAGTGGTTGCATAAAGCCTAGTACACACGGGCGTCCAAATGTCAGGAGGCAACGGGCGGTTATAAAAAAAAAAAAAAACAGCCAACATTAGGCCTGTTTTTTTTCGGTCTGACCGACTCCCAATCTGTGCTCTCAGCAGAAGCATCAGGTCCATAAGGGGCGCCGCCCCCCTAGTTTGCATGTGGGGATGCATGCGGGGCGTGGGACCCATAGGTTTCTACAAGTTTTTTTTTTCCCCCCAAGCCACGTGATTAGAGCCCGAGGCTTTAAATTGGCTTGAAAAAGGTTGACCTCAGGGCGCAGTGACCACCCACTTGTGACACTAGCGAATCAATATTTGCTATTGTCTTCAGGCTTCTCCTCCCTGCCAATCCAGACAGGAGGCAGATCGGGTTGGCCGGGAAAAGCCACGACCCACTTGTGAGACTGCGATTGCCTGGTTGAAATTGAGTGACAAAAAAATGTAGCTCTGAACGTAATAAATCAAAAAGTGAGTGACACCCAAGTGATGGAGTAAAAAACAATATAAATGTCAATCAAAATTAAATTAAACAATAAACGTGATGAACAAAAGTTTCTAATGGTAATCCAGTAATGAATTAACAATCCAATGTGAACTTGTGATCTTCAACGGAAATCAAGTGACTGTAGGATGACCACCACCGCATGAAAGGAGGCTTACCGGAATGAATGGACCCAATAAACATATGTCTATGGGGTCAATTCAGGCTTTAAATGTGTATCCCCATGGAGGTAGAATCCTTGGCTGGCAATCCCACAAATAAATATTCCACGATTCAGAACGACCGTGATTGGTGTAAAGGGTTAACGTCCAGTGGCACGAGTCAAGACCTCAAGGATGAGTTAAAAACTCATAGAAAAGATCTTGCATTCAAATCCTCCTCATTCATTTTGTCATTTTGTATTTACCTTTTGTCCAAGTGGGTTTGTAGCTGCTCACACACGTTAGCTGCGTGAAATTTTTTTGTATTTATTTGTAACTGGTTTAATGAAGGGCTGCAGATTGAGTGGATCTGGTTAGATGAGACTCCGCTCTATTAGGAACCCATGAGTACATGACTGCCTGCCATATCTTCTGCAATTCCCAGCAGTGTCTCCTGATAACTTGATTTATTCTGTTCTACCCAGACCTGAATATCTAATTTAGCCTGTCTAGGATCGTGCTCCATCACACTCTTAGTACCCTTAACTCTGGATATACCAAATATCACAAGTGCAAAGAGCTGCCTCAGGCTATATTGTATACCTGGACACAGGACTCCCTTTCAGAGTGCTCCAAGCTTTCCTATTCTTTTTATCACGTGGCAGTATTGAACACTCCTTCATTTTGTAGGTCACTACTATTGATCCTTAAGCACACTCCAAGACTTGCAGTGTGAATTCTGTTTGATAGACTAACTGCCTTGCCACTACATGACTTACCACCTGGCGTGTATTCAGGAGTGGCCAGTCCATAAGGGGCGATGGCCCCCTAGTTTGCATGCGAGTATGTATACGCAGCACTGGACTCACTGGTTTCTTTTTTTTTTTTGAGCCACATAATTAGAGCCTGAGGCTCTAATTGGCTTAAAAAAGGTTGGGCTCAGGGCGCAGAGCACTGCTCCCCAAACCCCCCCACTTCTGACACTAGTAAACCAATATTCACTATTGTCTTCTGGTTTCACCCCCCAGCCAATCAGGATAGGAGGGGTTGGCCGGAAGGAGAAGCCAAGAAAGCCCGCGACCATGGATGGGTGAATGCGGCCCAGGGGGGTGGGGGAATTGTTTGCTGCCCCCAAATAGTTTAGCACCAGCCGCCACTGGCCCTCAGCCAATGGCAGACAGCACTGATACGAGTGTTCTGGCAGAAGCGATCCCCCTGTCAGAACACAACAGCTCAGCGAGGGAGATCGCTGTACTAACCTTGCATGGTTAGTACAGCATCTTGGACCGGAGCTGACCATTGTTTTTTATTCACCCCACGAGTTTAAACCCAAAAAAAAAAATGAATAGTGTATAGCAGTGTTTCTCAACTCCAGTCCTCAAGGCGCACCAACAGGTCATGTTTTTGTGATCTCCTGCAGATGAAACAGCTTTGGTAATTACTAAGGCAGTGAAACTGCTCAAATCACCTGTGCAAATCAATGGAAATCCCAAAAACATGACCTGTTGGTGCGCCTCGAGGACTGGAGTTGAGAAACCCTGGTGTATAGCATGCTTTGAAGAATGAAAAAAAAAAAAGCAGTGGATCAGTAATGCTGGCCATCCACTGTTAATGTTTTTTTTTTTTTGTTTAGCTAGCAGGCTGAACAAAATAAAATGCAATAGATTCCTCCATCCACACATTCCATTGTATTCTGTCAGCAAAACCCAATATTGTTAGAAAACAATAAGCGGTTGAAGTTGCTGATCGACAAAAGTTTTGCAGTATGTTCCTGTAAGAGAAATTGATTGAACAATTAATTTCTGTCAAATGGGGATGGTCGTACACTGATCGAAATGCATCTGTTCCCTTCTGAACTGGCAGTATTTACCCAGTGTAAGTCCAGCATAAAATGGTTGTAAAGGCAATTTTTTTATTTTGTAACCAACAAGGATGTTATACTTACCTGCTCTTTGCAATGGTATTACACATATGGGCCCCAAACGTCTTCTATAGTCCCCATCCGGCACTCTAGGCTCCTCTTCTGTATCTGGCCCCTAGCAAGCCACTTGCTAGGGGGGCAAACGTGTGTATTCACTCCTGAGCCAGGCTGTGCGTTTCCATAGACACACACACAGCTTGGTCCCGCCCCCCACTCCCTCCTCACATGATCTGACTAACAGAAGCAGGAGCCAATGGCAAACCTTATTACATGTGGCAAATTTTAACCAATATCTCATACTACACAGTAAATAAATCCTGTAAATAGCATTTGATAGGCTAAATCAGTTATATTAAAAAGAACTGATTAACCACTTAAGCCCCGGACCAATATGCAGCATAAAGACCAGGCCCCTTTTTGCGATTCGGCACTGCGTTGCTTTAACTGACAATTGCGCGGTCGTGCGACGTGGCTTCCAAACAAAATTGACGTCCTTTTTTTTCCACAAATAGAGCTTTCTTTTGGTGGTATTTGATCACCTCTGCGATTTTTATTTTTTGCACTATAAACAAAAATAGAGCGACAATTTTGAAAAAAATACAATATTTTTTACTTTTTGCTATAATAAATATCCCCCAAAAATATATAAAAAAATGTTTATTTTCCTCAGTTTAGGCCGATACATATTCTTCTACATATTTTTGGTAAAAAACTAAAATAAATCGCAAATCGCCGTTTATTGATTGGTTTGCGCAAAAGTTATAGCGTTTACAAAATAGGGGATAGTTTTATGGCATTTTTATTATTTTTATTTTTTTACTAGTAATGACGGAGATCAGCGATTTTTTTCATGACTGCGACATTATGGCGGACACTTTTGACACATTTTTGGGACCATTGTCATTTTTACAGCGATCAGTGCTATAAAAATGCACTGGTTACTGTAAAAATGACACTGGTAGTGAAGGGGTTAACCACGAGGGGCGCTGAAGGGGTTAAGTGTGCCTAAGGGAGTGATTCTTACTGTTAGGGGGCGTCGCTACGAGTGACACGTCACTGATCTCCGCTCTGATTACACAGAGCGGAGATCGGTGACAGTGTCAGTAGGCGAGCGGGGAGATGTTGTGTTTACACTAACATCTCTAACATCTCCCGGCTCCATCCCTCCGTGAGACGATCGCGGCCACAGGACCCGCGGTCAGACTCACGGGGATGGCGGCAGGGTCGCGAGCGCGCCGCCGGCCGCGCGCACGACCCCGACAGTTAAAGGCGACGTACAGGTACGCGATTGTGCCTGTACGAGCCATGCTGCCGACGTATATATGCCGTGGGCGGTCGTTAAGTGGTTAATGGCAATACAAACGCAACATCTGAGATGGGACAATATACAGTATAGTGCACAAAATATGCTCAATATGTTCAAGTATCACGTATTTGGTCACGCTAAGCTAAAGTTTTTTAGACATATGATCCTTCCACATGTTGGCATTATGGGCAAATATATGGATGTGACCATTATCTCTAGAGTTAGTAGGTATAAATACATGACATGTAATCAATGTAATTAGGGTTTATAGTCAAGCACATAGTATCAGATCATTACAAAAGGTAGTTTGTACAAATATGCTGTATGAGCGATCTATATATAGGGGGCCATTTATAAAGAATTTGCTGTGCGATTTACACATCGAATATTTAATGGACATTTGTCTGTCTGTATTTTATAGCATTCAGCTATTGTTTTTAAAAAGGATTTGCCCTATTCACAGATCATTTTCAAAGAGGATTCAGAATTCAACATAATAAATAGATTCCAATGACAAGATCTGCCTATCACGTTTTTTAAATCAAAAAAGATTCCCTCAACAACATAAAAAAAAAAATACAAGAACTAGCAAGATTTGCTTATCAGCCGTCGCATTACACATACAACAGAGCCTAAGAAAATGATAGCGAATTGCTGTAAAATACAGGACAAACAAATATCCAACAAACATTTGCTCCTTGAATTGCACAGCAAAATCCTTAAAATAGACTCTATATGGTGTATTGGCAAATATATGTGTAGCGGGTGTTTGAAATTTAGGGGAGGCATCTGGGTGGTAGTGTGGCCCAGATGCACCAATTGCTAGGGGATCCGAGACCCTTTTCTGGTTCTTGGAGGACTCTGGTGGTGTGAGGTTCCTTGCGGTCCACAGGTGGCGCTGTTGCCCGAGGTCGGAGCTGAACTCACACCGCAAGACTGTACCTTTTTGTCCTCCCCTGGAGCTGGTACAGCGGGGCGGGGAACCCGCTGTGGCGCGAAGGGAGAGGAGATAAAAGGGGCGGACGCCCTTACCGCGGGGTTTAGAGTTCGGAGAGAGTTGGAGGATGCGCCGCACCCAGGCACCTTCAGCTTGGGTGCTGGCGTTCCGGAGTTCCGGGCTCAGGTGCCCTTGACCTGGCCAGAGCGAGACATGGCGTCCATCCCAGGCACCTTTAGCCTGGGGTGAGGTACTATGGCGGAGGCCTGGGGCTCAGTACCTTCGACTGAGTTCCGCAAGGGTGGAGGAATCCGAGGGGGGCCCTAACTCCTTGGGTGCCCGTGTCTGAGTTTGTGAGGACTGGTGTGCGGAACTACTCTGAAGAGTCCAGCGCAGCATTGCTGGTGACAGAGAGGCCTCCTGTTTCTCCCTTGTACGGATCTCCTTCCCCTGACAGGGGCCGTGCTAGCGAAGGTAATTCACATTCTACTCAATATAGTCAGTGGCAGAGACTACCCGCCACTGGTGATATCACAGTGGTTAGCAGGAGAAGGGAAAGGATTGTGCCTCGATCTATTCCCCATTACTACTCAGTAGAAGAAACTGTTTATTGTTTGGCAAGAAGAATAAAACTGAGTTGGACCTATTCACTGTGTGGAACTCTGGTTACTAGGAGCAAAGGAGTCAGGGACGAAGTACTGGACTTGACTCTAGGACACCTACACAAGACCCAATCTTCTGGCCTTCACCTCTTAGCTATGGAGGACATGGGCCGTGGTGTATCTCATCTCTCTCTCCCAGGTACACCTAGACAACAGCCGTATAACCGATAAAACTAGAGAGAGGGGTGAGGCCGCTACATATGGTATATGATTATTGCATAGATTGTGCAGACAAATATACAATATATGATGTCTGTAATTATAGGGTGTGTGTACACTATATGATACACAATATTGCAAATATAGGCTGTAAATACACATATACAGTATAATATAAATGAAATCAAGTCTATCAAAATCACAGCAGCTAAAGTAGTAAATAGTGCAGAAAAAAACCTTCCACCTACCCAGATACTCCATAAGTTGTTCTACAGTGATCATTTCTATCATGGGGGGCAATTTCACCTGTAAAAAAATAAATAAAAAAAAATACAATTTATATATACACATATCTATTTCAGCTATGCAATATTCCTACTTTTCACTTTTATAAAATTATTTATTAACGAATACAAGGCTATATGTTTTATTCCTGCATATGACATGCTGCTATCCTGATATAAGAATGCTTGTTTTGAATTCTTATATCCTATACAATTATTTATCATTAGGATTTAATGTACAGTACGAACATATTTTTCTCAAACGCACGCAATTTGTAAAATAAGACTACGAGAGCCCCTGTACCAGACCCACCTTCATCCAAAATTTACCTTGCCAAGACTTATGCTACTTAACAAGCACTTACAGGGTTATCTGCAAAAAAAGGCAAGTAGCAAGCCCTGGTGCAAATATGCCACGTCACCAGGGTTCAAAGCACGGAAATATGGAAAGAAAAGGCTTCCCTGCTGGAATCCATGAGAGTTTCCAGGCACGTGGGCGAATCCTGACTTTATCGTTGCGATCTTGCCTGAGCCTGGACCGGCTCTATGACTTTAGCCTGCTGTCTGCTGAAAACGGGTCACAGGAGTGCAGAACAAAGTGATCCACTGGAGAAGTACAGCCAAATGAGCTCTGGCTGTACTTCTCCTTTAACTATCTGGCAATTTCCCACTCCCCACAACTTGCCTCACTCACCAATCCCTTTCTACCCCCTACCTTCACCCTCCCAGTGGACAGACTACTCCCCAGCCTTGTTCCCCCCCCCCCCCCCCCAAACTTACATTATTCCCTGGCCACATTCCACCCCCCAATATTGCATTACTCCCCGGCCAAACCCCACCCCCCAACTTGCATCACTCACCATCTACCTCCCACCCCCAAACTACAACAATCAGATTCCCACCCCTCCCCTCAAATCTTACATCGCTCTCTGGCAACGTTCAACCGTCTACATTTATATTTCTTCCTGGCCATGTCCTACTTCAGACTTATAAACTCCCCCGCCCCCCTAAAAAAATAAAAAAAAATTTGTCAGCATTATATGCACCATAATGTGTAACCGTAGGCGTGAACAGGCATGAATTTTGGAGCGCCAGTTACAATAGGCAAAAAAAAACATTTGCTCACGAAACTGAATGGCGTCGATTTACTATAACTGGAGAATAATCTGGTGCAGCTCTGCATAAAAACCCAATCAGCTTCCAGTTTTTTTTTTTGTCAAAGCTTAAGGCTCCATGTACACTGAAGCTGATAAACTGAAGTTTATTGGCGTTTTTTTTAAAAAGCCCATTAACTGCACTCTATGTTAGCCCATGTGTTCATGTACACATAGCGTTTTTTAGTGTTAATGAGCAGTGGAGTTAATGGGCTTTTTTCTGAACGCAAGAAATTTGCGTTCAAAGTGCAGTTTTTCGGCGGGAAAAAGCGCAAAAGGCTGAAAAACGTTAATAAACACTCAAAAACGCTGGGCGCCAGTGTTTTTTAATCCATGAAAAAAAAAAAAAAAAAAGCTAAAAAACGCTACACTGAAAAACGCTAATAATTGCTAGTAAAAAACACTGATAAAAGCTATATTTTAAAGCAGCTTTTTCTGCCAGAAATCTGGCATTCAAAACAACCGTTTTTGAGCTTGTGTGTACATGGAGCCTTAGGCCTGGTTCACACTGGGGCGACAAACGCTCCGACATTGGGAGCTCATGTCGCATGACGTGTGAAAATCAATGTTTCCCTATGAGAGCCGTCTTAACTGGTCCGACACATGTCGGTCCGACTTTGAGAATGCTCCCTGTACTACTTTGGTCCGACTTTGATCCGACTTCAGCCCATTGACTATCATTGAAGTCGGATCAAAGTCGGACCGCAGTCTTGCATGATCCCACTTTGGCATGCGACTTGTGCTGTACTGCTCTTGAGGGGGAACTCCAGGCCAAATTTTAAATAAAAAACGGGCGTGGGTTCCCCCTCCAGGAGCATACCAGGCCCTTGGGTCTGGTCTGGATTTGAAGGGGAACCCCTACGCCGAAAAAACGGCGTGGGGGTCCCCCCAAGATCCAAACCAGACCCTCATCCGAGCACGCAACCTGGCAGGCCGCAGGGGAAGAGGGGGGGGACGAGAGAGCGCCCCCCCTCCCTCCTGAACCATACCAGGCCGCATGCCCTCAACATGGGGGGTTTGGTGCTCTGGGGCAGGGGGGGGCGACCTGCGGCCCCCCCACCCCAGAGCACCCTGCCCCCATGTTGATGAGGACAGGGCCTCTTCCCGACAACCCTGGCCGTTAGTTGTCGGGGTCTGCGGGCGGGGGGCTTATCGGAATCCGGGAGCCCCCTTTAATAAAGGGGCCCCCGGATCCCGGCCCCCCACCCTATGTGAATGAGTATGGGGTACATCGTACCCCTACCCATTCACCTGGTGGAAAAAAATTGCAATAAAAAAAAACACACAGCTTTTTAAAGTATTTTATTGCACAGCTCCGGGGGTCTCTTCCGTCTTCGGGGGTCTCCGCGCTCTCCGGTTCTTTCTTCTGCCGGGCCTCCGCTAACTTCTTTAGCTCTTTTGCTAGGGGGCCCGGTCTTCTCCGTCGCCTTCTTCTTCTCCCGCTATCCGGTTCTTTCTTCCGCCGGCCCCTCCACTAACTTCTTTAGCTCTTTTGCTAGTGGAGGGGCCGGTCTTCCCGTTGTCGCCGTCTTCTTCTCTCTTCTCCTCCTTGATGTTGACGCGTAGCTTCCTCCCGCTGTAATACTGGCTGTCCGCTCCGCCTTGATATAGGCTTCTCATGACGTCACAGTCACATGCTCCCATGACGTCACAGTCACATGCTCCGGGGCCACCCGGAGCATGTGACTGTGACGTCATGAGAAGCCTATATCAAGGCGGAACGGAGCGGACAGCCAGTATTACAGCGGGAGGAAGCGATGCGTCAACATCGAGGAGGAGAAGAGGAGAGAAGAAGACGGCGACGACGGGAAGACCGGCCCCTCCACTAGCAAAAGAGCTAAAGAAGTTAGTGGAGGGGCCGGCGGAAGAAAGAACCGGATAGCGGGAGAAGAAGAAGGCGACGGAGAAGACCGGGCCCCCTAGCAAAAGAAGTTAGCGGAGGCCTGGCAGAAGAAAGAACCGGATAGCGCGGAGACCCCCGGAGCTGTGCAATAAAATACTTTAAAAAGCTGTGTGGTTTTTTTTATTGCAATTTTTTTCCACCAGGTGAATGGGTAGGGGTACGATGTACCCCATACTCATTCACATAGGGTGGGGGGGCCGCAGACCCCGGCCCCCCCCGCAGACCCCGACAACCAACCGCCAGGGTTGTCGGGAAGAGGCCCTGTCCTCATCAACATGGGGGCAGGGTGCTCTGGGGTGGGGGGGCCGTAGGTCGCCCCCCTGCCCCAGAGCACCAAACCCCCCATGTTGAGGGCATGTGGCCTGGTACGGTTCAGGAGGGAGGGGGGGGCGCTCTCTCATCCCCCCCCCTCTTCCCCTGCGGCCTGCCAGGTTGCGTGCTCGGATAAGGGTCTGGTTTGGATTTTGGGGGGGACCCCCCACGCCGTTTTTTCGGCGTAGGGGTTCCCCTTCAAATCCAGATCAGACCCAAGGGCCTGGTATGCTCCTGGAGAGGGAACCCATGCCGGTTTTTTATTTAAAATTTGGCGTGGAGTTCCCCCTCAAGATTCATACCAAACACAGTGCCTGCTATTGGCGGGGATCCAAGTCGGATCCCCGTTCATTGAAAGTCGGACATATGTCGGCTTCATGTCGCAGGGCAAAGTCGGATCCAAAGTAGGACAGATGTCGTGTCGCACCAGTGTGAACCCAGCCTTAAGCCTGGTTCACACTGGTCCGACAAAGGCTCCGACATTAGGAGCTCATGTCGCATGACGTGTGAAAATCAATGTTTCCCTATGAGAGCCGTCTTAACTGGTCCGACACAAGTCGGTCCGACTTTGAAAATGCTCACTGTACTACTTTGGTCCGACTTTGTTCCGACATCAGCCCATTGAATATCATTGAAGTCGGATCAAAGTAGGATCCTTGTCCTAACCATCCGACATTTGACATCCGACATGGTGATTACAGCAGCAGTAGAAGGAATTTATCTCACCCTGGGATTGTTTTGATTGGTCAAAGGACAAGTCAGACTAGCACAAAGTCGGATCAAAGTAGTATCCTGTTCATGAATGTCGGATGGATGTCGGACCAACGTAGGATCAATGTAGGACTGATGTCGCAGAGCAAAGTAGGATGAAAGTCGGATGAATGTCGTGTCGTATCAGTGTGAACCCAGCCTTAGGCTGGGTTCACACTGGTACGACACCGACAGTCATACAACTTTCATCCTTTTTTGCTCTGCGACATCAGTCCTACATTGATCCTACATCGGTCCGACATCCATCCGACTTTCATGAACAGGATACTACTTTGATCCGACTTTGTGCTAGTCTGACTTGTCCTTTGACCAATCAAAACAATCCCAGGGTGAGATAAATTCCTTCTACTGCTGCTGTAATCACCATGTCGGATGTCAAATGTCAGATGGTTAGGACAAGGATCCTACTTTGATCCGACTTCAATGATATTCAATGGGCTGATGTCGGAACAAAGTCGGACCAAAGTAGTACAGTGAGCATTTTCAAAGTCGGACCGACTTGTGTCGGACCAGTTAAGACGGCTCTCATAGGGAAACAATGATTTTCACACGTCATGCGACATGAGCTCCCAATGTCGGAGCGTTTGTCGGACCAGTGTGAACCCAGCCTCAATGAACAAGCTGAAGTTAGAAGCTGATTGGCTACCATGCACAGCTGCACCAGATTTTGCACTTTCCAGTGTTAGTAAATAAACCCCTGTGTGTCATGATGCATCTTTCCGGCTGCAAAAAAAACAAAAACAGTCCTATTAGACGATAATGAATTCCCACTCAAAGAGTCACGGGAGAAAGCGAGCGAGCTATGAAGAGGAACTGTTACTTTGCCATAATTGGGAAAATTGATCTTTTCCTATGGTAGATAAAACCCTCCTTGCTTCACTGAACATACAACTAGGTACCTTAAAAAGAAGTACCCTCAGGTCCCTTTGTGTCTTGTTTTTTATTTTTTTTCTACTTACAATTAGGCCAGAAACCAGTGTGCCTGCCCAGAATACAGCAGCACCTTTTCTTTACACTTTCATTGGCAACTTGTATGTCACCCACATATCACTCTGCCAGAGAAACTACAGTTCATATGGAGTAGTGGGATGTGATTTACAGAACTGCTCACTCACTGGATAATACAGGAGCTGTGGAATGACTGATGGTTACAAGAGGGGCTAATACAA
This sequence comes from Rana muscosa, assembly GCA_029206835.1. Classification (NCBI taxonomy): domain Eukaryota; kingdom Metazoa; phylum Chordata; class Amphibia; order Anura; family Ranidae; genus Rana; species Rana muscosa. Next base: position 540,352,008 of record CM055118.1, on the reverse strand, counting down.
TTTTGGTTAGGAGATTGTGCCGACTTAAGTCATTTACCTAAAAAATGTTCAGCTATGGATTACAGATGCAAGGGTTTCAGTGCTGAAGCATGAGTATTGTCAGCTCACCAGAGAAAGTTACATACAAGCCAAGTTTGGCAGGATTACAAGGTATGGTATAGCATAAATACAAAAAAAAAAAAAGAAGATATGATGTTTATAAAGTAAAAGTTAGTAAATTGATTTGTATCTTGAAGCAAACAACTATAGCAAAAATATTTAAAGCGTAACTCCACTTTTGTTGAGAAAAAAAAACATTCCCCTCTGGGTGATCTATGTACATTGCAAGGGTTATAACAACCTTTGTTGCAGATTCCTACCTTTTGTTATTCTGAAGAAATCCCTGTGTGTTCCTCTCTGCCTCTGGGCACAGTGGGTCTAAATGGGAGTGGTTTCATAATTATCAGTCAGCTGTGCAGCTGCAGTGCACTAATCAGGAAAGCTGCTGGGCCTGCATCCCTTTAGATGTGTTCCTATTGGAAATCTCACCAAAATTTTAATTTTTCTTGCAGGGGATGCCTGAAATCTGACTTGTATCTTAGGCAGACTTCTGGGAAAATTGGTGAGCACAAGCAGGAAATTATGTTTCTGGGGAGTGGTCAGTACGCACTCTGTGTACAGAACAACTCCATGTAGCCATGTTGCTTGGCATTTATAGAAAATTACCATGGCTGCAAATTGAAAAGGAAAGTTAACATTCAATTTCAATATGACTTGTGTCACAATTGTACACGCTATAAAAAAAATGATTTGCTATTTCCCCCCCACAAAAGTGGTGTTACCCATTAATTATTTTTTTTAAAGCGGTTGTATAGAATTTTTTTTTACTTTTACCTACAGGTAAGCCTATAATAAGGCTTATCTGTAGGTAAAAAGAATATCTCCCAAACCTGTACGGTTTAGGATATATTCCCCTTGCAATGAGCCGCTTCAGCGGCGCATACGAACCGGGGATTCTCGGTTGAAAGCCCGGCAGACGCCGGACCTTGCCGGAAAGAAGTCTCCCGCGCGCATGCGCGGGATTCACGACATTGCGGCTCCAGCCATTCACAGCGCTGGAGCCGCGATACCCGGAAGACACGCCAAGGCAAAAATGTCATCTCCCTCGGCGTGGACCGGGTGAGATACCGACGCCTCGTTCTAAGAGAAGTATTTCATAATGAGCCAGTATGCGGTGCATACTAGCTCATTATGCCTTTTGCCTTACAGGTGTAGAAATAAAATAAAAAAGTCAGCGGGTTTACTACCGCTTTAAAGAGGATCTTCACCCTGTAAACAGAAATTTAAAAGTCAGCCGCTACAAATACTGTACCTACTGACTATTAAAAAAAACACACTTACCTGTCCCAGGATCCAGCGATGTGGTCATCTGACCTAGCTCTTTGTCCTGTCTTCAGGTCCAGGCGCTGGCAACTTTACTGTGGGCAGCAGGCCTAGACTCCTTGTGGCTTCACAGCCGGCCCACTGAGCCCCATGATTGGTCCGTGCAGTCTCCTGGGACCTCTGACTTATCCAGAGAGGCTGCAGGGGAACATTCGCTTCATTCACCTCGATGGCCAGAGCAGACGTGGGAGTGGGTACCTGTCAAAATCAGGTACCCACTTCCCCCATTTCTCCAAAAGACACTCCAAACATGGGAGAGGAGGGGGGAGGAGGAGCAAAAGCAGAAAATTCCCCTTTTGGGGGAAGTCCTGCTTTACCTTTTAGACAGATCAGGGAAAAGAAAGAATCTCTGTTGGTTTTTATTGTAATCTATCTCCCCAATGGGAGATTTGCCCCACTTTCTCTTAGAACTTAAGAATTGAGAAATATCTCCCATGTGGACAAAGACTGCAACATAGTGTGCTGCTTGAGACATTGCCTTTAACAGGAGTAAAAGGAGCGGAAATTCAAGATAAACCCAAAGTGGTTACCAAGGGGGCCCCCAGATCCTGGCCCCCCACCCTTTGTGAATGAGTATTGGGTACATTGTACCCATTCACCCAAAAAAAAAGTGTCAGAAATAAAACACAGTACACAGGTTTTCAAAGTAATTTATTAAGACAGCGCCAACGTCTCTTCCAATTTCTTCTTCCCTCTCCGGGTCTTCTGCCTCCTCCGCTGACGTCTTCTGCCTCTGCCGAGTCTTGTCCGCTGTCTTCTGGCTCTTTTTCCGGGTCTTCTCCGCTGTCTTCTCACTTTGTTCTTCTTCCAATGTTGAAGAAGGGCCTAGTATGCTCTTGGAGGGGGAACCCATGCCGTTTTCAAAGTCAGACCGACTTGTGTCTGACCAGTCAAGACGGCTTTCTTAGGGAAACATTGATTTGTGACATGAGCGTCCAATGTCGGATCGTTTATTGTACCGGTGTGAACCCGGTCTCAATCAACCATCTCAGAGCAGCCCTACATTGATGCTGATTGTCATTTGGGACACAGAGAAGTGTGGGGGGGGGAGCCCAGACAACATTCTGGAGCTGTCCTGCAAATCTATGAAGGAAGTCGTGGGGGCGGCATCCATAACAGAAAGGAGGAAGCAGAATGGATTTGCCAGAGCATGTGCACTGAGAGTGTCAACGGAGGATACAGAAGATCGACTGCTAAACCAATCCCACCCAGTAAAGTTAAAGTGGATGTAAACCCGACTCATGAACTTTGAGCTGGGCACATATCTACAGTGGTTTGTTATCTCTCTTCAAAGCACTATGTCCTGTAGCTGTCTCCTGCTCAGTTCTTCTGTTATCAGCCTGATAGCTTCTGACAAGTTCTCCATCACATATGATAAAAGCAGCCTGAGTTTTGTGTTGGGGAGGATGCTATAAATAGATTAGCACAGAGCGGAATGATTCAACGAACAGAGCTGAAAGTCTCTACCTATGAGGAGAAGAGTTGTGTGCCTTTCCTCCAATCAGTATTCTTGGCTGTATGCCCAGGCTTCACTGCAGTGCTTACCAGGAAGAGAAAAACATGATGTTCACTTTCTGAACAGTATATAAAGCTGATTTCAAATATGTGTGACAGAGGGAGGCTCTGTCATTGGGAGAATATAAGAAAATGTGACACAAGATTCGCATTAAGGGTTAATGCAAGGTTCTGGACTATCATTTCCCCAGATTCTGTAGTTCTGGTATGGAACTTTCAGGTTGGGTTCACACTAGTGCGACACGACATCTGTCCTACTTTGGATCCGACTTTGCCCTGCGACATGAAGCCGACATATGTCTGACTTTCAATGAACGGGGATCAGACTTGGATCCCCGCCAATAGCAGGCACTGTGTTTGGTATAAATCTTGAGGGGGAACTCCAGGCCAAATTTTAAATATAAAAACGGCATAGGTTCCCCCTCCAAGAGCATACCAGGCCCTTGGGTCTGGTCTTGAAGGGGAACCCCCTACGCCGAAAAAACGGCGTGGGGGTCCCCCCCAAAATCCAAACCAGACCCTTATCCGAGCACGCAACCTGGCAGGCCGCAGGGGAAGAGGGGGGGGACGAGAGAGCGGCCCCCCTCCCTCCTGAACCGTACCAGGCCGCATGCCCTCAACATGGGGGGTTTGGTGCTCTGGGGCAGGGGGGCGACCTGCGGCCCCCCCACCCCAGAGCACCCTGCCCCCATGTTTTTGAGGACAGGGCCTCTTCCCGACAACCCTGGCCGTTGGTTGTCGGGGTCTGCGGGGGGGGCTTATCGGAATCCGGGAGCCCCCTTTAATAAAGGGGCCCCCGGATCCCGGCCCCCCCACCCTATGTGAATGAGTATGGGGTACATCGTACCCCTACCCATTCACCTGGTGGAAAAAAATTGCAATAAAAAAACACACAGCTTTTTAAAGTATTTTATTGCACAGCTCCGGGGGTCTTCTTTCGACTTCGGGGGTCTCCGGTGTCGTCGCCGCGCTCTCGGGTTCTTTCTTCTGCCGGGCCACCGCTATCTTCTTCCAACTCTTTTGCTAGCGGGGCCCAGTCTTCTCTATCGCCTTCTCCCCTCTTCTTCTCTCCGGGTTCTTTCCTTCTTCCGCCGGGCCTCCGCTAACTTCTTTTAGCTCTTTTGCTAGTGGAGGCCCGGTCTTCTCCGTCGCCTTCTTCTTCTCCCGCTATCCGGTTCTTCTCCCGGGCCTCCGCTAACTTCTTTTAGCTCTTTTGCTAGCGGAGGCCCGGTCTTCTCCGTCGCCTTCTTCTTCTCCCGCTTCTTTCTTCTGCCGGGCCTCCGCTAACTTCTTTAGCTCTTTTGCTAGCGGAGGCCCGGTCTTCTCCGTCGCCTTCTTCTTCTCCCGCTTCTTTCTTCTGCCGGGCCTCCGCTAACTTCTTTAGCTCTTTTGCTAGCGGAGGCCCGGTCTTCTCCGTCGTCTCGTCCGGCTCTCCGTTGTCCTTCTGCTGGCCCCTCCACTAACTTCTTTAGCTCTTTTGCTAGTGGAGGGGCTGGTCTTCCCGTCGTCGCCGTCTGCGTCTTCTTCCCTCTTCTCCTCCTCGATGTTGACTCGTCGCTCCCTCTCGCAGTAATGCTAAATCTTCGGTCCGCAGAGATTAATATAGGCTTCTCATGACGTCACAGTCACATGCTCCGGGTGGCCCCGGAGCATGTGACTGTGACGTCATGGGTACATGTGACTGTGACGTCATGAGAAGCCTATATTAATCTCTGCGGACCGAAGATTTAGCATTACTGCGAGAGGAAGCGACGAGTCAACATCGAGGAGAAGAAGAGGGAAGAAGACGCAGATGGCGACGACGGGAAGACCGGCCCCTCCACTAGCAAAAGAGCTAAAGAAGTTAGTGGAGGGGCCGGCAGAAGGACAACGGAGAGCCGGACGAGACGACAGAGAAGACCGGGCCTCCGCTAGCAAAAGAGCTAAAGAAGTTAGCGGAGGCCCAGCAGAAGAAAGAAGCGGGAGAAGAACCGGATAGCGGGAGAAGAAGAAGGCGACGGAGAAGACCGCGCCTCCGCTAGCAAAAGAGCTAAAAGAAGTTAGCGGAGGCCCGGCGGAAGAAAGGAAGAACCGGAGAGGAGAAGAGGGGAGAAGGCGACGGAGAAGACCGGGCCCCGCTAGCAAAAGAGTTGGAAGAAGATAGCGGTGGCCCGGCAGAAGAAAGAACCGGAGAGCGCGGCGACGACACCGGAGACCCCCGAAGTCGGAAGAAGACCCCCGGAGCTGTGCAATCAAATACTTTAAAAAGCTGTGTGTTTTTTTTATTGCAATTTTTTTCCACCAGGTGAATGGGTAGGGGTACGATGTACCCCATACTCATTCACATAGGGTGGGGGGCCGGGATCCGGGGGCCCCTTTATTAAAGGGGGCTCCCGGATTCCGATAAGCCCCCCGCCCGCAGACCCCGACAACTAACGGCCAGGGTTGTCGGGAAGAGGCCCTGTTCTCATCAACATGGGGGCAGGGTGCTCTGGGGTGGGGGGGCCGCAGGTCGCCCCCCTGCCCCAGAGCACCAAACCCCCCATGTTGAGGGCATGCGGCCTGGTATGGTTCAGGAGCGAGGGGGGCCGCTCTCTCGTCCCCCCCTCTTCCCCTGCGGCCTGCCAGGTTGCGTGCTCGGATAAGGGTCTGGTTTGGATCTTTGGGGGGACCCCCACGCCGTTTTTTCGGCATAGGGGTTCCCCTTCAAATCCAGACCAGACCCAAGGGCCTGGTATGCTCCTGGAGGGGGGAACCCATGCCGGTTTTTTATTTAAAATTTGGCCTGGAGTTCCCCCTCAAGAGCAGCACAGCACAAGTCGCATGCCAAAGTCGGATCATGCAAGACTGCGGTCCGACTTTGATCCGACTTCAATGATAGTCAATGGGCTGAAGTCGGATCAAAGTCGGACCGAAGTAGTACAGGGAGCATTTTCAAAGTCGGACCGACATGTGTCGGACCAGTTAAGACGGCTCCCATAGGGAAACATTGATTTTTACACGTCATGCGACATGAGCTCCCAATGTCGGAGCGTTTGTCGCCCCAGTGTGAACCAGGCCTCAATCCTGTGGCCAGAGTTTACGAGGTGCCTGCAATCTGTGTGATTACACAGGTGTGTGTGGTCATTATATACCTCAGGGCTGAGGATAGCTCAGAGCTCCCAGTTTGGAGACCGCCGCCAGTATTGGGTCGGAAGGTCTCATCCCGGGTCAGGGGGGCCCAGCCTGAAGCCACGAGACAGAGGTGTCATCGAGGGGTCAGAGGGCCTAGACAGGAGGTCTTAGTTCCAGGAGTTTTTTGTTAACTCCTATTGGGTTGTCACTTCTCCATGAGAGCTGAACAACACAGTCAAAGGGACTGGTAAGAGGAACACCAGTGCTGCCAACAAGTGAGCCAGGTGGCTCAGTATTTTCATTTGTGCACATTTTGTGGAAGAAATCCCTGCGTGGGCAACCGATGTACATGCAAACTTTCCGTTTAGTAAATAAAAATGGGCTGCCATGCCCTAAAATACAGTTTTGGACTAATGCAATTCGTAAATGCACCTCCTTGGGTTTAATCTCCCCAATCTCACATAACTATATTATAAAGGTTACGAAGTGAGGCAGAGACCATACATTTACAAATAATAAACACCAAAAAAGATGTGGGTTCAATGACACATAAGGCCTTGGACAAATTAGAAGCAATGGATTAATCTAAAAGTGACTATGGTTAGGATACAGTAAGTATTCAGTAGCACCTAAGAAATAAATTGATCACATGCTTATCTTAGCAAAAAAACTACTCACGCAAAAAAAAAAAAAAAAAAAAAAAAAAATGTTCTTGTTGCCTGTAATAAAGGGAAAGATTTGTAAGCCGACTGGTTGCAATGAACAAGAACATTTTTCTTATGAATAGTTTTCATACAAGGCCCATGGTGCACATAGATATTGCTTTTTAGGCCTCATGCCCACGGGCGTTTTTTCAGCCGCGTTTTTGAGCGTTTTTTACAGCTTAAAAACGCCTGTCCATGTTAGTCTATAGCTTCATGCCCACCTAGGCGTTTTTGAGCTGTAAAGAGCATAGGCGTTTGTAAGCTGTAAAAAAAACCCAGGGCCAGTGCGTTCCTCAGCGTCAGAACTAGGCAGGAAAAAACGCGAGCGTCAAAAAACGCGCAAAAACGCGCACTAACGCGCAAAAAACGCGCACTAACGCGCGGTCGCGTTTTTAGCTCCGACGTTTTTTTTTTTTTGTTTTTTTTTCAAAAAAAAAAAATATTTACAATAACATGGACAGGCGTTTTTAAGCTGTAAAAAACGCTCAAAAACGCAGCTGTAAAAACGCCAGTGGGCATGAGGCCTTATGTTCAAAATAAAGATGATTGACCTTCTACTGCAACAAGTACTAGAAGTACTCCACATGTAGTTACCTCACTAACGAGCGGCAGAAAGTATAGCATTTTCAACAGAAGAGTACAAGACTTCAGATTTAAATTATATGTAAACCCAATCGGATTACACAACCTCATATAAGCTTCATTTGTCAATATTTTTACATTTGCAGCTCTCTTCAAAAGGATACCGTGTGATCCTGCTATGGAAGTTCTTGTTCATACACTTCTGTTATTGAGTGACAACACTCTGTCCCTCAGTTGTGTTCCTATCTTTTCACATTGTCACACAAGCTTTTGTTGAAGACTATGGGGTTTACCGTATATCCTCGAGTATAAGCCGAGTTTTTCAGTACATTTTTTTGTGCTGAAAATGCTCCCCTCGGCTTATACTCGAGTCACCTTTTTGCGCCTAATCTCCCAAACTTTGGGGGCCCGGTACCGGCTGTCCGTAGGTCCTCTGGCCCCTAAACTTGGCACACATGTAGCCACACTCTTCCTCTACAAGTGTGCAAAGTTTTTTGTCCGGGGGACCTACGGCCGGGGAGCACCGATTTTTCAAACTCGGGCACCCCTTCCAGACTCCAATGTTAAACGGTAATTTCTCTGGTGACTTTGGGGACACAGTACCGGCCAGTCATAGGTCCCTTGGACCCAAAACTTGGCACACATGTAGCCCCATTTCTCCTCTATAAGTGTGCAACGTTTTTTGCCTGGGGAACCTACGGCCGGGGAGCACAGATTTTTCAAACCTGGGCACCCCTTCCATAGACTACCATGTTAAATGTCAGTCTAGTCATGGACACAGTGAGGCATGGGCACAGTGAGGCATGGGCACAGTGAGGCATGGGCACAGTGAGGCATGCACATGGACACAGTGAGGCATGCACATGGACACAGTGAGGCATGCACATGGACACAGTGAGGCATGCACACGGACACAGTGAGGCATGCACATGGACACAGTGAGGCAAAGTGAGGCATGTAGATGGACACCCTAGGCTTATACTCGAGTCAATACGTTTTCCCAGTTTTTTGTGGTAAAATTAGGTGCCTCGGCTTATACTCGAGTATATACGGTATTTACTAAAGGCAAATCCACTGCGCACTGCGCACTGCACGTTCACTTGGAAATGCAGTCGCTGTAGATCTGAGGGGGATGCAAAGAAAAAAAAAAAAAAAAGTTTTTTTTTTTGTATATGATTGGATGATAGAAATCAGCAGAGCTTCCCCTCATTTCAGATCTTCCCCTGAGATCTACAGCGACTGCACTTCCAAGTGCACTTGCAGTGAACTTGTAGTGCACATTGGATTTGCCTTAAGTAAATCAACCCCATTGTGTGGCCTTTTAACCACTTCAATACTGGGCACGTTCACCCCCTTCCTGCCCAGGCCAATTTTCAGATTTCAGCACTGTCACACTTTGAATGACAATTGCGCGGTCATGCAACACTGTACCCAAGTAAATGTTTTAACATTGTCTTGTAGACAGATATAGCTTTCTTTTGGTAGTATTTAAAGATTAACTCCACTTTTTTTGAGAAAAAAACAAAACAAAAATATACCACTCTGGGTGATCTATGTACCGGTACATTGCAAGAGTTTTAACAAATTTTGTTGCAGATTCCTACCTTTTGTTATTCTAAAGAAATCCTTTTCCTCTGTGCTGTGTCTATCGAATGGAAATGGTTTAATAATTGTCAACCACCCGCAGGGCTCCAATGAGGAAAATTGCAGGGTCTGCATCACTTTAAAAAGCGATTGCATTTTTGGTAAGATACTCCCAATAGGAAATTTGTGCTGCAGGGGATGCCAAAAAATTGGATTTTTGTACTCACCATAAAATCCTTTTCTCCGAGTTCATGGACGGACACAGCTTCAATCTTGACAAGTGGGTATTATCCTTCATTTAGCAGTGACTAGGCAGAAAACTTGTAGAAAGTGTTAACACATCACACCTTATACAGTACCGCCCAGGAGGCGGCCCCTCTGGGTATAATCCCTCAGTTTGTCAAAAAGCAGTACAAACTTAAAAGGAGGGGTGGGTGCTGTGTCCGTCCATGAACTCAGAGAAAAGGATTTTACGGTACGCATCCACCTCAAGATGGTGGCCGACGATACCGCTGGGCCCTTCTTGGGACCAGCCACCGAAACAAACAGTGAGTCTGACCTCCGGAATGGAGCAGTAGCAGATAAGTATACTCTCAGAGCTCGAACAACGTCCAAGGAATGCAACGCTGACTCCTTAGGATTCGACGGATGAAGACACAACGATGGAAGTACAATGTCCTCATTGAGATGAAAAGCCGAAACGAGCTTAGGAATAAAGGAAGGCTGTGGCCGCAGCACCACCTTATCCTTGTGGAAGACCAGATAGGGAGCCTTGCATGACAAGGCTGCCAGCTCAGAAACCTGTCTAACTGACGCAACAGCCACCAAAAAGACCACTTTCTGAGAGTGTCAACAAGGGAATTTCTCTAATATTCTCAAACGGTGACCCTTGAAGCACAGAGAGGACCAGATTCAAGTCCCACGGAGGTAGTGGGGGATGGACCGGAGGGGCCACATGCCGAACCCCCTGCACAAACGTACTCATGAGAAAGAGCCGCCAAGGGTCGCTGAAAAAAGACAGCCAGGGCAGATATCTGCCCCTTAAATCGTACTTAAGGCAAGCTTTTGGTCCACCCCACGCTGTAGGAACAGCAGGACTCTGGAAACTAAATAAGTACGCGGATGCCACCTCATTTCCTCACACATGGATATGTAGGCCTTCCAAGTGCGATGCTAAACCTTCCTAGAGGACGGCTTCCGAGCACTTCTGATGGTAGAGATCACCGAGTCTGACAGGCCCCGGTCTCTCAGAACCTGGTTCTCAATAGCCATGCCGTTAAAGCCAGTGACTGTAAAACAGGATGAAGTATGGGACCTTGCGACAGCAGATCCTTCCGTAGTGGTAGGCGACAGGGGACGTCTGCTACCAGACGTACTAGATCGGCGTACCAAGGACGCTGAGGACAATCTGGAGCGATCAGGATCATTGGAATCCCCTCTGCGATGCAGATGAGGAAGGAGCTTCATGGGAGGGAAGGCATAGATTAGCCGATACTGACCCCACGATGCCACCGACGCGTCTGTCCATGGGTCTTTTGACCAGGCCATAAACCTCAATACCTTCCGATTGAGTCAGGTCGCCAGGAGATCTTGGTCTGGCGTGCCCCATCTTGGGCAGAGGAGCTGGAACACATCCGGGTGTAGAGACCACCCTCCTTGGTCCAGCATCTGGCAACTCAGGTAGTCCGCCTGCCAGTTCTCCACACCCGGAATGTACAGGGCCGATAGGGCTGGTACGCACCTTTCTGCCCACCTCAGGATGCAAGCAGCCTCCGATGCTGCAGCCGAGCTTCTTGTTCCTCCTTGATGATTGACATATGCCACCGCCGTGGCGTTGTCTGACTGGATCCTGACTGGACGCCCTTGCAGCCTGAGACCATGTGGAGAGGCACTGCCTGATCGCCCGGAGTTCCAGGACATTGATCGGCAGGCGGGATTCCTCCGGGGTCCAGCGACCTTGCGTCAACTGAACACCCCAGACTCCCCCCAACCAGTAAGGCTGGCGTCCGTCACAATCCAGTGAAAAGGAAGGAACGACTTCCCGGACAGAAGTGCCGGTGATGTCAGCCACTAAACCAGGAAGGCTCTGACTAGGTGGCTTACCCGGATTTGACAATCCAGGGACGATGGACATTTATCCCATCTGGACAGAATTTCCTTCTGCAACTTTTGATAGTGATATTAAGCATACGGAACCACCTCGAAGGAGGCTACCAAGAGGCCCAAGACTCGCATGCAAAAGTGGAGCGACGGCCATCTTTTGGATGGCAACTGCCGCACCGCAGCCTGAAGGGTCTGCAATTTCTCCACAGGAAGGAAAACCTTTGCCTCTGGAGGAATCCAGAATCAACCCTAGATACACTAGGCCAGGGCTCGAGTCCTGCGGGAGCATGGGGGAATGGCGTCCCTGCACTTTTGTTCACAGCAGGAACGCCTTTCCTTTTGCAGGACTAGAGCAGAGAATAGGAGGGAATGCAGTGGCGTACTAAGTGGGGGGCGGGCCACCCCAGGTGCCACACACTGGGGGGTGACAGGCCGGCGCCCCCCCTCCGACTGCAGTGGAGACTGCAGGCAGGTTTAGGCAGTGGGCAGGTTTAAGCAGCGGAGTGGCAGGCGCCCCCTGTGACTGAAGAGACAGCGAGGCTGAGCAGGCGGGTTCAGAGAAAGCGGGCGGGATTAGGCAGCGTCGCGCAATTTCAGAACACATGCAGAGAGAGCCTGAGGTAGTGGCTTTGCGGGGGTGCGAGCCGCACTGGAGTGACACCAGTCAGATCCCGCCCTTCTCTCTGTGGTCGCGGCTCTGATCAGTCTCGGCATAGCCGAGCAGAGTGAAGCGGCCCGCCTCCCCCTCCTCCTGTATGTCTACACAGGGGGAGGGGACCGACCAGTCCACTAGTGCTGTCTGTGCATGTCCCGATCATCTGAGGTACATTATGGTACTGAATGAGGGGAATCTGTACTGAAGGGAGGGGGGGGAATCTGTACTGAAGGGAGGGGGGGGAATCTGTACTGAAGGGGGGGGGGGAAATCTGTACTGAAGGGGGGGGGGAAATCTGTACTGAAGGGGGGGGGGGGGAAATCTGTACTGAAGGGGGGGGGGAAATCTGTACTGAAGGGGGGGGGAAATCTGTACTGAAGGGGGGGGGGAAATCTGTACTGAAGGGGGGGGGGAAATCTGTACTGAAGGGGGGGGGGGGAAATCTGTACTGAAGGGGGGGGGGAAATCTGTACTGAAGGGGGGGGGAAATCTGTACTGAAGGGGGGGGGAAATCTGTACTGAAGGGGGGGGGGAATCTGTACTGAAGGGGGGGGGGAATCTGTACTGAAGGGGGGGGGGAATCTGTACTGAAGGGGGGGGGAATCTGTACTGAAGGGGGGGGGAATCTGTACTGAAGGGGGGGGGGGAATCTGTACTGAAGGGGGGGGGGGGAATCTGTACTGAAGGGGGGGGGGGGAATCTGTACTGAAGGGGGGGGGGGAATCTGTACTGAAGGGGGGGGGGGGAATCTGTACTGAAGGGGGGGGGGGGGAATCTGTACTGAAGGGGGGGGGGGGAATCTGTACTGAAGGGGGGGGGGGAATCTGTACTGAAGGGGGGGGGGAATCTGTACTGAAGGGGGGGGGGGGGGAATCTGTACTGAAGGGGGGGGGGGGAATCTGTACTGAAGGGGGGGGGAATCTGTACTGAAGGGGGGGGGAATCTGTACTGAAGGGGGGGGGGAATCTGTACTGAAGGGGGGGGGGGGAATCTGTACTGAAGGGGGGGGGGGAATCTGTACTGAAGGGGGGGGGGAATCTGTACTGAAGGGGGGGGGGAATCTGTACTGAAGGGGGGGGGGGGAATCTGTACTGAAGGGGGGGGGGGAATCTGTACTGAAGGGGGGGGGAATCTGTACTGAAGGGGGGGGGGAATCTGTACTGAAGGGGGGGGGGGAATCTGTACTGAAGGGGGGGGGGAATCTGTACTGAAGGGGGGGGGGGAATCTGTACTGAAGGGGGGGGGGGAATCTGTACTGAAGGGGGGGGGGAATCTGTACTGAAGGGGGGGGGGAATCTGTACTGAAGGGGGGGGGAATCTGTACTGAAGGGGGGGGGGAATCTGTACTGAAGGGGGGGGGGGAATCTGTACTGAAGGGGGGGGGGAATCTGTACTGAAGGGGGGGGAATCTGTACTGAAGGGGGGGAATCTGTACTGAAGGGGGGGGGAATCTGTACTGAAGGGGGGGGAATCTGTACTGAAGGGGGGGGAATCTGTACTGAAGGGGGGGGGGAATCTGTACTGAGGGGGGGGGGGAATCTGTACTGAGGGGGGGGGGAATCTGTACTGAAGGGGGGGGGAATCTGTACTGAAGGGGGGGGGAATCTGTACTGAAGGGGGGGGGGAATCTGTACTGAAGGGGGGGGGGAATCTGTACTGAAGGGGGGGGGGAATCTGTACTGAAGGGGGGGGGGAATCTGTACTGAAGGGGGGGGGAATCTGTACTGAAGGGGGGGGAATCTGTACTGAAGGGGGGGGAATCTGTACTGAAGGGGGGGGAATCTGTACTGAAGGGGGGGGAATCTGTACTGAAGGGGGGGGAATCTGTACTGAAGGGGGGGGAATCTGTACTGAAGGGGGGGGAATCTGTACTGAAGGGGGGGGAATCTGTACTGAAGGGGGGGAATCTGTACTGAAGGGGGGGAATCTGTACTGAAGGGGGGGGAATCTGTACTGAAGGGGGGGGAATCTGTACTGAAGGGGGGGGAATCTGTACTGAAGGGGGGGGGAATCTGTACTGAAGGGGGGGGGAATCTGTACTGAAGGGGGGGGGGAATCTGTACTGAAGGGGGGGGGAAATCTGTACTGAAGGGGGGGGGAATCTGTACTGAAGGGGGGGGGGAATCTGTACTGAAGGGGGGGGGGGGAATCTGTACTGAAGGGGGGGGGGGGAATCTGTACTGAAGGGGGGGGGGAATCTGTACTGAAGGGGGGGGGGAATCTGTACTGAAGGGGGGGGGGGGAATCTGTACTGAAGGGGGGGGGGGAATCTGTACTGAAGGGGGGGGGGGAATCTGTACTGAAGGGGGGGGGGGAATCTGTACTGAAGGGGGGGGGAATCTGTACTGAAGGGGGGGGGGGGGGAATCTGTACTGAAGGGGGGGGGGGGAATCTGTACTGAAGGGGGGGGGGGAATCTGTACTGAAGGGGGGGGAATCTGTACTGAAGGGGGGGGGAATCTGTACTGAAGGGGGGGGGGGAATCTGTACTGAAGGGGGGGGGGGATCTGTACTGAAGGGGGGGGGGGGATCTGTACTGAAGGGGGGGGGGGAATCTGTACTGAAGGGGGGGGGATCTGTACTGAAGGGGGGGGGATCTGTACTGAAGGGGGGGGGGGAATCTGTACTGAGAGGTTTAATTTTCAATGGTATTCAGCAATGAGGGGGTTAATGTACTTCCACTGATGCATTGGTGACCAGTGGCAGTTAACCCCTTTGTGCTGCATTAGTGACACCAGTGTCAGTGTTTATTACCCCTGTTTGGTGCAGCATGAAAGGGTTCATAAACACTAAACTGGTGTCACTAATGCAGCACAAAGGGGTTAATTACCTGCCACTGGTCACTAATGCATCAGTGGCCAGTGGTGTATTTGATACTACCCACCCCATACACTCTGCACCCCTCTCATCTACATACCACCCCCCCCCCCCCCCATCATTTATTTTTTTTGGTGGGGGAGTGGATCTTGGGTGGGAGTTCCCACACTTTTTTCCCCAGGACTTGACCCCTGCACCAATACTGACTTTTGCGTGTTTAGCACCCAACCACAGTCTCGGAGAGTCTGACAGGTTATAGACACGCTCACCTCTAATTCTGAGCTTGAAGCGGCCCTCAGAAGAAGTTCATCCAAGTAGCCCACGATAGCAATGCCACGCTGTCTTAGTAGGGCCAGAATCGGGCGAGCACCTTGGTGAACACCCTGGGTGCCGATGCCAGGCCAAACGGGAGGGCCACAAACTGATAGTGGTCCTCCCCGACTGCGAAGCGCAGAAACCTCTGATGCCTGGAGCATATGGGAACATGCAGGTATGCGTCCTTGATGTCAAAGGATGCCAGAAAGTCCCCTGGATGGAGAGAATTGACTACAGAGCGAACAGACTCCATCCGGAATCTTTGTACTTTCACAAAGCAATTGAGGGACTTGAGATCCAAGATTGGATGTACCCCATCCTTCTTTGGCACTACGAACAGATTTGAGTAAAACCCCTGAAACCGTTCCTGCACTGGGACAGGAATGATCACCCCGCGTACCAGCAGATCCTGGACCGCCCCATACAGGGCCTCCCGACGGGTCGGCTGAAGCCGGAGGTTGGAGGGAAAGAATCTGTTCGGCGGGCAAAAGAGAAACTCTATCTTGTAGCCTGAGGAAATTACTTTGCAAACCCACCGGTCGGAGATCAGAGATGTCCACCGAGTTGCGAATTGGAAGACGTCCCCCCACCCGAGAGATGGGCGGGGGCAGACCTTCATGCAGATGCAGATTTGTCCGCAGCCTTGTTGGGCTTGCGAAACAAAGGACACCTTTGTCCCTGAGCAGGCGCTTTATCGGCCTGGGATCTTTTACCTGCCGCCCTGGGCGGATGAAAAAAAAACGCTTGTGGTGTAGTAAAGGAGGGCCCTTGCCTATGGCGTGGCTCTTTACCCTTCTTGGATTGCGGAAGCAACGTGCTCTTACCTCCTGTGGCATCTTTAATGATGTCATCCAGAGAGGCCCCAAAAAAGTCTGTCGCCCTTAAAGGGCAGATCCAACAGGGCCTTCTTGGAAGATTGGTCCGCAGACCATCACTTTAGCCAGATCAGGCGGCGTAATGCCACCGCATAAACCGAGGCTCTGGACAGCAAGGGGATAGTATCCATGTCTGACTCGCTGACAAACTTAAGGCCCTGTACCAACTGGTCGGCCAAAGCTACCTCGTTCGGAGGAGCCTCCCGTGCCTTTAACCCCTGGAGTAGTATCTTTGCCCACTCAGTAAGTGTCTGAGACACCAAAGCCCCAGCCAATGCTGGACGCACTGCTGAGCCCACCACTGTGTATAGGTAGTGAGCGATTGCCTCAGCCTTCTTGTCCACAGGGTCCTTGAAGACAGGAGCCCCTTCCACTGGAATTGTGGTTACTTTGTTAAGTCTGGACACAGGGGGGGTCCACTATCGGGGGAGAGGTCCAAGTTTTCAGAAAACCCTCCTCAAAAGGTGTACCGGACCACCAAATTTTTTGGGGCCGAAAAAAACCTTCAGTGGTTTTTTCCACTCCTTGTATAAAACCTTATCGAGATAAGACACACAAGGAAACACTTTAGCAGTGTGGGCCGGCTTACGGAACCCAAAGGGAACCACCATCTCTGCTGCTTCTGCAGAATTCTTCAACGTCAGCGTATCCCGCACTGCAGTGATAAGGTCAGATACCAAAGCCTTTTCGCGTGCTGACCCGGACCTGGAGTCATTCTCACTGTCTGACCGGTCACGGTCCGCGGTATCAGAATCAGGGCTATGAGCCACAGCCGGGCCTGGTTCTGCATCAGAATTATCCCCAGAAGATGGCGGCGGCGCTTCCTCCCCCCTGTGTGCCCACGCGCCGCATCTACCTTAGCAATAAAAATCTCCAGGATTGCCGACATAGCGTCCACAGATACCTCAGGGGCACCAGCTGCCAACTCAGGTGTTTCAGGGGAAAAAACGTCTGCTTCTGACGTCATGCTGACCCGTGCGCCTGACACCAACAGGGACTCCAGGCAAGGTATCAATAGCCCACCCTCCTAGCTGCTACAGAGATGCAGGGTCTTCCAGAGGACTCGCCACTCTTAGAACAGTACTGTTACTGCTGCCGTCTGCTCCCGCCTGAGATGCTCTCCCACAGGTGCCTGTGTCAGTCTGAACCTCCGTCAGCGTGTCTCTGTATATTTTCGCGCCTGTAGAATGCACCCTAGAGGCCAAAGACTTCCACAAAATGGCCGCCAAGCGGCCGCACTGAAAAACGGTGTGGACCATAAGAAAATGGCCGCCGAGCAGTCGACAGAGGCCAAAGCGGGCGCAGACCACAAGAAAATGTCCGCCGAGCGGCGGTAGATCCATACAGGCGAGGAACCACAAGAAAATGGCCGCAGAGCAATCGACAGAGGCCAAAACAGGCGTGGACCACAAGAAAATGGCCGCTGAGGCGGCAATAGAGCTAGCAGGCGTGTACCACAAGCAAATGGCCGCCGAGCAATAGATGTGGTCCACGCCTGTTTTGGCCCATAAGCAAATGGCCGACAGCATGGAGGGAGAAAACACAGGTAAGCAGAAGCATTGACATTCCAATGATAGCCATTCAGTACAGCACAGTTCCCGCACCAGATGGAGCCCCCCAGGTGAACCCCCAGCCTTGGCTCGCAGAGCCCAGGGAGGAGGGAAGGCAGGGAGAGAGGAAAGAAAGGATAAAACCACTTACTTGATCTCTCCAGGAATGTCCAGCCAAGTCCTCCTGCCGAAGCAGGGGAAGCTACTTACCCTTCCTGCATGGATTATGCTGGAAAACATTCTGGACAGACCATCTTCGGCGCGGTTACGGAGGTGACTGTCGGCCCGGCATGCTGCGATTCAGCCATAAAGACTGATCATATGCATGCCCTGGAGCATAAAGCTCACCGGCCACCCGTGGAGCGACGAGCATGTCGTGGAAAACCCAGCGCGTAGCTAGGGTTGTCACACGCTCGATGGCAGAAACTGGAGAGACTACAAGGATCTGGGATCCAGCCTGTCACCCAGTCGGCAGTTGATCGAAGATCGCAGGAACCAAAACAAAAAAAAAAACTTGGAAAATGTAGAAAAAAAACCCCCGGACCAATGGGCCCGAAGGGAGCCATGTCCTTCTCCTATGCTAGGCAGAAAAAAACTGATCTGCGAGATGCAGAGAGGGGTTATACCCAGAGGGGCCGCCCCCTGGGCAGTACTGTATAAGGTGTGAGGTGTTAACACTTTCTACAAGTTTTCTGCCTAGTCACTCCTAAATGAAGGATAATACCCACTTGTCAAGATTGAAGCTGTGTCCGTCCATGAACGAAACAGTAATCTGACATGTATCATAGTGTAGACTTCTGGGAAAATCAGTAAGCCAATCACACAAGCAGGAAATGTTTCTAGGGAGGCGTTCTGTACACATTCTGTGTACAGAACACCCCCAGGTAGTCATATTACATTTTACAGAAAATTACAGAGTTGCAGATTGAAAAAGGAAAGGTAATTTTTAAGTCCATTCAATTACAATAGGACTGTCACAACTGTATATGCTATATGAATTTTTTTTCAGTTGCCATTTTTTCCCTGAAAGTGGAGTTGCCCTTTAATAACCACTGGGTTTTCTATTTTTTTGCTAAACAAAAAAAGCCCCAAAAAAATAGAAAAAAAAATAAAAATGTCTCAGTTTGTGTTATAAAATTTTGCAAATTATTAGTATTTTTTTTCTTCTTCACTGATGGACACTGATGAGGCAGCACTGATAAGCTGCACTGATTAGTGTTCCGATTATCAGTGTAAACAATGTATTCACTGTGCCCTGCTAGCCTTGCAGGTTATCGGCTCTCCTTTCCTGACACAGAGAGACCATGTGAGGAAAGGAATGCCGATAACCAGTAAGTCTGTTTACACGTGACCAGCTGTGATTAGACAGCTGATCACAAGGCAAGGGCGACTGTGATTGGCCCTTTACCACGATCTGTGATCAGCTGTGTCCAAAAGACACAGCGGTCACAAAGCGCGCTTGAAGTGTGCACAGTACTGAAAGGACGCCCATGGACGCCCTCCAAGAACTGGAGAGCTGCGCTGTAGCTATCTTTTGGTACCTCCAAACTCATTCCTAGCCAAACTTGCACACTCTTTTTACTCCAATGAGCTAGGTCATTCCCACCTTGCAGCTCGTGTAAACAAAAAGGCAGGAGTAAAAAATAACGCAAGTTTTTGAGTAAAAAAAAATACAAAAAAACACACGTTTTGAGTTTGGCTAGATATGAGATCTGAGGACATCTGAGCGCATATCCAGTCACCGTCAGAAACCCATCCTAGGAAATGCCATTCAACTGGAGTTCATTTATGTTTATGACATGGCTGCAGGATATCAGCAGCAATGAGATGCAACAAAGGATGAAAAAGGTGAATTTTTATTTTTATTTTAAACTGCAATGATATACAATACACAGTGCTTTTAAAAAAAAAAAAAAAAAAGGCATTTTGATTTTTGTCTGTGTTGTGGTTTGTACCTCTCTACTCATCTCATGAAACCAATGCCAATGGAACAGTAAGGGCACTTTCACACGGGCGGGATCGATCAGGTCCGCCTGTCAGTTTTAAGGGCAGACACGATTGGACGCTCCAGTCCGCTCCATGGAGTGGCAGGTGTCAATGGACAGAATTCCCCTCACTAAGGCCCCTTACACATGTGGGCCACGTTGGAGTCCGCCTGCACAGCAGGGAATCTGTCCGCTGATCCCCGCTGAGCAGGTGGATGGCTGGTCTGTGTCCGCTCTGCATAACACAGACACAGCCCGCACTCCTTTATGGGCAGTCGGAAGTAAATGGACAACCGCTGACATCCGATCCTGTCCACTAAAAAACAGACTGATGGACGGATGGCAGTTTGGTGTACATGGACAGGTGGTCTGTTTACAGCCAACCTGCCCACAGAGAAGAGCAGGCTGTGTCTGTGTAATGCAAAGCGGACACAGACCAGCCATCCACCTGCTTAACAGGGATCAGCGGACAGATTCCCTGCTAAGCAGTGTTAAGCCCTGTACACACGGCCGGGAATCCCGTCTATTAGAAAACAGTCGGTTTTCCTGATGGGATTTCTGGCAAGCTTGCCTTGCAAAGCCGTGTATACACACGGCCATTCAAAAGAACCGCCGTTCTTTTGAATGGCAAGAACGCGGTGACGTCAACGACTACGACGAGCCGGCGTCTCCTCACATTTGGCTCCCCATGTGAAGTGACGTTCCGTCGCCGCCATCTTGCTACACCCCACACTAACATTGTAGGCTACCGCGCATGCGTCGTTATCGAGCATGCGCGGTTTTTCTCCCCTGCAGGAAAGCATACAGACGACCAATTTTCTCGACAGGGAACACTCTGCCGGGAATCTCGAGGGGAAAACAGAGCAGGTTCTCTATTTTTCCCGGGCAGTTTTCCTTTTAGGAAAACTGCTAGGGAGAATACACACGGCCGGGATTCCCAGCCAAAAGCTCTCCTGGCAGTTTTCCTGCCGGGAAAACCGGTCGTGTGTACGAGGCTTTACTTTCCACATCAGCAGACGGACTAAAACAGAGCCCACCCCATGTGTAAGCGGCCTTAGTAAGGAGAATTCTCTGTAACGGAGCCCCAGATAATAGTAGAAACCTGACATTGATTCTAATCCTTTCCAACTCTATCTGAAATTAAAATATAAAAAGTTTTGGCCGGATATAAATGTTGACAAATAGGACCAAGTCAGGTGTTCCATTCACATTACAATGGATCAAACATTGCACTTTCCACACACATATACACATGAATAAGATGAAGATAAAATAGCTAAATCCTGTTTACCAGGATAAAGCACATGATTTGACTGGCCTTGTCACAGGTTACATAACGATTAACAACTGCCCAGTGTATCATTCATCAGCCTCTAAAAAACACCACACACATTATCAAGACTGCATGTTTTTCTATAGCTTTTATACGCATTTGTCTCTGCAGTATAGAGCATAGGAAATCATGGATACATTTGTTTGTACCTTAGGGATGAGGAACAGAATGGAGGATAACAGATTAATTGCACAAATAATATTTCCTATGTATGTACGTTGTGGAAGGAAAATATGTACCTGACGTAACCAGCCATGAAAATGTCCAAGGCAGTTTTGTATTAAACAATGGAGTTTTATAGAAGGAGAAACAAACTCGGAGAAAGAAGAAAGGAGAAGAAAAAAAAAAATTAGGAAAAAGGAGAAGGAGAGAAAAGGTGTGTAAAAGATAAGGTCCCAGAGGTCTCCCGATTGCAGGCATAATATCTCATTTGAGCCTAGGAGTTCAGGTAAAAACTGTCCTTACTATCAGTGCAAAGAGGCTGGAGATCAGTGGTCATAAGACTGTAAAGAAAACCATAGATCCCAGATATTTTTTAGCTTGTCATGGTCTATCTTTTAAAATGATGACAAGTTTCATGCTGGCCGTTATCAACAAGAGTTTAGCAATAATTGTGGATAGGGTTTGTTTGGGTTTGCCCTCGCTAAAGAAATTAGCCACTAGCGTTATAGAAAGAAATCTGGGTATCTAGGGAGGCCCTGTGCAGGTCCATTCAATATCGCATTGCAAGGGTCTGTTTTTAATATTATGACCCATGTCTTTATAAACAAAGAGTTCTAAGGCAGAGCCACCATGTATAAATAATTATGCCCTGTTGGCCAAAGCCTTTAACCACTTCAGATCCGCGCTATAGCCGAAAGACGGCTGCAGCGCGGACCTTAACTGCCGAGTGGACGTCCCCAGGACGTCCTTGTATTTACACTCTCCCTGCGCGCTCCCGAGAGCGCGCATCGGGGAAAATCTGTGTTGGCCGTGTCCCTTGGACACAGCCAATCACAGATCGTGCTGAATGGCCAATCACAGAGGCCATTCAGCACTCGATCTCACTGCCCAATGAGAGATGATCTCAAATGTAAACATATGAGATCATCTCTCATTGCCGGCTTTCTCTCCTCACACAGAGACCGCGTGTGAGGAGAGAGAGAGATCTGTGCTGCTGTCAGTGAGTTTATTACAATATTACAATCAAAGTAAAGTGAAGTAAAAAAAACAGTGCCCTCTGCCAGTCCCATATCTGCCAGTGCCCTCTGCCAGTCCCATATCTGCCAGTGCCCTCTGCCAGTCCCATATCTGCCAGTGCCCTCTGCCAGTGCCATCTGCCAGTGCCCTCTGCCAGTGCCATCTGCCAGTGCCATCTGCCCGTGCCATCTGCAAGTGCCATCTGCCCGTGCCATCTGCCAGTGCCATCTGCCATTAGTGCCACGTATAAGTGCCACGTATCAGTGTCATCAGTGCCACGTATCAGTGCCACGTGTCGTCAGTGCCAACAATGGCTAGAAGATTATTTTCAGCCGAGGAGGCATACAATATTCTTGCGGCCGACGAGAGCAACAGGGAGCTCTCCGATTCGGATTCCTCCGCAAGTTCAGACTATGAGCCTGACTATGAGTCTGACGTGGACTACGAGCCTGTCCTAAGCAGTGGAGCACTGACAGCCTCAGAAGAGGAGGAGGAGGAGGAGGAGGAGGAGGAGGAGGAGGAGGAGGAGGAGGAGGGCCCGCCCGCCAGACGAAGGCGTTCTGCTGAGCAGGCAGTGCCATCCACCAGCACCGCAGTGCCATCCACCAGCACTGCAGTGCCATCCACCAGGCAAGCAAGGCCACGTACCAGTGGGGTGTCATCTCAGTCCCAAAGGGTTAGGTCCCATGCCAGCCTTCCCTATTCCCTTCAGAACCCCTTGTGGCTTCCTCCTAATTCAGGAGAAGCCAACATTCCCCCTTTCACTGCCCAGCCAGGAGTCCAGGTGGACACAGAAAATTTTGCCCCGATTGACTTTTTCAATTTAATTTTCACTGACGACATGCTTGCATCAATTGTGGCCCAGTGCAACCTATACGCCCAACAGTTCATAGCAAGCAACCCAACGTCCTATTATGCCCGTCCCTACCAGTGGAGAGCCCTCACAGTGGAGGAGTTTAGAATCTTTTTGGGCCTCACATTCTGCATGGGACTAAACGGAAAAAATCAAGTGCGTTCATATTGGTCATCCCGCCCCATCTACCATATGCCCATCTTTTCCTCAGTAATGCCCAGGTCCCGATATCTAATGATTATGAGATTCCTACACTACAACGACAATACCCAGTGCCCTCCCCGAAATGACCCAAATTTTGATAAGCTTTATAAAATTCGGCCGCTACTAAATTATTTTTCTGAAACCTTCCCCCAGTTGTTTACCCCAGACAAACACATATGCGTGGATGAGTCCCTAATAAAATTTTCTGGCAGGCTGGGCATAAAACAATTTATACCCAGCAAAAGGGCCCGCTATGGGGTGAAGCTGTACAAATTGTGCGACAGAGAAACTGGGTATGTGTATGGCTTCATCATATATGAAGGGAAGGACACCGAACTGAACCCCCCTAATTGCCCAATCTACATTGGAACCAGTGGGAAAGTAGTTTGGGAACTCATAAACCCACTCCTAGAGAAAGGATACCACTTGTATGTGGACAATTTTTATACAAGTTTGCCCCTGTTCCGAAACTTGCACAGAATGAAGACTCCAGCATGTGGCACCGTACGGACGAACCGGAAGGGCTTTCCTCAAAGCCTGGTCACCAAAAAATTGAAAAGAGGGGAGACGGCGAGTTTGAGGAATGAGGAAATTTTGGCTGTGAAGTGGAGGGACAGAAGAGACGTCTACGTGCTTTCTTCCATCCACAACAATGAATTCGTTGAAATCACCAGAAGGAATGGCCGGATACAAAAACCCAAATGCATCTACGATTACAATAAGTTCATGGGGGGTGTCGACTTCAACGACCAGATGCTCGAACCCTACCTTTCCACAAGAAGAACATACCAGTGGTATAAGAAAGTTTCCATTTATTTATTTAATTTGGCCATGTACAACTCATATGTAATATATCAAAAATCCACTATAAGACCCAAATCCTTCCTTTTCTTCCAGGAGGAAATCACCACTGCCCTTATATATCCGAACAGCCCACCAGTAAACATTAGATCCGATGTCATTAGCCGACTCTCTGAGCGCCACTTCCCAGATAAAATCCCTCCCAGACCAACAGGCCAAAAACGCCAGAAAAAATGCCGGGTGTGCTCCAAAAGAGGAGAGAGAAGAGACACCATTTATTATTGTTCCCAATGTCCTTCAGAACCAGGCCTCTGCATGATTGATTGTTTCCGCCGTTACCATACCAAAATAAATTATTAGTTCACTTCCTGCCATTTATCTTTACGCCCCTTATGCATCTGCTTTCTCTGTAACTGACCCTGGCTTGTTATTCGACCACGCTTCTGCCTACCGATTCTGTTTATACCTCTGCCTGATCTGGAACTGACCCTGGAATGTTTGACCATGCTTTTTGCCTGCCTCTTGGACTGATCTTTTACCCTGCCAGTGGACTAGTGGGATTCATAACACAGGGGTCTCACATATGTGAGGGGCTCCAGAATTGTTTTTCTGGATGAAGAAAACAATTGTTTTTGTTTTCTCATTCCTAGATTAGGGTCTGGAGACTCGGAGGTTTCAAAGAGATTTGGGTGGGAGAAGCCTCTACCCCTGTCCCCATTCAGTCCTGAACGAGGCCCTACTTCTGCCTGCTGCCTGTAGGACCTATGCCATCATGCCTCTGCCTGTTGCATGAACTGACCACACCACATGGACCTGCCTACTATCAGGACCAATATTTTGTCACTGCTGACAATCTCTGCTTGCACTGACCCTGGACTGTATATAACAAAAAGACTGTTAACTATTGGAGTACTGCAGAATGCTCACCAGCTGCCTGTATGAACTATGGACAGTATTCCTGCCTGTTGCCTGGACAATTGCATTCACTTTTGCTGACCAAGTCCCTGCCTGTTGCCTGGACCAGTGCTATCCTCCTGCGGACAACTGCGCTTCTAAAACAGGTAATCTTTTGTTTACCATTTGCTCAGCAGAATGTATTTTGGGGTGTAATTCTTGGTATGTGCATGTTATGTGTCCCTAGAACACCTGATGGTGTTCCTTGCATTTTGGGCCACTGTATGTGGCCAGGCTGTGTAAAAGTCTCACACATGTGGTATCGTCATACTCAGGAGGAGTAGCAGAATGTATTTTGGGGTGTAATTTTTGCTATGTGCATGCTATGTGTTGGAAATATCTTATAAATGGACAACTTTGCGTAAAAAAAATGCGTTTTCATTTTTTCCCCACATTTTCCCAAAACTTCTGGAAAAAAATGAAACATTCAAAAGACTCATTATGCCTCATAGATTATACGTTGGGGTGTTAGCTTTCCAAAATGGGGTCACTTTGTGGGCGTTTCCATTGTCCTGGTGCTCCAGGGCCTTCAAAATTGTAATAGGTGGTTGAGAAATTAGATGTGTAATTTATGCTCCTAGAACGCCTCACGGTGCTACTTCAATGTTGGGCCTCTGTATGTGGCCAGGCTGTGTAAAAGTCTCACACATTTGGTATCGCCATACTCAGGAGGAGTAGCAGAATGTATTTTGGGGTATCATTTTTGCTATGTACATGCTATGTGTTGGCAATATCTTATAAATGGACAACTTTGCGTAAAAAAATTGCGTTTTAATTTTTTTCCCGCATTTTCCAAAAACTTCAGGAAAAAAAATGAACCATTCAAAAGACTCATTATGCCTCATAGATTATACGTTGGGGTGTTATCTTTCCAAAATGGGGTCACTTTGTGGGCGTTTCCATTGTCCTGGTGCTCCAGGGCCTTCAAAAATGTAATAGGTGGTTGAGAAATGAGATGTGTAATTTATGCTCCTAGAATGCCTGAAGGTGCCATTTCAATATTGGGCCTCTGTATGTGGGCAGGCTGTATAAAAGTCTCACACATTTGGTATCGCCATACTCAGGAGGAGTAGCAGAATGTATTTTGGGACGTCATTTGTGGTATACACATGCCATGTGAGAGAAATAACCTATTACAATGACAATTTTGTGGAAAAAATAAAAAAATAAAAATAAATCTTCATTTTGCAAAGAATTGTGGGAAAAAATTACAACATCAAAAACCTCACGATGCATCTTACTAAATACCTTGGAATGTCTAATTTAAAAAAAAGGGGTCATTTGGGGGGTATTTGTGCTTTGCTGGCTTGTTCGGGTCGTAAGAAATGAGATAGGCCACCAGTACATTAGGTGTGATCAATTGTTTATGATCCGCACCACAGCTTGTAGACTCTATAACTTTCACAAAGACCAAATAATATCCACTAATTTGGGTTATTTTTACCAAAGATATGTAGCAGTATAAATTGTGGCTAAATTTTATAAAGAAAAATTAATAATTTGCAAAATTTTATCACATAAACTAAAAAAAAGCCTTTTTTTTTCAAAATTTGCCGTATTTTTTCATTTATAGCGCAAAAAATAAAAAACCCAGAGGTGATCAAATACCACCAAAAGAAAGCTCTATTTGTATGAAAAAAAGGACAAAAAAATCATTTGGGTACAGTATTACATGACCGAGTAATTGTCATTCAAAATGTGAGAGCACTGAAAGCTGAAAATTGGTCCGGGCACGAAGGGGATTTAGTGCCCAGTTGTCAAGTGGTTAAAGCATATAAATGATATGCCCAGTAATATGATGGAAAAGACTAAATGAATCCAGGTACCATCAAGAAAGAACTTTACATTTGCTTCTATTAGAGAAGAACTGATCATGCCCTCCAATGTTTGTGTACATCATCAGTTCCACGTGTTTCCGTCCAGCTGGTCACCGTGGTTTGCCTCCCAAGGCCACCATATAAGAGAGCTTGGCGGGGTATGAGTTCAGCTGGGAATAGAACATTAAAATCCCTCCACACTGCCCCGGCACGTGAAGAGAACATTTTTTATATATGGAGTATAAGAGGAAACGGCTAAAAAGAAATTGATTATATACAAATTAATTAAAAACAAGGGTTGGGACTTTATATGAAGCACAGGGCGTCTCAGACCAAGTGCTTCCATCCCTGATATATGATAATGGAGAAAGATATCATGATTTCAGGTTGCAGTGTTGGGCAATTCTTCGGCCGCTGTACTCAGTCCCGGGAGCTGCAATGCCCTCCGGGGACCCTCCCCTTCCCTCTCCTCCTCCCTTGGGCGGTGCGAGGGTCCGGGCGAACATCCCATTGCGCTTCAACATCACGCATCCAGAGCCGCGTGCACTACGTTATTGCCAGTGGCGTCAGTGCACCGGTGTTGCACGATTCCAGCTTGGCGTCATACACGGGGACACTTGGCGCTGAATGGCAAGCAGTGCCAATGCCTGGCTATTTGCGCCTTTTCCCTCATTGGCCACTAGCGTGTCGTTGGTGGACACCCACGACCATACTGGAAGTATTTATACTCCCCACATATATACAAAGGAGTCGCCCTGGGACTTTAAATGAGGCGAGTGTGGTTTGCCAATAAAGATACCATGAGTATGTACAAAATCAAATTTATTGCAACTAATCACGCAATGGTGAACTGGCCGATAAAGTGTACATACAGTGTGAAAGGGAAACATTCCACATACAGAGGTAAATAAATCGCATAGAAAAGCAGTATACAAACATCACAATATGTACAAACATCAGTAGGATCCAACGCGTTTCGCAAGACCATGCTCACTCTGCATTGGAAGATGCTTAACCACTTGCTTAGGCCCCTTTCACACTGAGGCGTTGCGATTTTACTGCGTTTTTACCGCAATTGCGTTAAAAATAGCGCTAACGCCTATGCGTTTTTACCGCGGTTCTCATTCATTTCAATGGTGATAGGCGTTTTTACAGCGCCATTTTATGCGCCCCAAAGATGCTCCAAAAAAGCTGTTTGCAGGATTTTTCCCAGCGCACAGCCAGCACAACGCCTCAATTTGAAAGCCCTCAGGGCTTTCACATTGAGAATGCTGGGGCAGGATTATTTCAGGCATTTTTACAGTGCTATTTTTACTGCGAAAACGCAGTAAAAACGCCTCGGTGTGAAAGCGGCCTAACTGGGCACTTAAACCCCCTTCGTACCCAGACCAATTTTCAGCTTTCAGCGCTGATGCACTTTGAATGACAATTGCGCGGTCATACAACGCTGTACCCAAATGATATTTTTATCATTTTTTTTCCTACAAATAGAGCTTTCTTTTGGTGGTATTTGATCACCACTGCGGTTTTTATTTTTTTGTGCTATTAATGGCGGTTATCTGCGATTTTTGTCAGGCCTGCGATATTGCGGCGGACATATCGGACACTTTTGACACTATTTTGGGACCATTCACATTTATACAGCGAACAGTGCTATAAATATGCACCGATTACTGTATAAATGTGACTGGCAGGGAAGGGGTCAACACTAGGGGGTGATCAAGGGGTTAAATATGTTCCCTGGGAGTGATTCCAACTGTGTGGGGGAGGGGACTGACTGGGGGAGGTGACCGATCTGTGTCCCTATGTACAAGGGACACAGCATCGGTCTCCTCTCTCCCTGACAAGACGTGGATCTCTGTGTTTACACACAGAGATCCACGTCCTGCTTCTGTAACAGCCGATCGCGCGTACCTGGCGTACATCGCGGCTGCCAGGCATGCGCATCAGCAACACGTGACACGGCGGGCACAGCTGTTCCCCGCCGCGCGCCCTCGGCGGCGTGCGGGGGGGGGATGTAAACAGCAGGACGTCCAGGGGACGTCCACCCGGCACTTGAGAGCCGCGCTGCAGACGTCTCATCTATAGCGCGGGTCTCAAGTGGTTAAAGGGGTTGTAAAGGTTTATTTTTATTTTTTTTAAATAACAAACATGTTATACTTACCTCCACTGTGCAGCTCGTTTTGCACAGAGTGGCCCCGATCCTCGTCTTCTGGGGTCCCTCGGTGGCTGTCTCGGCTCAGCTCCTCCCCGCAAGTGCTAACCCCCCTCTGGGAAGCTCTCTCCCAAAGGGGGTTAGCTTGCGGGCGTGCTCCCGTGATAGAGTCGGCGGGCAAAGCCGCCGACTGTATCACTCTGCCCCACCCCCGGCGCGCCACGTCATTGATTTGATTGACAGCAGTGGGAGCCAATGGCTGTGCTGCTATCAATCATCCAATGAAGAGCCGAGAAGCCCGGGCCGAGAAGCTAGCGTGTTCACGACGCGGGACTTTCAAGAGCTCAGGTAAGTAAACGGGGGGCTGGGGGGGGGCATAGGATGCATTAAGGTGAAAAAAATTGAAGCTTTACAACCCCTTTAAATTATACTCCCCAAAAGTTGATACTGCCAGTCCCCAGGGCTGCCACCCCTGTGATCACTATGCACCCTTGGACCTTTACTGCTCACGCAGGTGTCGTAGGCATCCCATACGGGCAAGCAGATACAATCTGACAGAAAGTGCCATGGTAGTTCAATGAAAAGCCAACAGCCGCAAAGGCTGCCAGACCTTGTCGTATTCCATTCACAGGACACTGTGAATGAGTGACGTGGCAGAGCCCCGCTCAGCTATGTTTTTTTTAAATCGTGACAGCGAACGGGGGGGGGGATCCCGGCTAGCTGTCACAGCGGGGATCAGGGAGGTGTGGGGGCCAGTCCATTCCTGACATGTTACTCCTTGAATATGGGTGTAACATGTTACGAAAGGTGAACTTATCCTTTAACCACTTCAATACAGGGCTTTTTATACCACTTCAATACCGGGCCTATTCTGGCACTTCTCTCCTACATGTACAAATCATCATTCTTTTGCTAGAAAATTACTCAGAACCCCCAAACATTATATATGTTTTTTTAGCAGACACCCTAGGGAATAAAATGACGGTCATTGCAACTTTTTTTCTTGCACGATATTTTGCGCAATAATTTTTGAATCGCCTTTTTTTTTTTTAAATGGTTTCATGAATTAAAAAATAACAAAACAGTAAAGTTAGCCCAATTTTTTGAGAAAATATGAAAGATGATGTTACGCCGAGTAAATAGATACCCAACATGTCACGCTTTAAAATTGCGCACACTCATGGAATGGTGCCAAACTTCGGTACTTAAAAATCTCCATAGGCGACGCTTTAATTTTTTTTACAGGTTACCAGGTTAGAATTACAGAGGAGGTCTAGTGCTAGAATTGTTGTATGCGCTCTAACGCACGCGGCGATACCTCACATGTGTGGTTTGAACAGCGTTTACATATGTGGGCGACTTACGTGTGCATTCGCTTCTGATCGCGAGCTACCGGGGACAGGGGCGTTTAAATTTTTTATTTTTTTTTTACTTATTTATTTATTTTTTTACAATTATTTTACTTTTTTTTTTTTTTATCACTTTTATTCCTATTACAAGGAATGTAAACATCCCTTGTAATAGGAATGTGTGTGACAGGTCCTCTTTATTGAGAGGTGCGGGGTCAATAAGACCCCACATCTCTCCTCCAGGCTGGAAAGCATGAGATCAGTGAAAATTTTTTCACTGATCTCATACTTACAGCCGCAATGGCGGCTTTGTTTACATTTGAGGACCCGGGCGTGACGTCATCACATGGCGCCCGGGCCGCCGACGATCATAGAGATGACTGGTGACCATCTGGTCACCAGTCATCTCTATGCTCGTCACGTGACCCACCAACGGCGTCGGAAGATTCGCTCCGGGTCCCCGATCGCACGGGAGAGCCCGGAGAAGCACCGCATGGTGGCAGGAGGGGGGGGGGGGGGGGGGGAGTCCCCTCCCGCCGCCTAGAAACGATCAAGCGGTGGAACCGCCGCAATGATCGTTCTTATGGTGCACAGAATCGCCGGCACTTTAACCACTTAAGCCCCGGACCATTTGGTAGCTAAAGGACCAGAGGTGAATTCAGAATTTTGCGCTGCTTTAACTGTAACTGTAAAATTGTGCGGACATGCAATGTTGTACCCAAACGAAATTTGCGTCCTTTTCTTCCCACAAATAGAGCTTTCTTTTAATGGTATTTGATTGCCTCTGCGATTTTTATTTTTTGCGATATAAACGGAAAAAGACCGAAAATTTTGAAAAAAAATGATATTTTCTACTTTTTGTTATAAGAAAAATCTAATAAACTCAATTTTAGTCATACATTTAGGCCAAAATGTATTCAGCCACATGTCTTTAGTAAAAAAAATGTCAATAAGCGTATATTTATTGGTTTGCGCAAAAGTTATAGCGTCTACAAACTAGGGTACATTTTCTGGAATTTACACAGCTTTTAATTTATGACTGCCTATCTCATTTCTTGAGGTGCTAAAATGACAGGGCAGTACAAACCCCCCCAAATGACCCCATTTTAGAAAGTAGACACCCCAAGGAAATTGCTGAGAGGCATGTTGAGCCCATTGAATATTTTTTTTTTGTCCCAAGTGATTGAATAATGACAAAAAAAAAAAATTACAAAAAGTTGTCACTAAATGATATATTGCTCACACATGCCATGGTTATATGTGGAATTGCACCCCAAAATACATTCTGCTGCTTCTCCTGAGTACGGGGATACCACATGTGTGGGACTTTTTAGGAGCCTAGCCACGTACGGGACCCCGGAAACCAAGCACCGCCTTCAGGATTTCTAAGGGCGCAAATTTTTGATTTCACTCCTCACTACCTATCACAGTTTTGAAGGCCATAAAATGCCAAAATAGCACAAAACCCCCCCAAATGACCCCATTTTGGAAAGTAGACACCCCAAGCTGTTTGCTGAGAGGCATGGTGAGTATTTTACAGCTCTCATTTGTTTTTGAAAATGAAGAAAGAACATTTTTTTTTTCTTTTTTTTTTTCAATTTTCAAAACTTTGTGACAAAAAGCGAGATCTGCAAAATACTCACAATACCTCTCAGCAAATAGCTTGGGGTGTCTACTTTCCAAAATGGGGTCATTTGGGGGGGTTTTGTGCCATCTTGGCATTCCATGGCCTCCGAAACTGTGATAGGCAGTGAGAAGTGAAATCAAAAATTGACACCCTTAGAAAGCCTGAAGGCGGTGCTTGGTTTTTGGGGTCCCGTACGCGGCTAGGCTCCCAAAAAGTCTCACACATGTGGTATCCCCGTACTCAAGAGAAGCAACAGAATGTATTTTGGGGTGTAATTCCACATATGCCCATGGAATGTTTGAGCAATATATCATTTAGTGACAACTGTGTGCAAAAAAAAAAAAAAATTGTATTTTTTCCGCAACTTGTGTCAACATATAAAATATTCCATGGACTCGACATGCCTCTCAGTATATAGCTTGGGGTGTCTACTTTCCAAAATGGGGTCATTTGGGGGGGTTTTGAACTGTTCTGGCATTTTATACACAACATTAGGAAGCTTACATCCACTCTTCTAACCACTTGAAGACAAAGCCCTTTTTGACACTTTGTTTACATGAAAACATATTTTTTTTTGCAAGAAAATTATGTTGAACCCCCAAACATTATATATATATATATTTTTAAAGCAAAGGCCCTACAGAATAAAATGGTGGGTGTTGCATTTTTTTTTTCTACACAGTATTTGCGCAGCGATTTTTCAAACGCATTTTTTGGGAAAATATACACTTTTTTTAATTTTAATGCACTAAAACACACTATATTGCCCAAATGTTTGATGAAATAAAAAAAGATGATCTTAGGCCGAGTACATAGATACCAAACACGACATGCTTTAAAATTTCGCACAAACGCGCATTGGCGACAAACTACATACATTTTTAAAAGCCTTTAAAAGCATTTACAGGTTACCCCGTTAGATTTACAGAGGAGGTCTACTGCTAAAATTACTGCCCTCGATCTGACCTTCGTGGTGATACCTCACATGCATGGTGCAATTGCTGTTTACATATGACGCCAGACCGACGCTTGCGTTCGCCATTGGGCAAGAGCAGGGCAGGACAGGGGTGCTTTTTTTTTTTTTTTTTTTTATTATTAATTTTACTTTTTTATTTTATTTTTAAACTGTTGCTTCCATATTTATTTATTTTTATCACTTTTATTGTTATCTCAGGGAATGTAAATATCCCCTATGATAGCAATAGGTAATGACAGGTACTCTTTTTTGAAAAAACTGGGGTCTATTGGACCCTAGATCTTTCCTCTGCCCTCAAAGCATCTGACCACACCAAGATCGGTGTGATAAAATGCTCTCCCAATTTCCCAATGGCGCTTTTTATATCCGGGGGGGGGGGGGACATTCCCTCCCACTGCTTGTAAAAGCAGTCCAGAGGCTAATTAGCCACTAGGATTGCTTTTACATGAAAGCCGGCCGCTGGCTGAAAAGAATGATACCAAGATGATACCTAAACCCGCAGGCATCATTCTGGTATAAACATTCAAAGTCCAGCAACATACCAGTACGTTGCTGGTCCTTGTTGGACATGTATTGTAATCTTTTTTTTCATGCAGCCTGTTGGCTGAACGAAAAAAAAAGATTGATCGGTGGGTATGCCCACCATTAGAATACCGCCCTTCATCCACCCACTTCTAATGATGGGCATACATGCATCATTTATATATGCCGAAGCATGGGGGCATCTTCTCGCAAAAGTTATGCCGCGTACACATGGTCAGACTTTTCCACGGGCAAGCCTCCGTCGGAATTTCGACCGTATGTACGCGGCATTAGGAGCAAAATCGCTCCTCCGCTCCTGCTGCCCCAATGCTTCGGCATATATGCTTTTTTTTTTTAACTGTGGTGGTGAAATTACCTCCTACAGCACTGGAGTCGCAGGGATCAGGCCTGTCTCTGCGAACGCTGCAGTTATGTGTGTTGTGTTTTGCAAGTGACAGTGATCGATCGATACTGCACTTGGGTGGCCTGGGCTGGACGGAGGGGCAAAACGCAGGTGCTAGCAGGTATCTGGGCTGATCCCACTAACACTGCGTTTTTGGGAACCCTAAACTGCTGGGGACGCTAGTATAGATCTGATCAGATCAGATATTGAGCTGATCAGATACTATACCACTAAGGGGGGTGTATGCTTCACGCGTGGGTGTTAGTGCTACTGGCACTAACCTGACGCTGCCTGGGGTGTGACGCAGACCCTCTCTGACGCTAAAACCTAATTGATATCACCCGCCGGGAGATCAGGGGGTTAAACCTTTATTGGGTTATATACGGCGGGTGCCCTGACACTATAAAAAGCAAACTAACTAACCAGCGTCACCCGTAACACTTATATGATGATCACTGGTGAAAGGGTTAACTAGGGGCAATTAGGGGGTTAAAACCTTTATTAGGTAATATATGGGGGTACCTGACGCTATATAAAAACCTGACGGCGAACCTAAAAAAAATTACTGGCTACCGATCAGCATCACCGACGCTAAGACATCGATCAGAAAAATGATCGCATAGCGACGGCGGTGCTAGGGGGTGAAAGGGTTACCTGGGGGGTGATCAAGGGGGTTAAACCTTTATTAGGTAATATATGGGGGTACCCGACGCTATAAAAACCTGCGGCGAACCTAAAAAAAAAATTACTGGCTACCGATCAGCATCGCCGACGCTAAGACATCGATCAGAAAAATTATCGCTTAGTGACAGTGGTGATAGGGGGTGAAAGGGTTACCTGGGGGGCGATCAAGGGGGTTAAACCTTTATTAGGTAA
Source organism: Rana muscosa (assembly GCA_029206835.1). NCBI lineage: Eukaryota > Metazoa > Chordata > Amphibia > Anura > Ranidae > Rana > Rana muscosa. Next base: position 540,317,760 of record CM055118.1, on the reverse strand, counting down.
TATATGGGGGTACCCGACGCTATAAAAACCTGCGGCGAACCTAAAAAAAATTACTGGCTACCGATCAGCATCACCGACGCTAAGACATCGATCAGAAAAATGATTGCTTAGCGACGGCGGTGCTAGGGGGTGAAAGGGTTACCTGGGGGGTGATCAGGGGGTTAAACCTTTATTAGGGGGGGTTAGGGGGCTACACTGGACCTAAAACTAAATGTAGTGACACTTTTACAGTCACAAATGTCACTGATTGCAGTGATCACTAAATAAATGGTCACTGCAATCAGTGACACTGTGACTGGGGGCTGGGGGGGGGGCTGGGGGGGTGATCTGGGGGGGCGATTTATGTGCCTATGTGTCCTGGTGTCAGTGTGCTGTTTTGTGTACTAACCTGCATCTTCTCCTGTACGGCGCTCGGTATATGTGAGCGCCGCAGGAGAGATGACATCACTTCCTCCTGCCTGGCAGGCAGGGGAAGCTCTCTCATTCGCCGGGAGCGATCGAGAGGGGGTGGCCGGAATCGAACGGCCGTCCCCTCATGCCGGATCGCTCCCGAAGGTAAAACGACCACCCAATGTAAAGAAGGGGGGTCCGATCGGACCCCCCAACTATACAAAGGCAATCACGTATATGTACGTGATTCTGCCTGTCGGTGCCATTCTGCCGACGTATATTTACAGTGGGCGGTCGTTAAGTGGTTAAAAGGATATCTGAATGATGCCTCTAGCTGCAGGCATCATTCAGATATCCCCCTACAAAGCCAGGACGTCACATGACGTCCACCCAGGATGGGAGATCCCATCTGTGGACGTCATTTGACTATGGCTGGGTAGGGAAGTGGTTAAGGAACAGCCTTGCACATGTATGCCCCCTATGGGAAGAAATACAGTACTACTAGAGTTTTAAGAAACTTTGTTTCAAATCAATGAACATACAGGTGTAAAAAGCCCCAAAAATTGGAAACACTGCGCTAGAAAGTGAGCAAAAGTATAAAAATAGATAACCACAAGTGAAGTGAAAAAAAGCTGCCAGTACCAAAATTCTGACACAGAATTCAAAACACATAAAATAAAAATAAAGTACGGCGCTAATAAGTGAACATGAACCTTATGTGATGAAAAATATGACCAATAATAATTGATTACTAAGGTGCAAGTGAAATGTGGTAACAACACAAATTAATGAGAAAAAAACATGTATAAAAAAAAAACATAAAAGAAAATAGTCCCGATCACAATGGTGAAATAGATGTATCTTGCTGGTAATCAGTAATGGATATAAAAGAAGGGAAACATATCCTTGAAGTATGGTGTCTTGATATGAAGAGATATGAAGGAAAACTTTGAATAAGAGAAAATTCCATCCACCATTAGAGACACCGCAGGAAGTGATATCAAAATCTCCTTACCAGATGGAATGGACCACTATTACGGCCGTCACTGTGAGCACAGGGATTTTAGGTCTCCCTTCAGACCCACTGCCGGTATCAGGATACAGATATGGACCGTAGTTGGTATCTCAGAGGAAAAGAAAAAGCTCCATAGTGCGATATTGCATACACATTTATTGTAGAGATAAAACGTAATGCACTTACAATGTGTTGGCAAGTATAGGGCGGTTGGTATACAGATAGGACACGTTGTCTCACGGCGTCTCGTCCGGGCTTCCTCCGCTCTATGCACCTGTTCGCACTCGTGTATCCCCTGTGGAGAGGGCGTGATGACGTAGGTAACGCAAGCCACACCTACGCGTTTCGTCACTACAGGACGTCGTCTGGGATTGGCTGCCCTATACTTGCCAACACATTGTAAGTGCATTACGTTTTATCTCTACAATAAATGTGTATTCTTTTATATGGTTTTTTTTATACATGTTTTTTTCTCATTAATTTGTGTTGTTACCACATTTCACTTGCACCTTAGTAATCAATTATTATTGGTCATATTTTTCACATGTTTCATTACATAAGGTTCATGTTCACTTATTAGTGCCGTACTTTATTTTTATTTTAAATGAACATACAGCACCAGAACACCACGTCAAAGCCTTTTGAAGATCCAATGAAATTAGCATGCCTGAGTGCGATTCACTACTGTCCCATCTGTCCCACAAAGCATGTCTCTTCTGCAATAAAATTTCTGCCTGTTTGCCCATTTTAAAATTCTGTATTAGGATTAGGCCCCTTTCACACACACGTCCGTTATGACGGACTCCGCTTGCTCAGCAGGGATCGCTCCGTTGATCCCCGCTGAGCGGACGGAAGACAAGTCCATCCCCGCTCACTGTGCAGGGATGGACCTGTCAGAGCCCCGCTCTCCTCTATGGGGGGGGGGGGGGGGCGGGTCAGATGAAAATGGACCGCCTGTCCGTTTTCATCCGATCCGCCAGACGGATGGAAAATATGGTTTCCATCCGTCTGGATTCAGTGGATCGGAGCGGATCGGATGTCAACAGACATGTCCCCACTGACATCCGTCACTCCATAGACCTGCATGGAGCGTCCGTTCAGGTCCACCTAAGATACTGACAGGCGGACCTGAACAGTCCGTATGTGTGAAAGGGGCCTAAAAGTTCAACTTTGATATTGGTGGGTTTAGTTCTGCTTTAAATCGTAACGAAATCCATTGATTTAACTGTTTCCTAAAACGGTTACATTCAAAGCATAATGTGAATGAGAACTGTCAGACTTGTGCTCTCAACCACACTCTCCAGTCATCAAATGGCTGGTGTTACATTGTATCCGGAAAGTCCCTCCTCTCCCGGTCCCTGTCCTCAGTCCCTCCTCTCCCGATCCCTGTGCTCAGTCCCTCCTCTCCCGGTCCCTGTCCTCAGTCTCTAGTTTCCCGGTCCCTGTCCTCAGTCTCTAGTCCCCCGGTCCCTGTCCTCAGTCTCTAGTCCCCCGGTCCCTGTCCTCAGTCTCTAGTCCCCCGGTCCCTGTCCTCAGTCTCTAGTCCCCCGGTCCCTGTCCTCAGTCTCTAGTCCCCCGGTCCCTGTCCTCAGTCTCTAGTCCCCCGGTCCCTGTCCTCAGTCCCTCCTCTCTCGGTCCCTGTCCTCAGTCCCTCCTCTCTCGGTCCCTGTCCTCAGTCCCCCCTCTCCCGGTCCCGGTCCCTGTCCTCAGTCCCCCCTCTCCCGCTCCCTGTCCCTGTCCTCAGTCCCCCCTCTCCCGCTCCCTGTCCCTGTCCTCAGTCCCCCCTCTCCCGCTCCCTGTCCTCAGTCCCCCCTCTCCCTGTCCTCAGTCCCCCCTCTCCCTGTCCTCAGTCCCCCCTCTCCCTGTCCTCAGTCCCCCCTCTCCCTGTCCTCAGTCCCCCCTCTCCCTGTCCTCAGTCCCCCCTCTCCCTGTCCTCAGTCCCCCCTCTCCCGCTCCCTGTCCTCAGTCCCCCCTCTCCCGCTCCCTGTCCTCAGTCCCCCCTCTCCCGCTCCCTGTCCTCAGTCCCCCCTCTCCCGCTCCCTGTCCTCAGTCCCTCCTCTCCCGCTCCCTGTCCTCAGTCCCTCCTCTCCCGCTCCCTGTCCTCAGTCCCTCCTCTCCCGCTCCCTGTCCTCAGTCCCTCCTCTCCCGCTCCCTGTCCTCAGTCCCTCCTCTCCCGCTCCCTGTCCTCAGTCCCTCCTCTCCCGCTCCCTGTCCTCAGTCCCTCCTCTCCCGCTCCCTGTCCTCAGTCCCTCCTCTCCCGCTCCCTGTCCTCAGTCCCTCCTCTCCCGCTCCCTGTCCTCAGTCCCTCCTCTCCCGCTCCCTGTCCTCAGTCCCTCCTCTCCCGCTCCCTGTCCTCAGTCCCTCCTCTCCCGCTCCCTGTCCTCAGTCCCTCCTCTCCCGCTCCCTGTCCTCAGTCCCTCCTCTCCCGCTCCCTGTCCTCAGTCCCTCCTCTCCAGCTCCCTGTCCTCAGTCCCTCCTCTCCAGCTCCCTGTCCTCAGTCCCTCCTCTCCAGCTCCCTGTCCTCAGTCCCTCCTCTCCCGCTCCCTGTCCTCAGTCCCCCCTCTCCCGCTCCCTGTCCTCAGTCCCTCCTCTCCCGCTCCCTGTCCTCAGTCCCTCCTCTCCCGCTCCCTGTCCTCAGTCCCTCCTCTCCCGCTCCCTGTCCTCAGTCCCTCCTCTCCCGCTCCCTGTCCTCAGTCCCTCCTCTCCCGCTCCCTGTCCTCAGTCCCTCCTCTCCCGCTCCCTGTCCTCAGTCCCTCCTCTCCAGCTCCCTGTCCTCAGTCCCTCCTCTCCAGCTCCCTGTCCTCAGTCCCTCCTCTCCAGCTCCCTGTCCTCAGTCCCTCCTCTCCAGCTCCCTGTCCTCAGTCCCTCCTCTCCCGCTCCCTGTCCTCAGTCCCTCCTCTCCCGCTCCCTGTCCTCAGTCCCTCCTCTCCCGCTCCCTGTCCTCAGTCCCTCCTCTCCCGCTCCCTGTCCTCAGTCCCTCCTCTCCCGCTCCCTGTCCTCAGTCCCTCCTCTCCCGCTCCCTGTCCTCAGTCCCTCCTCTCCAGCTCCCTGTCCTCAGTCCCTCCTCTCCCGGTCCCTGTCCTCAGTCCCTCCTCTCCCGGTCCCTGTCCTCAGTCCCTCCTCTCCCGGTCCCTGTCCTCAGTCCCTCCTCTCCCGGTCCCTGTCCTCAGTCCCTCCTCTCCCGGTCCCTGTCCTCAGTCTCTCCTCTCCCGGTCCCTGTCCTCAGTCTCTCCTCTCCCGGTCCCTGTCCTCAGTCTCTCCTCTCCCGGTCCCTGTCCTCAGTCTCTCCTCTCCCGGTCCCTGTCCTCAGTCTCTCCTCTCCCGGTCCCTGTCCTCAGTCTCTCCTCTCCCGGTCCCTGTCCTCAGTCTCTCCTCTCCCGGTCCCTGTCCTCAGTCTCTCCTCTCCCGGTCCCTGTCCTCAGTCTCTCCTCTCCCGGTCCCTGTCCTCAGTCTCTCCTCTCCCGGTCCCTGTCCTCAGTCTCTCCTCTCCCGGTCCCTGTCCTCAGTCTCTCCTCTCCCGGTCCCTGTCCTCAGTCTCTCCTCTCCCGGTCCCTGTCCTCAGTCTCTCCTCTCCCGGTCCCTGTCCTCAGTCTCTCCTCTCCCGGTCCCTGTCCTCAGTCTCTCCTCTCCCGGTCCCTGTCCTCAGTCTCTCCTCTCCCGGTCCCTGTCCTCAGTCTCTCCTCTCCCGGTCCCTGATCTCAGTCCCTCCTCTCCCGGTCCCTGATCTCAGTCCCTCCTCTCCCGGTCCCTGATCTCAGTCCCTCCTCTCCCGGTCCCTGATCTCAGTCCCTCCTCTCCCGGTCCCTGATCTCAGTCCCTCCTCTCCCGGTCCCTGATCTCAGTCCCTCCTCTCCCGGTCCCTGATCTCAGTCCCTCCTCTCCCGGTCCCTGGTACCTTCCAGGCCAGCAGTAGGACGTTCATGATGGCCAGTAGGGGGCAGGGCCCGTTCTCGTTCTGGGTGACGATGGGGGTGCTCTGCTCCTTCCAGTGGATCCATTTGATGTGATAGACGGACTGTCCCGGGTAGCGGTCCCTGGCCGCCTGACCCTCCCGGCCGTCCTCGTCCTCCTCCGGTCCCTCGGGAAGCAGCCTGTCCTCCGGGCCGCCGTCACTGGCGGAGCTGGGACAGGAGAGGAGGTTGGAGAAGGAGTCCAGGGAGTCCAGGCTGTGCGAGGCGCCGGGGATGCTGCGGCCGCTGCTGCTCGCCTCCTCGGCGGAGCTCTTCTCTCTCCCGGCCTCCTCCGAGTGTGGAGAGGATGGTACCCGGAGCTGGGCGCTGTCATCCTGCTCACCCCCTTCCGAGACAGCTGTCTGTACCGCATTAGGCTCCGGGGGCTCGGAGCTCTTCGCCGCACCTGCCGCCACCGGACCGGGACTCTCCATGACCGGCAATCGCTCGGGGCTCAACCGGACCGCATCGGCTCCTCAGCAGCTGTCTGCGCCGCCATGACAGCCCCGCCCCTAGTGACGTCACGCCACAGCTGTCCCGTGCTCCGGTGTTGCATGCTGCTGCTCAGGTTGCTCGCTGTTACCTGTCAATAAAGCTGTGTAGGAAAAAAGGATTAACAAGGAGAAATAAATAATTCTTTACATGACCTAACCCACACTCCTATCCTCCAATCATACACGTTCAACATCCCCTTCATCACCAGCTTGGCTAACCCAAGAGTGCTGGGCCATAGATTTTGTTTTTTACTTTATTTTTGGTAGGGGTGTGATGAACCCCGGACCCCTATAGGGAAATAACTAGCAAAATATGGGTGCGATAAAACTAAACCAACAAAGGGAGGGGTTTAAAATGTACCTCCCTCAACAAGCTAAAGTCCCCCTCCAACCCTTCCCCCAGTACAGCTCCCCTCAGCACACGTATCCCCAGTAGAGACCCCCAGTATAGCTCCCTTCATTACATACAGTGTATCCCTTGCATTACAGATCCCCACCATGTACTGTACAGATCCCCCAGTGAAGTCCTCTCCTCCATTACAGCTCCACTCAGTTCATATCTCTCCCCCTGTACAGATTCCCCCCAGTACATGTCCTTCCAGTGCAGATCACCCCCAGTACAGATCTCCCTCCAAGTACATACCACCCCACCCCCCCCACACCCCCATACAGATCTCCCCCCAGTACAGCCCCCCTCAGTTCATATCTCTCCCCCTGTACAGATTTCCCCCAGTACAGGTCACTCCAATACAGATCCCCCCAGTACAGATCTCCCCCCCAAGTACATACCATGCCCCCCCAATGTAGATCTCCCCCAGTACAGCTCCCCTCAGTACATACAGTATCTCCCCCACACTACAGGTCTCCCCCAAGTACACTTCCTCTCCCCCATTACAGCTCCCCAATACTGATCTCCCCAGTACAACTCCCCTCAATTCATATCTCCCCCTGTACAGATTTCCCCCAGTACAGAACATTCTAATACAGATCACCCCCAGTACAGATCTCCCCCAAGTACGTATCCCCCAATACAGATCTTCCCCAAAAAAGCTCTCCCCCCAAGTACAGCTATCCCCCTCAGTATAGACCTCTCCCCCATTACAGCTCCCCAGTACAACTCCCCTCAGTTCATCTCTCCCCCTGTACAGATTTCCCCCAGTACAGATCATTCCAATACAAATCTTGCCCAAGTACGTATACCCCCAATACAGATCTTCCCCAAAAAAAGCTCTCCCCCCAAGTACAGATATCCCCCCAGTATAGACCTCTCCCCCATTACAGCTCCCCAATACTGATCTCCCCAGTACAACTCCCACAGTTCATCTCTCCCCCTGTACAGATTTCCCCCAGTACAGATCATTCCAATACAGATCACCCCCAGTACAGATCTCCCCCAAGTACGTATCCCCCCCAATATAGACCTTCCCCAAAAAAGCTCTCCCCCCAAGTACAGATATCCCCCTCAGTATTGACCTCTCCCCCATTAGAGCTCCCAGTACTGATCTCCCCAGTACAACTCCCCTCAGTTCATCTCTCCCCCTGTACAGATTTCCCCCAGTACAGATCATTCCAATACAGATCTCCCCCAAGTACGTATTCCCCCAATACAGATCTTCCCCAAAAAAGCTCTCCCCCAAGTACAGATATCCCCCTCAGTATAGACCTCTCCCCCATTACAGCTCCCCAGTACTGATCTCCCCAGTACAACTCCCCTCAGTTCATATCTCTCCCCCTGTACAGATTTCCCCCACTACAGGTCCCTCCAATACAGATCCCCCCAGTACAGATCTACCCCCCAAGTACATACCATGCCCCCCCCCAATGTAGATCTCCCCCAGTACAGCTCCCCTCAGTACATACAGTATCTCCCCCACATTACAGGTCTCCCCCAAGTACACTTCCTCTCCCCCATTACAGCTCCCCAATACTGATCTCCCCAGTACAACTCCCCTCAATTCATATCTCCCCCTGTACAGATTTCCCTCAGTACAGATCATTCCAATACAGATCACCCCCAGTACAGATCTCCCCCAAGCACGTATCCCCCCAATACAGATCTTCCCCAAAAAAGCTCTCCCCCCAAGTACAGCTATCCCCCTCAGTATAGACCTCTCCCCCATTACAGCTCCCCAGTACAACTCCCCTCAGTTCATCTCTCCCCCTGTACAGATTTCCCCCAGTACAGATCATTCCAATACAAATCTTGCCCAAGTACGTATACCCCCAATACAGATCTTCCCCAAAAAAAGCTCTCCCCCAAGTACAGATATCCCCCCAGTATAGACCTCTTCCCCATTACAGCTCCCCAATACTGATCTCCCCAGTACAACTCCCACAGTTCATCTCTCCCCCTGTACAGATTTCCCCCAGTACAGATCATTCCAATACAGATCACCCCCAGTACAGATCTCCCCCAAGTACGTATCCCCCCAATATAGACCTTCCCCAAAAAAGCTCTCCCCCCAAGTACAGATATCCCCCTCAGTATTGACCTCTCCCCCATTACAGCTCCCAGTACTGATCTCCTCAGTACAACTCCCCTCAGTTCATCTCTCCCCCTGTACAGATTTCCCCCAGTACAGATCATTCCAATACAGATCTCCCCCAAGTACGTATCCCCCCAATACAGATCTTCCCCAAAAAAGCTCTCCCCCCAAGTACAGATATACCCCTCAGTATAGACCTCTCCCCCATTACAGCTCCCCAGTACTGATCTCCCCAGTACAACTCCCCTCAGTTCATATCTCTCCCCCTGTACAGATTTTCCCCAGTACAGGTCCCTCCAATACAGATCCCCCCAGTACAGATCTCCCCCCCAAGTACATACCATGCCCCCCCTAATGTAGATCTCCCCCAGTACAGCTCCCCTCAGTACATACAGTATCTCCCCCACACTACAGGTCTCCCCCAAGTACACTTCCTCTCCCCCATTACAGCTCCCCAATACTGATCTCCCCAGTACAACTCCCCTCAATTCATATCTCCCCCTGTACAGATTTCCCCCAGTACAGAACATTCTAATACAGATCACCCCCAGTACAGATCTCCCCCAAGTACGTATCCCCCAATACAGATCTTCCCCAAGAAAGCTCTCCCCCCAAGTACACCTATCCCCCTCAGTATAGACCTCTCCCCCATTACAGCTCCCCAGTACAACTCCCCTGTTCATCTCTCCCCCTGTACAGATTTCCCCCAGTACAGATCATTCCAATACAAATCTTGCCCAAGTACGTATACCCCAATACAGATCTTCCCCAAAAAAAGCTCTCCCCCAAGTACAGATATCCCCCCCCCAGTATAGACCTCTCCCCCATTACAGCTCCCCAATACTGATCTCCCCAGTACAACTCCCACAGTTCATCTCTCCCCCCTGTACGGATTTCCCCCAGTACAGATTATTCCAATACAGATCACCCCCAGTACAGATCTCCCCCAAGTACGTATCCCCCCAATATAGACCTTGCCCAAAAAAGCTCTCCCCCAAGTACAGATATCCCCCTCAGTATTGACCTCTCCCCCATTACAGCTCCCAGTACTGATCTCCCCAGTACAACTCCCCTCAGTTCATCTCTCCCCCTGTACAGATTTCCCCCAGTACAGATCATTCTAATACAGATCTCCCCCAAGTACGTATCCCCCCACAGATCTTCCCCAAAAAAGCTCTCCCCCCAAGTACAGATATCCCCCTCAGTATAGACCTCTCCCCCATTACAGCTCCCCAGTACTGATCTCCCCAGTACAACTCCCCTCAGTTCATATCTCTCCCCTGTACAGATTTCCCCCAGTACAGGTCCCTCCAATACAGATCCCCCCAGTACAGATCTACCCCCCAAGTACATACCATGCCCCCCCAATGTAGATCTCCCCCAGTACAGCTCCCCTCAGTACATACAGTATCTCCCCCACATTACAGGTCTCCCCCAAGTACACTTCCTCTCCCCCATTACAGCTCCCCAATACTGATCTCCCCAGTACAACTCCCCTCAATTCATATCTCCCCCTGTACAGATTTCCCTCAGTACAGATCATTCCAATACAGATCACCCCCAGTACAGATCTCCCCCAAGCATGTATCCCCCAATACAGATCTTCCCCAAAAAAGCTCTCCCCCCAAGTACAGCTATCCCCCTCAGTATAGACCTCTCCCCCATTACAGCTCCCCAGTACAACTCCCCTCAGTTCATCTCTCCCCCTGTACAGATTTCCCCCAGTACAGATCATTCCAATACAAATCTTGCCCAAGTACGTATACCCCCAATACAGATCTTCCCCAAAAAAAGCTCTCCCCCAAGTACAGATATCCCCCCCCAGTATAGACCTCTTCCCCATTACAGCTCCCCAATACTGATCTCCCCAGTACAACTCCCACAGTTCATCTCTCCCCCTGTACAGATTTCCCCCAGTACAGATCATTCCAATACAGATCACCCCCAGTACAGATCTCCCCCAAGTACGTATCCCCCCAATATAGACCTTCCCCAAAAAAGCTCTCCCCCAAATACAGATATCCCCCTCAGTATTGACCTCTCCCCCATTACAGCTCCCAGTACTGATCTCCTCAGTACAACTCCCCTCAGTTCATCTCTCCCCCTGTACAGATTTCCCCCAGTACAGATCATTCCAATACAGATCTCCCCCAAGTACGTATCCCCCCAATACAGATCTTCCCCAAAAAAGCTCTCCCCCCAAGTACAGATATACCCCTCAGTATAGACCTCTCCCCCATTACAGCTCCCCAGTACTGATCTCCCCAGTACAACTCCCCTCAGTTCATATCTCTCCCCCTGTACAGATTTTCCCCAGTACAGGTCCCTCCAATACAGATCCCCCCAGTACAGATCTCCCCCCCAAGTACATACCATGCCCCCCCTAATGTAGATCTCCCCCAGTACAGCTCCCCTCAGTACATACAGTATCTCCCCCACACTACAGGTCTCCCCCAAGTACACTTCCTCTCCCCCATTACAGCTCCCCAATACTGATCTCCCCAGTACAACTCCCCTCAATTCATATCTCCCCCTGTACAGATTTCCCCCAGTACAGAACATTCTAATACAGATCACCCCCAGTACAGATCTCCCCCAAGTACATATCCCCCAATACAGATCTTCCCCAAGAAAGCTCTCCCCCCAAGTACAGCTATCCCCCTCAGTATAGACCTCTCCCCCATTACAGCTCCCCAGTACAACTCCCCTCAGTTCATCTCTCCCCCTGTACAGATTTCCCCCAGTACAGATCATTCCAATACAAATCTTGCCCAAGTACGTATACCCCCAATACAGATCTTCCCCAAAAAAGCTCTCCCCCCAAGTACAGATAACCCCCCCCAGTATAGACCTCTTCCCCATTACAGCTCCCCAATACTGATCTCCCCAGTACAACTCCCACAGTTCATCTCTCCCCCTGTACAGATTTCCCCCAGTACAGATCATTCCAATACAGATCACCCCCAGTACAGATCTCCCCCAAGTACGTATCCCCCAATATAGACCTTCCCCAAAAAAGCTCTCCCCCCAAGTACAGATATCCCCCTCAGTATTGACCTCTCCCCCATTACAGCTCCCAGTACTGATCTCCTCAGTACAACTCCCCTCAGTTCATCTCTCCCCCTGTACAGATTTCCCCCAGTACAGATCATTCCAATACAGATCTCCCCCAAGTACGTATCCCCCCAATACAGATCTTCCCCAAAAAAGCTCTCCCCCCAAGTACAGATATACCCCTCAGTATAGACCTCTCCCCCATTACAGCTCCCCAGTACTGATCTCCCCAGTACAACTCCCCTCAGTTCATATCTCTCCCCCTGTACAGATTTCCCCCACTACAGGTCCCTCCAATACAGATCCCCCCAGTACAGATCTCCCCCCCAAGTACATACCATGCCCCCCCCTAATGTAGATCTCCCCCAGTACAGCTCCCCTCAGTACATACAGTATCTCCCCCACACTACAGGTCTCCCCCAAGTAAACTTCCTCTCCCCCATTACAGCTCCCCAATACTGATCTCCCCAGTACAACTCCCCTCAATTCATATCTCCCCTGTACAGATTTCCCTCAGTACAGATCATTCCAATACAGATCACCCCCAGTACAGATCTCCCCCAAGCACGTATCCCCCCAATACAGATCTTCCCCAAAAAAACTCTCCCCCCAAGTACAGCTATCCCCCTCAGTATAGACCTCTCCCCCATTACAGCTCCCCAGTACAACTCCCCTCAGTTCATCTCTCCCCCTGTACAGATTTCCCCCAGTACAGATCATTCCAATACAAATCTTGTCCAAGTACGTATACCCCCAATACAGATCTTCCCCAAAAAAAGCTCTCCCCCAAGTACAGATATCCCCCCCAGTATAGACCTCTCCCCCATTACAGCTCCCCAATACTGATCTCCCCAGTACAACTCCCACAGTTCATCTCTCCCCCTGTACAGATTTCCCCCAGTACAGATCATTCCAGTACAGATCACCCCCAGTACAGATCTCCCCCAAGTACGTATCCCCCCAATATAGACCTTCCCCAAAAAAGCTCTCCCCCCAAGTACAGATATCCCCCTCAGTATTGACCTCTCCCCCATTACAGCTCCCAGTACTGATCTCCTCAGTACAACTCCCCTCAGTTCATCTCTCCCCCTGTACAGATTTCCCCCAGTACAGATCATTCCAATACAGATCTCCCCTAAGTATGTATCCCCCAATACAGATCTTCCCCAAAAAAGCTCTCCCCCCAAGTACAGATATACCCCTCAGTATAGACCTCTCCTCCATTACAGCTCCCCAGTACTGATCTCCCCAGTACAACTCCCCTCAGTTCATATCTCTCCCCCTGTACAGATTTCCCCCAGTACAGGTCCCTCCAATACAGATCCCCCCAGTACAGTTCTCCCCCCAAGTACATACCATGCCCCCCTAATGTAGATCTCCCCCAGTACAGCTCCCCTCAGTACATACAGTATCTCCCCCACACTACAGGTCTCCCCCAAGTAAACTTCCTCTCCCCCATTACAGCTCCCCAATACTGATCTCCCCAGTACAACTCCCCTAAATTCATATCTCCCCCTGTACAGATTTCCCTCAGTACAGATCATTCCAATACAGATCACCCCCAGTACAGATCTCCCCCAAGCACGTATCCCCCCAATAGAGATCTTCCCCAAAAAAACTCTCCCCCCAAGTACAGCTATCCCCCTCAGTATAGACCTCTCCCCCATTACAGCTCCCCAGTACAACTCCCCTCAGTTCATCTCTCCCCCTGTACAGATTTCCCTCAGTACAGATCATTCCAATACAAATCTTGCCCAAGTACGTATACCCCCAATACAGATCTTCCCCAAAAAAAGCTCTCCCCCCAAGTACAGATATCCCCCCAGTATAGACCTCTCCCCCATTACAGCTCCCCAATACTGATCTCCCCAGTACAACTCCCACAGTTCATCTCTCCCCCTGTACAGATTTCCCCCAGTACAGATTATTCCAATACAGATCACCCCCAGTACAGATCTCCCCCAAGTACGTATCCCCCCAATATAGACCGTCCCCAAAAAAGCTCTCCCCCCAAGTACAGATATCCCCCTCAGTATTGACCTCTCCCCCATTACAGCTCCCAGTACTGATCTCCCCAGTACATCTCCCCTCAGTTCATCTCTCCCCCTGTACAGATTTCCCCCAGTACAGATCATTCCAATACAGATCTCCCCCAAGTACGTATCCCCCCAATACAGATCTTCCCCAAAAAAGCTCTCCCCCCAAGTACAGATATCCCCCTCAGTATAGACCTCTCCCCCATTACAGCTCCCAAGTACTGATCTCCCCAGTACAACTCCCCTCAGTTCATATCTCTCCCCCTGTACAGATTTCCCCCAGTACAGGTCCCTCAAATATAGATCCCCCAGTACAGATCTCCCCCCAAGTACATACCATGCCCCCCCCATGTAGATCTCCTCCAGTACAGCTCCCCTCAGTACATACAGTATCTCCCCCACATTACAGGTCTCCCCCAAGTACACTTCCTCTCCCCCATTACAGCTCCCCAATACTGATCTCCCCAGTACAACTCCCCTCAATTCATATCTCCCCCTGTACAGATTTCCCTCAGTACAGATCATTCCAATACAGATCACCCCCAGTACAGATCTCCCCCAAGCACGTATCCCCCCAATACAGATCTTCCCCAAAAAAGCTCTCCCCCCAAGTACAGCTATCCCCCTCAGTATAGACCTCTCCCCCATTACAGCTCCCCAGTACAACTCCCCTCAGTTCATCTCTCCCCTGTACAGATTTCCCCCAGTACAGATCATTCCAATACAAATCTTGCCCAAGTACGTATACCCCCAATACAGATCTTCCCCAAAAAAAGCTCTCCCCCCAAGTACAGATATCCCCCCCAGTATAGACCTCTTCCCCATTACAGCTCCCCAATACTGATCTCCCCAGTACAACTCCCACAGTTCATCTCTCCCCCTGTACAGATTTCCCCCAGTACAGATCATTCCAATACAGATCACCCCCAGTACAGATCTCCCCCAAGTACGTATCCCCCCAATATAGACCGTCCCCAAAAAAGCTCTCCCCCCAAGTACAGATATCCCCCTCAGTATTGACCTCTCCCCCATTACAGCTCCCAGTACTGATCTCCCCAGTACAACTCCCCTCAGTTCATCTCTCCCCCTGTACAGATTTCCCCCAGTACAGATCATTCCAATACAGATCTCCCCCAAGTACGTATCCCCCCAATACAGATCTTCCCCAAAAAAGCTCTCCCCCCAAGTACAGATATCCCCCTCAGTATAGACCTCTCCCCCATTACAGCTCCCAAGTACTGATCTCCCCAGTACAACTCCCCTCAGTTCATATCTCTCCCCCTGTACAGATTTCCCCCAGTACAGGTCCCTCAAATATAGATCCCCCAGTACAGATCTCCCCCCAAGTACATACCATGCCCCCCCCATGTAGATCTCCTCCAGTACAGCTCCCCTCAGTACATACAGTATCTCCCCCACATTACAGGTCTCCCCCAAGTACACTTCCTCTCCCCCATTACAGCTCCCCAATACTGATCTCCCCAGTACAACTCCCCTCAATTCATATCTCCCCCTGTACAGATTTCCCTCAGTACAGATCATTCCAATACAGATCACCCCCAGTACAGATCTCCCCCAAGCACGTATCCCCCCAATACAGATCTTCCCCAAAAAAGCTCTCCCCCCAAGTACAGCTATCCCCCTCAGTATAGACCTCTCCCCCATTACAGCTCCCCAGTACAACTCCCCTCAGTTCATCTCTCCCCTGTACAGATTTCCCCCAGTACAGATCATTCCAATACAAATCTTGCCCAAGTACGTATACCCCCAATACAGATCTTCCCCAAAAAAAGCTCTCCCCCCAAGTACAGATATCCCCCCCAGTATAGACCTCTTCCCCATTACAGCTCCCCAATACTGATCTCCCCAGTACAACTCCCACAGTTCATCTCTCCCCCTGTACAGATTTCCCCCAGTACAGATCATTCCAATACAGATCACCCCCAGTACAGATCTCCCCCAAGTATGTATCCCCCAATATAGACCTTCCCCAAAAAAGCTCTCCCCCTAAGTACAGATATCCCCCTCAGTATTGACCTCTCCCCCATTACAGCTCCCAGTACTGATCTCCTCAGTACATCTCCCCTCAGTTCATCTCTCCCCCTGTACAGATTTCCCCCAGTACAGATCATTCCAATACAGATCTCCCCCAAGTACGTATCCCCCCAATACAGATCTTCCCCAAAAAAGCTCTCCCCCCAAGTACAGATATACCCCTCATTATAGACCTCTCCCCCATTACAGCTCCCCAGTACTGATCTCCCCAGTACAACTCCCCTCAGTTCATATCTCTCCCCCTGTACAGATTTCCCCCAGTACAGGTCCCTCCAATACAGATCCCCCCAGTACAGTTCTTCCCCCCAAGTACATACCATGCCCCCCCCTTTAATGTAGATCTCTCCCAGTATAGCTCCCCCAGTACATACAGTATCTCCCCCACACTACAGGTCTCCCCCAAGTAAACTTCCTCTCCCCCATTACAGCTCCCCAATACTGATCTCCCCAGTACAACTCCCCTCAATTCATATCTCCCCCTGTACAGATTTCCTTCAGTACAGATCATTCCAATACAGATCACCCCCAGTACAGATCTCCCCCAAGCATGTATCCCCCCAATAGAGATCTTCCCCAAAAAAACTCTCCCCCCAAGTACAGCTATCCCCCTCAGTATAGACCTCTCCCCCATTACAGCTCCCCAGTACAACTCCCCTCAGTTCATCTCTCCCCCTGTACAGATTTCCCCCAGTACAGATCATTCCAATACAGATCTCGCCCAGTACGTATACCCCCAATACAGATCTTCCCCAAAAAAAGCTCTCCCCCCAAGTACAGATATCCCCCCAGTATAGACCTCTCCCCCTTTACAGCTCCCCAATACTGATCTCCCCAGTACAACTCCCACAGTTCATCTCTCCCCCTGTACAGATTTCCTCCAGTACAGATCATTCCAATACAGATCACCCCCAGTACAGATCTCCCCCAAGTACGTATCCCCCCAATACAGACCTTCCCCAAAAAAGCTCTCCCCCAAGTACAGATATCCCCCTCAGTATTGACCTCTCCCCCATTACAGCTCCCAGTACTGATCTCCCCAGTACAACTCCCCTCAGTTCATCTCTCCCCCTGTACAGATTTCCCCCAGTACAGATCATTCCAATACAGATCACCCTCAGTACAGATCTCCCCCAAGTACGTATCCCCCCAATACAGATCTTCCCCAAAAAAGCGCTCCCCCCAGTACAGATATCCCCTCTCAGTATAGACCTCTCCCCCATTACAGCTCCCCAGTACTGATCTCCGCAGTACAACTCCCCTCAGTTCATCTCTCCCCCTGTACAGATTTCCCCCCGTACAGATCATTCCAATACAGATCTCCCCCAAGTACGTATCCCCCCAATACAGATCTTCCCCAAAAAAGCTCTCCCCCCAAGTACAGATATCCCCCTCAGTATAGACCTCTCCCCCATTACAGCTCCCCAGTACTGATCTCCCCAGTACAACTCCCCTCAGTTCATCTCTCCCCCTGTACAGATTTCCCCCTGTACAGATCATTCCAATACAGATCACCCCCAGTACAGATCTCCCCCAAATATGTATCCCCCAATACAGATCTTCCCCAAAAAAGCGCTCCCCCCAAGTACAGATATCCCCCTCAGTATAGACCTCTCCCCCATTACAGCTCCCCAATACTGATCTCCGCAGTAAAACTCCCCTCAGTTCATCTCTCCCCCTGTACAGATTTCCCCCTGTACAGATCATTCCAATACAGATCACCCCCAGTACAGATCACTCCAATACAGATCACCCCCAGTACAGATCTCCCCCAAGTATGTATCCCCCCAATAAAGCTTTCCCCCCAAGTACCATGGCAGCTGCAGATCAATCAGAAGCCAAGATGGCAGCTTCCATGGCTTAAGAGGATAGGCATTCCGCTTTATGGGCTTTGAAAGGCTCCTGAGTTGTTGTTTTTTGGTTTATTTTCTGAGTGTTCCCTGTTTTTGGGTGTGATTCGTTCTTATTTGAGGCCCTATTCACACTTTGCATAGCGGGACCTCACGTTCCTGCTCACAGATTTGTGTGGTCGATTTTCACGTGATTCCAAGTATCATCCATTAGGCAGCCCATCCAATTCAATGGGCTGCTCTATGCGCTTGTTGCCTAAAAGAAGCTTCTGCTCTTTTTTTGGGGGTGACAAGCTTCACACAATTCACACTTTCCTGCGTTTACAGAACAGTTCTGTCACGTGAAAGGAGTGGCAAAAATCGCACCACATTTGGGGTGCTATTTTGAAAAAAAATGGTACTCAAATACGCATTGTGTATTTTGCAGCGATTGTTATGTGAATTGGAATCATGGGCAGAATCGTGGCAATTAAATCACAAAAATCAATTTGTTTCTTCTCTGGTACTGGTGTTTTTTAACATAAATTAGCAAAAATTTTCAAACACCCTTTAAAAATCTCCAGTTTCTATTTCTTTGTATTTTTACAGTAAAAAAAAAAGTAGCAAAACCTAAGAAAAGAGGGAAACTTTCTTTATACTTTGACTAATATTCTGGTGTTATTTTTATTTATTTTTTGTGCATTTTTTAACATGATCATGAATCTTTTTTTTTTAATAAAGCAAAAAATAAATATCCCCTCCCTCAAAAGAAAAAAATATATATATTTTTGCTGTCCCTTTCTTTGCATCGTTTTTCTTATGCTGTGTACACACGACCGTTTTTAATGTCATTGAAAAAGACAACGTTTTTCTCGACGTGATTCTTCTCAAGTCTGCCTTGCCTACACACGATCATGAAAAAAAATGCTTGAGCAAAGCGCGGTGACGTACGAAATGTACGACGGCACTATAAAGGGGAAGTTCCATTCGGATGGCGCCACCCTTTGGGCTGCTTTTGCTGATCCTCGTGTTAGTAAAGTTTGGTGAGAGACGATTCGCGCTTTTCAGCCTTGTTCTCTTCAGTCCGTTACAGCGTGACGAATGTGCTATCGCCATTACGAACGCTAGTTTTACCAGAACAAGTGCTCCCGTCTCATACTTGATTCTGAGCATGCGCATTTTTTTTCACGTCGTTAAAGCCTACACACGGCTGTTTTTCATGACGAGAAAAACGACGACGTGAGCATGTTCCAATTTTTTCATGCCCATTTTTTACGTCGTGAAAAATGCTATTAAGTCCACACACGATCGTTTTTAATGACCATTTTAAAAAATTTAATTTTTCTCATCATTAAACGGTCGTGTGTACGCGGCATTATACTTTATTTGGTATATTTTGTGCTCATATCTGCGGTTTCCTAGACCATAATAAAAAAAAAAAAAGGGGTTAAAATAGGGAGTTTTAAAGTTCCTATTTGTACTCTGGTTTTCCTAATGTTAAAAATGCTTAAATAATAACAAAATGTACCAAAGAATTTGTAAAAAAGAGGGAAAGAACACATTATTTTTGGTGACCCTGGTATTAAGAACCTATTTGTTTTTTACACAAATACATTCCTCTACAGAGCTGTCAAAACAATTCATTACTAAATCAGCACTAATGAATAGTAATGACCATCCTGGATTGGGATTGTAAAAAATCTCATTCATTAGAATCTAGAGAAAGCAATACATTTTAGGAATTTCTCTGGATTATAAGAATGGCTTTTATGTAAATGAGCCCATTCATATAATCCCAAGCAGGGTCATTACAGTTCATTGTGACTACTCATATAGCAAACTTGACAGCTCCATTGTAGAATGTATTTGTATACAAATAAATTACAAAAGTAATGATGAGTCGCAGCCAGCATCAAAAGGTAATAACGTTTTGTTTACATGGCAAAGCTTTCTCAGCAGCATTCAGTAGGTTCGAAGGAACTGTCTACATCAGTGGTCCCCAACCTTTTTGTCACCGAGGACCGGCGTTGTGGAATAGAATCGGGCCAAGGCCCGGGGGGGTTAGGTTGTTATGTAGCTTTTCGCTGGCAATTTGTCGGGGAAATGGCTAGTGTTAGCGCTTCAATCATCACAGAACAATGGCTGATATGGTGTTGGGATGATTGAAGCGCATTATTTCTGTCATTGCATTGTAATATAAAATGAAATAGTTCAAACTCACCATAATGCAGAATCTGCCACCAGATGCGGTTTGTCACTTGCCACGTCGCCTTCCACCAGGTGTGGATTTTTCGCTTGCCACGCCACCTGCCACCAGGTGTGGATTGCCGTGTCACCTGCCACCAGATGTGGATTGCCACAACACCTGCCACCAGGTGTGGATTGCCACGTCGCCTGCCACCAGATGTGGATTGTCGCTTGCCACCTTGCCTGCCACCAGATGTGGATTGCCACTTGCCACATCACCTGCCACCAGGTGGGGATTGCCACGTCATCTGCCACCAGATGTGGATTGCCACAACACCTGCCAACAGGTGTGGATTGCCACGTCGCCTGCCACCATGTGCGGATTGCCACGTCACCTGCCACTAGATTTTTTTTGTCATCTGCCGTGGTGGTAGCACAGGCCAGTGAGGGAGGACAGTGGTAATGCGGGGCGGGCGGCGAGAGATGATCTCATCTCTCTGCTCCTGCGCCTCGCTGCAGTATAGCAGCCCCGCTGTGTGGGCGGAAGTGCCGTGTTCCAGGTGGGCGGCGAGAGAGGATCTCATCTCTCTGCTCCCGCGCCTCGCCGCAGTATAGCAGCCCCGCTGTGTGGGCGGAAGTGCCGTGTTTCGGACGGGCGGCGAGAGAGGATCTCATCTCTCTGCTCCTGCGCCTCGCCGCAGTGTAGCAGCCCCGCTGTGTGGGCAGAAGTGCTGTGATCCGGGCGGGCGGTGAGAGATGTCATCTCTCTGCTTGCCCGCCGCCGCACCTCACACAGTGCAGCCCTCGCGGCCCGGCTGAAAATAGGCCACGTCCCGGCAGTGGGCCCCGGACCGGGGGTTGGGAAACCCTGGTCTACATCACAATTCCTTGTTTTAAAGTAGTATTAAACCCCCCCTTTTTTTTTCGGTTATAGAAGAAGTATAGGCAAAGCTTTTTTGGCTGTACTGTATGAATCATAGAAGTGCAGTGCATTTTGCACTCCTGTGATCCGTTTTCAGCTGACATCGGGCTAAAGTTCACTGTGGGCTGCTGTTACAGAGTCGGTCCAGGCTGGGAAAAGATCCACCCACATGCCTGCACCAGCAACTCGCTCAGCCTCTCAGTGAGCCGCTGTAAGCCTGAGCCTGGAGCTCCCACCCCCTCCATAGATCATCTCTCTGAAGCCTGAAGACCGAGAACTGAGCGATCAGCGGTGTTTGATCACTCAGTTCTCAGTCTTAGAGCCAGCGAGGAACAGATGCAGCATCAGACCGATACTGTATTCACCTAGGTGAGTATATACAATTTTTACGTAAACTCACTCTTTTAACACACTGAGCAAAAAAAATAAAAAATCATCCCCAGTAAACTATTTGTTAAAATTCTCACCACAGCACTTGCAGTTTACAACTTTCCATGACGCTGACTCCTGCTCCTTTAGTTCTGCGTTCCTGAACATCTGTTTTTCACTGGAAAAAGTTAAAAGAGAAGTATAGCCAAAGTCCATTTGGCTGTACTTCTCCTGTGGATCGCAGGAGTGCAGTTCGCTCTGCACTCCAGTGACCCGTTTTCAGCAGTCAGTGGCCTGAAGCCCACTGTCGGCTGATTTCACAGAGCCAGTCAGAGCTCAGGCAAGATGGGGACCATATGGATGGGATCTGCCTACATGCCTGGAACAGCACCCAGCTCAGTGAGCTACTGAAAGCCTGAACAGGCCCCCCCCATCCCCACCACAGCCCAGTGCTCCAGTGAGCATGGGGGGCAGAGCGGAGAGCTGTGAGAACCGAGCGATTGGCAGTGTTGGATCGCTCGGTTCCGTGTCAGAGCCGGCGGGAGACAAATGCAGCATTGGATCAATTCTGCATCCACCTAGGTAAGTATGATTAGCCATTTGCCGACCGGCTAATGCGGATATACGTTGGCAGAATGGCTCGGCTGCGCAAAGCAACGTACCTGTACGTTGCTTTGAATTTGCCGCCGTGCGGGCACGCGCACGCAGCCGACGGCGATCGCGTGCGCCCGCCGCAAGCTCCGTGACTGTGCCCGCGGGACCCATGGACTCGATGTCTGCTGGGTGCCCGCGATCATGTCACGGAGCTGCAGAAAGGGGTGATGCCTATGTAAACAAGGCATTTCCCTGTTCTGCCTAGTGACAGGACAGTGATCTACTGCTCCCTGTCATTGGGAGCAATGATCACTGTCGTGTCACTTGTAGCCCATCCCCCCTACAGCTAGAATCACTTCCTAGGACACACTTAACCCCTTCATCACCCCCTAGTGTTTAACCCTTTCCCTGCCAGTGTCATTTATGCTGCGTACACACGATCAGAAATTCCGACAAGAAAAGTCCGATGTGAGCTTTTGGTCGGAAATTCCGACCATGTGCAGGCTCCATCGGACTTTTCCTGTCAGAATTTCCGCCAGCAAAAATTTGAGAGCTGGTTCTCTTTTTTTCCGACGGAAAAAATTCCTATTGGAAATTCCGATCGTCTGTAGCAATTCCGACACGCAAAATTCCGACGCATGCTCGGAAACAATTTGACGCATGCTCGGAAGCATTGAACTTAATTTTCTCGGCTCGTCGTAGTGTTGTACATCACCGCGTTCTTGACGGTCGAAAGTTCAGAGAACTTTTGTGTGACTGTGTGTATACAAGTCAAGCTTGAGCGGAATTCCATTGGAAAAACCATCCAAGGTTTTTCCGACGGAAAGTCCGATCGTGTGTACGCGGCATGACACAGTAATCAGTGCATTTTTATAGCACTGATTGCTGTATAAATGACAATGGTCCCAAAATAGTGTCAAAAGTATCCGATGTGCCCGCCATAATGTCGCAGTCATGATAAAAAGCGTTGATCGCCGCCATTACTAGTAAAAAAATAATAATAATAAAAATGCCATAAAACTACCCCCTATTTTGTAGACACTATAACTTTTTGCGCAAACCAATCAATATACGCTTATTGCGATTTTTTTTACCAAAAATATGTAGAAGAATACATATCGGCCTAAACTGAGAAAGAAATTTTTTTTTATATATTTTTTGGGGATATTTATTATAGCAAAAAGTAAAGAATATTGCTTTTTTTTTTTTTAATTGACGCTCTATTGTTGTTTATAGCGCAAAAAATAAAGAGGTGATCAAATACTACCAAAAGAAAGCTCCATTTGTGGGAAAAAAAAGGACATCAATTTTGTTTGGGTACAACGTCACCAGACAATTGTCAGTTAAAGCGACGCAGTGCCGAATCGCAAAAAGTGCTCTGGTCAGGAAGGGGGTAAATTCTTTAGGGGCTGAAGTGGTTAACCACTTCTGGACTGCCCCGCACAGATATACACCCTGTTCCAAATTATTATACCAATGATATTTTTCTAATTTACCTAAATAATTGATGTAAACAACAGTCAGCATAATTCTCATGTTATCAACTATTAAGAGTACAATTCAAATTTTATTGAACAAACCTCCTAATGATAACAGTTTTTTTTTTTTTAATAAAAAACTTACAATGCACTGTTCCAAATTATTACGCACAGTAAGTTTCAAAACACTTTATAGGTTGGCTTGTAAAGAACTGAAAATTGTCATTTGTTGTGTTTGCAGCATATTTACTGAAATCAAAAGCTATTTCAATCAAACTTTGAACAACATTTTAACTTTTTTAACATTTTAACAGGTCACGTTACATTTTAACATAGGACCCCTTATTTGATAGCAGCTTCACAAGTCTTGCATCCATTGAACTTGTGAGTTTTTGGACTGTTTCTGCTTGAATTTGTTTGTAAGATGTCAGAATAGCCTCCCAGAGCTGCTGTTTGGATGTAAACTGCCTCCCACCCTCATAGATCGTTTGTCTGAGGATGCTCCAAAGGTTCTCAATAGGATTGAGGTCAGGGGAGGATGGAGGCCACACCGTGACTTCCTCTCCTTTTATCCCCATAGCAGCCATTGCTGCAGAGGTATTCTTTGCAGCATGAGATGGTGCATTGTCATGCATGAAGATGATTTTATTATGGAAAGCATAGTTCTTCTTTCTGTACCAGGGAAGGAAGTGGTCAGTCAGGAACTCAACATACTTTGCAGAGGTCATCTTTACACCTTCGGTGACCCTAAAGGGGCCGGCCAGCTCTCTTTCCATGATTCCGGCCCCAAACACGACTCCACCACCGCCTTGCTGACGTCGCAGCCTTGTTGGAACAGGGTGGCCGTCCACCAACCATCCACTACTACATCCATCTGGACCATCCAGGGTTGCACGGCACTCATCAGTGAACAGGACTGTTTGGAAATTAGTCTTCATGTATTTTTCTGCCCAATGCAGCCGTTTCTGCTTGTGAGCATTGGTTAGTGGTGGCCGAATGGAAGGTTTATTCACAGTTGCAAGACTCTGGAGGACTCTACACCATGATGTCCGTGGGACTCCAGAGGCACCAGCAGCTTCAAATATCTGTTTGCTGCTATGTAATGGTGTTTTAGCAGCTGCTCTCTTGATCCGATGCATGGATCTGGCAGAAATCTTCCTCAATGTGCCTTTATCTGCACAAAACCCGTCTGTGCTCTGAATCAGCCACAAATCTCCTAATAGTGCGATGATCACATGTACGTTTTCGTGAAATATCTAATGTTTTCATACCTCGTCCAAGGCATTGAACTATTTCACTCTTTTCGGCAGCAGAGAGATCCTTTTTCTTCCCCATATTGCTTGAAAATGGTGCTCTGCTTAATAATGTGGAACACCCTCCTTTAGTAGTTTTTCCTTTAATTGGGCTCACCTGGCAATCTAATTATCACAGGTGTCCGAGATTGTTTTCAGTGATTAAAAGAGCCCTGAGACACAATGTCATCCATGAGATAAACTGAAAAACAAAATATTTAATCTTTGTGACACTGAAATATCATTGGCATAATAATTTGGAACAGGGTGTACTGTGGCAGGGTGGCCATCCTGCACGAAATCACATACATGTACGTGATTTCGTGCACAAGGCCTGGAACTCATGCGCTCCACCGCCGACCTGCTCCTGTTGTGATTGGACACAGCGAGAGGCAATCAGCGGGTGCGGCGGATGTGATGTTCGCCAGGACCCGGCGATCATTCTGAGAAGAGGCAGAACGGTGGTCTGCCTATGTAAACAAGGCAGACTGCCATTCTGTCAGAGGGGAAAATTAAGTTTTTGTGTTTCTACTAAGCAGAAACACTGATCTCTGTATTCCCCTAGTCAAAGCACATCTGTCAGGAAAGGCATCTACGTAATCTGCCCGGCAACAGCAGCATCAGAAGAATGCCTGCCTTTGGAAGAACTGTTCGGCGCATGCGCATGCGCGATAGCGCAACGGGTGCGCGCGCACGCGCGCACGGTGACGGCGCTTGGCGCCAGAATCAGGTATTTAAACTCCCCTGTCATGCTGCCCAGTGCTGTCTGGTCTACAGCGTTTCCTGAGACCCCTGCTGATTGATACCCCGCTGCTGAACTTCCCACCTGATCCGGCTTCCCTCCGTGTATCCTGTTTGCTGCCTGCCCTTCTGATCCCGGCTTGCCTTGACGACTCTCTTGCTTATCCCTCTAACCTGATTGCTGCCCGCCCAACGAACTGACCCGGCCTGGACTCTGACTCCCGTTTTGGATCCCGCTTCTGTACCTGAACCAGCCTGCCAGTGTTTGACCCGGTCTGCCCTCACCTGCTCTGCTGCTCATCCATGAGTGTTCTACGACTGCACCTTGCCGTGGACTACAGCTTCTGCTCAAGGCCCCTACTCAGCTTACCAGTCAGGCACTTGTGCCCTCTGCCCTCGCGAGCTCCTGTTCCCTCTACCAGGGCCTCGTGAATCAGAGGCTACGAGAAGCCGCTCCCTGCACATTGGGCTCGTCTACCAGGTACGTGACAGTACCAGACAGCCATGTCCGAGCCCACGCAGGGAGCCTCTCCAATGGAGGACTTGTGCCGCCACCTGGACGGACTTACCTCGGCCGTCAGAAGTTTGCAAGAGGGGTACACCCGTCTGGAGGAACAAGTCCGGACCTTATCCACCCCGGCCTCTGGAACTTCTCCTGCGCCATCTGTGGTAATGCTGCCATCAGAACCTAGGGTCCCCACTCCGGAAAGATTCTCGGGGGACCGCAGCAAGTACAGGGCCTTCCGTAACGCCTGCGAACTGTTCTTTGCGTTACAGCCCCGGACATTCTCGCTTGAGTCCACCAAGGTGGGTTTTGTAATTTCCCTACTTTCAGGAGAACCCCAGACGTGGGCCCATCGCCTCTTGGAACACAAGGACGTCTGCCTGAACCTGCTGAGCTCCTTCCTTCAAGCGATGGACCTCCTCTATGAGGACCCCCTTCAGGCGGCCACTGCAGAAGCCGCATTATGCTCCCTACAACAAGGCCGCAGGGCCGTGGAAGATTACGTGTCCGAATTCCGGCGTTGGAGCGCGGATACTAACTGGAATGACGCTGCCCTGCGTCACCAGTTCCGCCTAGGCCTCTCGGAACCTCTTAAGGATGAACTGGCCCGGGTGGGCATCCCCGCAACGCTTGACGCTCTGATTCTGCAGGCTACCCAAATCGACAGACGGCTAAGGGAACGAAGGGCAGAATGCACCACAGGCCCTTCTCGCCCTGTCTGGATGCTTCCCCGTGTGTTTAACCCAAACCCTCCTCACTCCGCTCCTCCGGCGTTCGCTCATACGCCCACCGACGTTCCAGAGCCCATGCAGCTTGGTTTGCTTCGACCCTCGCTTACTCCCGAGGAGCGTCAACGCCGGCGGAACAACAACCTCTGCCTTTACTGTGGCGAACCGGGACACTACGTGAGGTCCTGTCCCGCCAAGTCCCGTAAGTCTTCCTCTGTTTGTTCTACCTGCTCACCTGTTTCATTTGATAACGCAACTCATCTGGCTGTTTCAATTTCTCTACAGCTTCCAGGAGGGAATATCCAAACTACCGCCCTAATTGACTCCGGAGCGTGTAGCGGCTTTATGGATGCATCTTTCGCCAACAAGTTCCGAATCCCCCTACAACCCAGAGCTAAGGGTCTATCCATCCATCTGGCCGACGGATCAGCCATCAAATCCGGGCCTGTTACCCAGGAGACGGCCCCTCTGGACACAGTCATCTCCAATAGCCACCGGGAATGGCTTTGCCTGGACATTATTGAGTCCCCCTTGTTTCCCATTATACTGGGTATGCCATGGCTGAGGGCTCACAACCCCAAGATTGACTGGATTACTGGAAAGATCAGCTTCCGCTCTCTTTATTGCCGCCAGCATTGCCTATTGAAAAACACTGATACTCCTTCTTCGCTACTGTGTCTTGATGCTGATGCCGAGACCCGCCAATCCGTCCCCAAGGCATACCACACCTTTCTGGATGTATTCAGCAAGAAAGGTGCAGAGACATTACCCCCACACAGGCCCTACGACTGCCCGATTGAACTCCTCCCCGGGGCAGAGGTACCATTTGGGAGGATCTTCCCTCTGACCGAATTGGAGCTGGGGACTCTTAAAACTTACATTGATGATAATCTGAAAAAAGGGTTCATCCGCCCTTCCACCTCACCGGCAGGAACGGGGATATTCTTTGTCGAGAAGAAGGACCACTCACTACGCCCATGCGTAGACTACCGTGAGCTTAACAAGATTACGATCAAGAATCGTTACCCCCTTCCTCTGGTGCCTGAACTTTTCCAGAGACTTGGAACCGCTTCTATATTTACCAAATTAGACCTACCTGGGGCCTACAACCTAGTCCGGATTCGAAGCGGGGATGAATGGAAGACCGCCTTCCGTACCTGATTCGGGCATTTTGAATATCGTGTGATGCCCTTCGGTCTATGCAACGCCCCAGCTACATTTCAACATTTTGTGAATGAGGCCTTCAGAGACTATCTTGACCTGTTCGTTATCGTCTATTTAGACGACATCCTAATTTTCTCTCCTTCTCTGTCCATCCATCGGGAACATGTTGGGAAGGTATTAACCCGACTCCGTCAACACGGTCTGTATGCAAAACCTGAGAAATGTGTCTTCGAGCAGCAGAGCATCCAATAGTTGGGGCTGATTATCTCCATAGAAGGCATCAAGATGGACCCACAAAAGGTCTCCGCCATCCTGGATTGGCCAGCCCCTACAGACAAGAAAGGGATCCAGCGGTTTGTGGGGTTCGCGAATTTCTATCGCAAATTTATCCGGGGTTTTTCCACCATCATCGCCCCCATCACCAGCCTGACAAAACAAGGCACGCGCTTCAACTGGACCCCTGAGGCCCAGGCTGCCTTCTCTACCCTCAAGGGTCAGTTCATCTCAGCCGCTGTCCTAAGACACCCAGACCCAGCCCTGCCCTATACCCTAGAAGTAGACGCCTCAGAGATTGCCGTGGGAGCAGTACTCTCCCAGAGGCAGGGTCCCAAGGCCCTGTTACACCCTGTAGCTTTCTTTTCTCGTAAGTTGTCCGAAGCAGAAAGAAACTACGATGTCGGGGACAGAGAATTACTCGCAATTAAGGCAGCACTGGAGGAATGGCGCTACTTGCTGGAGGGGGCAGCACACCCCATTTTGGTCTACACAGACCACAAGAACCTGGAGTACTTGAAAGTCGCCAAGAGACTGAGACCACGTCAGGCTAGGTGGGCACTTTTTTTTACCAGGTTCTCATTCCACATTACTTACAGGCCCGGGTCAAAGAACACAAAACCTGATGCACTTTCCCGGATGTTCAGTGAACCTCAAACCTCGTCACTCCCGGACACCATCCTGACGCCTGGAAACTTTCTTTTATTACAAGAAGACGTACTATCTCAGATCAAACGAGCTTACACAAGTGAATTACACCTACCGGACGTTACCTTACAGCGGAGAAATGACCTGCTGTGGTTCCAGGACAGGATTTTCCTACCTCAACAAGCACGAGTCAAGGTCCTTAAGTCTTGCCACGACCATGAACTGGCTGGCCATTTCGGTGTCCGCAAGACATCTGAACTTCTTCAGCGCATGTTTTGGTGGCCTCGCCTATTGAAGGACTGTAGAGACTATGTGGATTCATGCGCCGTTTGCACTCGAAACAAGGGCAGCAAGGCCAAAGCATGGGGATTATTAAAACCCCTACCCATTCCAGAAAGACCCTGGAGAATGATCTCCATGGATTTTATCGTTGAGTTACCACCATCCGAAGATTGCACTACCATTTTTGTGGTAGTAGACAGACTATCCAAAATGGCCCATTTTTTGCCTATGAGAGGCACACCTTCCGCTCCTGAAACCGCAAAACTGTTCATCAAGGAAATAGTAAGGCTGCACGGTATCCCTTCAAACATCGTATCCGATCGAGGGGTGCAGTTTACGTCCAGATTTTGGAGAGCACTTTGTGGATCCTTAAAAATTGACCTGTGCCTTTCTTCGGCTTATCACCCGCAGACCAATGGGCAGACTGAACGAACCAATCAGACGCTTGAACAATATCTACGCTGTTTCTCAGACTTTTCTCAGGACGATTGGGTACCCTTACTACCTCTTGCCGAATTTGCGTACAACAACTCTGTCCACTCAGCTACCAAACAGTCCCCCTTTTTCGCAAACTACAGTTTTCACCCCTTGTTCCTATCCAATAATATACCGGAATGTGCAGTTCCAGCCGCCCAAGAGACTCTGAACTTCTTTAACAATAACAACAAACTACTACAAGAAACAATGGCAAGGACCCAGAAATATAACAAAGAGATATTCGACAGGAGGAGGAGGGGGGAGCTTAACCTGGTGCCCGGAGACCAAGTCTGGCTGTCCACGGTGAACTTGAAATTAGCATGCCCTTCCAAGAAATTGGGCCCCAAATTTGTGGGCCCCTTCCCTGTTTTAAGACGGATTAACGATGTGGCTTATGAGTTGAAACTGCCGGAATCCTTCCGGATACACCCGGTGTTCCATGTGGCCCTACTCAAACCTGCAGTTCCGGATCCATTTTCCGATCGAGGTATAGGCCCCCCAGAACCAGTACTAATCAATGGGGAGGAGGAGTTCGAGGTCGAATCCATCCTAGACTGCAGGAGGAGGCGCAACCAAACCCAGTACTTGGTGAAATGGAAAGGCTATGGCCCGGAAGAAAATTCCTGGGAACCAGAGACTAACATCCACGCAGAGAGACTAATTCTGGCCTTCAAAAGATCCCACCCAGTTAGGATGGCCCAGTTGGGCATCCGGAGGCTGCCCGTTGGAGGGGGGCAATGTCAGGAAAGGCATCTACGTAATCTGCCCGGCAACAGCAGCATCAGAAGAATGCCTGCCTTTGGAAGAACTGTTCGGCGCATGCGCGTGCGCGACAGCGCAACGGGTGCGCGCGGGAGCGCGCATGCGCGCACGGTGACGGCGCTTGGCGCCAGAATCAGGTATTTAAACTCCCCTGTCATGCTGCCCAGTGCTGTCTGGTCTACAGCGTTTCCTGAGACCCCTGCTGATTGATACCCCGCTGCTGAACTTCCCACCTGATCCGGCTTCCCTCTGTGTATCCTGTTTGCTGCCTGCCCTTCTGATCCCGGCTTGCCTTGACGACTCTCTTGCTTATCCCTCTAACCTGATTGCTGCCCGCCCAACGAACTGACCCGGCCTGGACTCTGACTCCCGTTTTGGATCCCGCTTCTGTACCTGAACCAGCCTGCCAGTGTTTGACCCGGTCTGCCCTCACCTGCTCTGCTGCTCATCCACGAGTGTTCTACTACTGCACCTTGCCGTGGACTACAGCTTCTGCTCAAGGCCCCTACTCAGCTTACCAGTCAGGCACTTGTGCCCTCTGCCCTCGCGAGCTCCTGTTCCCTCTACCAGGGCCTCGTGAATCAGAGGCTATGAGAAGCCGCTCCCTGCACATTGGGCTCATCTACCAGGTACGTGACAACATCCCCCACAGTTAGAAAGCACCCCCTAGGGACACATTTAATCCTTTGATTGCCCCTGAAGTTAACCCCTTCCCTGCCAGTGTCATTTGCAGAGCCACTGATAGGGTCCTCTTCTAGGGGGCCCAAGCACACAGGGGTGGCCCACACAGGGAGGTGGATTAGTAAAGGATGGCAATTGCAGAGCTCTTCTTCCAGCATCTGAATGCTGGTCTCTCCCACTACCAGCTTTTATCTGCTGAGAAAGAGACGTCCCTCTCTAATCCTCCTTCCTGTGCAGGCCCCCCCTCCCAGCCTGGCTCTAATGTTAGCTCTGCTCCTGAGTTTGTTATCTCTGTCAGGGCTCATGTACACAGAGCAGTTGAAAATCTTTTCACTGGAAACTTGACAGCTGGAAACGTCAGTGAAAATTTCCATTTTATATACCTGAGTTTATGCGATTTTAGCAGTGGTTATTAGGTTAGAAGTGTTTTTTAACCATTTGTGGACCGCCTACTGCGTATTTACTGTGCCAGGTTGGCTCTATTGCGTGAAATCACGTACCTGTATGTGATTTTGTGCAGTAGCCACTAGGGGGCGTATGCGCCGCCGAAGGCACGATCGCACGCTGATTGGACACAGGGGATGCCAATCAGCTGGTGCGGTGGCCCCTGTGTCTGCCGGCCACCCACAATCGTTCTTGAGAGAGGCAGGACGGCAATCTGGGTATGTAAACAAGGCAGATCTCCGTTCTCACACAGGAGAAGATGAAGATCATGTGTTCCTGCTAAGCTGCAACTCCGATCTCTGTCTTCACCCAGTCAGAGCATCCCCCCCCCCCCCCACAGTTAGCAAGCACCAACTAGGAACACACTTAATCATTTGATCACCCCTGATGGTAACCCCCTTCCCTGACAGTGTCATTAGTACAGTAACAGTGCATATTTTTAGCACTGATCACTATATTAGTGTCACTGGTCACCAAAAAAAGTGTCAAAAGTGTTAGTTAGGTGTCCGATTTGTCTGCCGCAATGTCGCAGTCCCACAAAAAATCGCTGCCATTACTTGTAAAAAAATCAAAAAATCAAAGTTCCATAAAAATATCCCATCATTTGTAGATGCTATAACTTTTGCGCAAACCAATCAATATACGCTTGTAACAAGGGGTTTTGATCCAAAGTATCCTAAAGACTGAGTTGTGTTCCTAACTAAGAGGTTGGCTCCCTCTGGTGTCTGTTTATGTTGTGACATATAAGTTCGTTCAATCCAGTTGCATTATGGAACAAAGCATGGTGGACATTGTAGTACGAGAGGAAGTGACTCTATTGCCATGGATTGAGACTACAATACCCACAGTGCCACTGTGCTACCAGAAAACAGTGCGCCACCGCACAGCCTGCTGGGGGATCTTATATAACAGACTTGTAAGGCCTCAGCACGCTCTATCTGGACGCCATCTTTCAACAGGCAGGAGGCCTGCATTGAGCGTGCCTAGGCCGAAGAAGCCTGGGCCTAAAGTTGGAGAGCGGATCGCCTACGAGGGGATCCTTGTGGACCGCATCGCTGACTGCACCAGAGAGGAGACTGCCTTATGCTCCACAGCATCTGAGACCATCCGTCCATCTGCACCTTGTGAGCGGCCGAGCGGCGAACCGGCGACATTTTGCCTGACGGAGATATCCGTGAGCTGAGGCTTCCAGCCGGGTGAGAGGGCACTTGCCTACCAACATAGTGACTGAGTTGCAGGAGAGTGGTCTATATAATCCAACTTGTAGTTGCTGACACTTGCAGTGCCACAGATAGGGATCCCTTGCAACCGTGTGCAGTACAGCGGCCTGGGAGAACTAGCGGTTCTTTTGTTTCTATTCTACCTTCACTGAATGATTACTTTTTGCCTCTTACATACCGATTGGAATATAATTAAGTGCACCAACTGAGCTAGCAGAAGACAAACTGAACTTAAAGGAACAGTCATCACCTTATCCTGTTTCAACGCTTACTGTAAAGGTTTATGCACCAGTCTGAACTGCCCGCTAGAGGGAGCCATATAGCCATATGAACTCTAAGGTTTAATGTAACGGTTTGCACTGTATCTGTTGCTTTGTTGTTTAGTGATCTGTGTGGGTCTTGGTGGAGAGGTGTCCCAGTGCCGGTGCCATAGTACTGGGAGAATTCTCCACCACACACTCATTCACACCTTATTCAGGATATGTAATTGGGTCTTGTGTTATAGCAATCTTGAACCGGTTAAGCTCCATTGACTTTGCAGGGATCTGTATACAGTCAAATGTTATTTGTATAACCTTTGTGTTACTCTTTTCAAAGTAAACAGTTTACAACTGGTCAAGTACTACATGTGTGAGACTGTCTATTTCCGCTGCAAACCAGGTGACCAGTGCCAAGGTAACAGTAACTATATATATATATTACAGTGTGGAATTGTTGTGGTCCCCTCTGCTATTGGGTTCCACATTTATACTGTTGTCCAGTTGTGCCAAGGGGGGGTTCGAGCCAAATTACTGGGGTTGACAGGCAGAGTGCAGACCCAAAATTAAACCAGCAGCTCCTACGGGGGTAGTGCTACACGCTTATTGGGATTTTCTACCTAAAATATGTAGCTGAGTACATATTGACCTAAAGTGATGTTGAAATTAGATTTTATCATTTTTTTCCTTGATAGGTTTTATAGCAGAAAGTAAAAAATATTGTTTTGTTTTTTTTCAAAATTGTCGCTCTTTTTTTGTTTACAACGCAAAAAATAAAAATCACATAGGTGATCAACTACCACCAAAATAAAGCTCTATTTTGGGGGAAAAAGGACATCAATTTTATTTGGGTGCAGCATCGCGCAACGGCGCAATTGTCAGTTAAAGCAACAAAGTGCCGTACCGCAAAATGGTCATGAAGGGGGTAAAATCTTCCAGGACTGAAGTGGTTAAAAAATTTTTTTTACCATACTTCTCTTTTAAGGCTGCATTCACACCTGAGCGTAGCGTTTTGAGCATTTTTACCGACGTTTTTACCGGCGTTTTGTCGCGCGAATTTGGGCCCGTAGAAACGCTCGTTGTCACGCTAGACGCTTGAATCGAGTGTTTCCATTAGATTCTTCGACTCCTAAAACGCCCAAATCTACCCGATTTGCGCAACAAAAAAGGGTCCGGAACTTGTTTGAGCTTCAGGCGTTCGGCTTCAGGCGTTTTGGAGTGGAGATGTGAACCATCTCCATAGAGAATAATGGATTTTTTTCCCCTCTAGCGTTTTGTAGCTTCAGGCTTCATGCTACAAAACGCTCAGGTGTGAATGCAGTCTTACAGTGAGCAGAGCAGTCTCAAACCAATTTGTTTGCTTGGAGAAGGCAGGGGGAAGGAACAGGGGAGTGCCCTGCTATTCTACGGTAAAGGGCCGTATGTTTCTATTGATGCACACAGGGTGGGGAGACACAATGCTAGTCCCTGCGTGCAAGGGTGGCTCCATAGGATGTTGCAAGAGAAAGGAGTCACCCTGAAACAGGAAACTTGGGGCAGAGGTTATGGCATCAGCTTAAACTGGAACGTAGGTAAGGATTAAAAGATAAAGAAGCTGCATACTCAGTAAGTTATTAATCAGCCATTGAGCTTGCACCTGCACTGTGTTTTTTTTTTACCCACACTGGAATCAGATCACATGGATGTTCTCACCCATGCGATCCGATTCCTGGCCAAATCCACAGTTTGCACAGTGATCTGTGAATCGTTCTGGGGGTGTCATTAACATTGTATTGACACCCGCAGCGGTTCGCAGAGGGCAGTGTGAACCGGCCCTGGAATCGCACTGGTTCCCTCATCGCTACAGTGTGAACCCAGGTTGAAAGTGAGGGTTAAATGTCAGTAACTATTCCACCAGTGTATTTCGATGTACCTGCCTTAAACACAACACATCATTTACTTCTCCAAGAGGACTATCTAAATCAGGCTTTCTCAACCCTGATAATATGTTGTTTGCTAATGGAAGTCAAGCCATCGAGCTGACTCATTGCCCGTGTCTACTAATGGTTGTCACTAAGTTGGAATTTTAATGTTGTTCTTTGTAAAATTTGTGAAATTGGCAATAAACCCATTTTCAACCCTAAATCAGGCTTTCTCCACCTTTTAACCCTAGAGGAACCTTAATTTTTTTTTCATTTCTCGAGGAACCCTTAACCAAAACCAAAACCAAATCATCAGGGCTCAATAGGAACAATGCTCCTTACATTGGGGGTCAATAGGAAGAATGTCCCCCTTAAATTGGTGTTCAGAATGCACCCTAAGGCTCCATGCACACTGGACGCAAAAAAAAGCTATAAAAAACGCCAGTAGCTTTGCAGGGAGCCTTTCAACGTTTTTTAGCGTTTTTGCAATAGCGTTTATTAGCGTTTTTCAGTGTTAGCGTATTTTAGCTTTTTTTTTTTCAATGGATCAAAAAACGCAAAAAAACGCTGGCGAGCTGCGTTTATTAGCGTTTTTCAGGGTTTTGCGTTTTTTTTGCTTTTTTTCCCGCCGAAAAACGGCACTTTGAACGCAAATTTCTGGCGTTCAGAAAAAAGCCCATTAACTCCACTGCTCATTAACGCTAAAAAACGTTATGTGTGCATGAACACATAGGCTAACATAAAGTGCAGTTAATGGGCTTTTTAAAAAAAACGCCAAAACGCCAATAAACTGCAGCTTCAGTTTTTATGGAGCTTTAAAGAGAGCTAAAAATATATTTGGTACTGGCTTTGCTAACTGGTGCTGAGCCTTGAACTCCTCATGAACCCTGGTTGAGAATGGCTGATCTAAATGTATCTTATTACTGAACAAATAAATTAAAATGGAAAAAAATATGTTTAAATATTAACGTTTAAAAAACAGGCATTAAAAAAAAAACTCTGCAGGAAAATAATAGCTAAGGGGAAGAAGGGAAATTTGGGCTGATTAGAACAAGCTAAGGGTTAATGGGGGTTTAAATATGAACAAGTTTTACTTAAAAAGTTTTACTTAACCACTTCAGCCCCGAAGAATTGGCTGCCCAATGAACGGGCCATTTTTGGCGATTGGGCACCGCGTCGCTTTACCTGACAATTGCGCGGTCGTGCGACGTTGCACCCAAACAAAGTTGAGGACATTTTTATCCCACAAATAGAGCTTTCTTTTGGTCGTATTTGATCACCTCTGTGGTTTTTATTTTTTGCGCTATAAACAAGAAAAGAGCGACAATTTTGAAAAAAAAAAAGCAATATTTTTTACTTTTTGCTATAATAAATATCCCCAAAAAATATATAAAAAAACAATTTTTTTCCTGAGTTTAGGCCGATATGTAATTTTTGGTAATTTTTTTTTTAAAATTGGCGATTTTTATCCTGACTGTGATATTGCGGCAGACACATCGGACACTTTTGAAACTATTTGGGGACCATTGTCATTTATACAGTGATCAGTGCTATAAAATTGCACTGATTACTGTGTAAATGACACTGGCAGGAAAGGAGTTAACCACTAGGGGGCGAGGAAGGGGTTAGGTGCAGAGGCGTATCTAGTGAAAATGGCACCTATGGCAAGCACTGAAACTGCGCCCTTGTCAAAACATAAATGCGTCCTTACCAGCACCCATAATTGCAGTAATATCAGCACCCATAGAAGCGGTAATAGCACACATAAATGCAATAATATCAGCACCCATAAATGCGGTAACAGCACTCATAAATGCAGTAATATCAGCACCCATAAAAGCGGCCTTACCAGCACCCATAAATGCAGTAATATCAGCACCCATAAATGCGGCCTTAGCAGCACCCATAAATGCAGTAATATCAGCACCCATAAATGTAGTAACATCAGCACCCATAAAAGCGGCCTTAGCAGCACCCATAATTGCAGTAATATAAGCACCCATAAATGCAATAACATCAGCACCCATAAATGCAGTAACACCAGCACCCATAAATGCGGCCTTACCAGCACTCATAAATGCAGCCTTACCAGCACCCATAAATGCAGCAGCCTTACCAGCACCCATAAATGCAGCAGCCTTACCAGCACCCATAAATGCAGCCTTACCAGCACCCATAAATGCAGCCTTACCAGCACCCATAAATGCAGCCTTATCAACACCCATAAATGCAGCCTTACCAGCACCCATAAATGCAGTAACATCAGCACCCATAAATGCGGAGGAATCGTGCGATGTATG
Source organism: Rana muscosa (assembly GCA_029206835.1). Taxonomy (NCBI): domain Eukaryota; kingdom Metazoa; phylum Chordata; class Amphibia; order Anura; family Ranidae; genus Rana; species Rana muscosa. The sequence continues at coordinate 540,281,229 of CM055118.1, read as the reverse complement.
GGCACTTAGCAGGAGGGAGAGAGACAGAGAGCGGCCTCCATGGGGGCGGATCATGAGATGTACGGGCACAGCACTGGGCAGAAAGGCAGAGTGGAACGGAACATCAGAGACAGTGACTGCGCGCAGTGGTACACAGACAGGTCACACTCACTGGCAGTGGCACTGTGATGATCAGGGACACGCAGCGGTGCAGGGGATGTTTCCTCATAATGGATACAGTCCTCCGCCACTGCTGCGCCAGCGCCTCTGACACTGTACAGAGGGAGAGAGGGCGTAGGATCGCCAGCGGCCCTGTCTGCTTAGCACACACGCACAATCGCACATGATGTTGACTTTAAGGCCTCTTTTACACTGGGGCGGTGGGGGGGGCGTCGTTTACCGTTGTTTTCGCGGCGCTATTCAGCCGCTAGCAGGGCTCTTTTAACCCCTGCTAGCGGCCGAGAAAAGGTTGAAAAAAAACGCCCGCAAAGCGCCGCTTTGATTTCAATGGGCAGGGGCGCTTTAGGAGCCACTCCTACAGCGCCTCAAAGATGCTGCTTGCAGGACATTTTTTAATGCCCTGCTAGCGCACCGCTCCAGTGTGAAAGCCCTCGGGGCTTTCACACTGGAGTGAATGGAGCCGCTCTTTCAAGGCGCTTTGCAGGCACTATTTTTAGCGTTATAGCGACTGCAAAGCCCCTCAGTGAGAAAGGGGTCTTAGGCTGCTTTCACACTGAGGTGCTTTGCAGGTGCTACAGCGCTACAAAATTGTGCCTGCAAAGCGCCCTGAAAGAGCCTCTTTTCTCACTCCAATGTGAAAGCCCGAGGGTTTTTACACTGGAGCGGTGCACTGGCAGGACGCTCAAAAAAGTCCTGCTAGCCGCATCTTTGAGGCGCTGTAGGAACGGTGTACACACTGCTTCTAAAGTGCCCCTGCCCATTAAAATCAATGGGCAGCGCCACCAAACCGCCAGCAAAGCGCCGCTGCAGTGGCGCTTTGCGGGCGGTTTTAACCCTTTTTGGGCCGCTAGCGGTGCGCTGGCAGGACGCTCAAAAAAGTCCTGGCAGCCGCATCTTTAAGGCGTCCCGCTAGCAACAGTGCTTTACCGCCGACGGCGCAGCGCCCCAGTGTGAAAATAGCCTAAGTCATCATATGCCAGGCACAGGCCCAAACAGAAGCAAGCAGCCAATCAAACATAGTGCTTGCTCAATATGGATTAAATAAATTGTAATTATGCATAGCCATAGATATCATAAATAAAGTGATTTGTGCAACAGCAGGTACTACTTGCACAAATCACTTTATTTATGATAACTATGGCTATGCATAATTACAATTTATTTAATCCATATTGAGCAAGCAGGCACTACAGTATACATGATTGGCTGCTTGGCAGTTGGGCTGGCCTGGCACACATCATTAACACTGACTTGCAGTTTACTTTTAGTAAAGGGTTAAGCTACCCATATGAAGGAGACATTACTCATCTTATTTATGTCAGAGACAGAGATTCATACATGGGGTCATTATATACACAGTGAAAATTTTCTCTAATAAAAAAATGCTTTATTCATAATGTACACTGACTTGTTGTGACTAGTACCTGCTTAAAGTTGCTGCCTGGCTTGGGGGTTCGGGTTCCTGAGTCCAATTGTCCAAAAACAACTTGTCAGTTCAGTTGAAGTTCTCCTCCTCAGCGACGGCGACCTCTCCTCACGTGACGTCACCGACCCGCTCGCGCTCGGGGAGAAGATGGAATCAGCGCAGAGGAGGAAAGCTCCGCCTCCGCCAGTTAGCCGAATGGCTGGAGACGCAGCAGTGGACGGTCCCACTCATCCACAAGCATGGGGGCGGCTGCGCCTCTCACTCACCTACACACTGTTATCCAGCCAAGTAAGTGTACTTACAAGTGAACTGCCATGCCGCCGCCGGGGGCTATAGTGCGGGAGGCGGCCCGCAGGAGGACAGGTGCGGGTGGGAATTTTTATTTTATTTTTTAGTTTATTTTGCCGCCCCCCCCCCAGGGCGCCCATGGCACTTGCCATGGAGTGCCATACCCTGGATACGCCACTGGTTAGGTGTGTCCTAGGGAGTGATTCTAACTGTGATGGGGTTGGGCTACGAGTAACACGACAGTGATCACTGCTCCCGATAACAGGGAGCAGTAGCTTACTGTCCTGTCACTAGGCAGAACAGGGAAATGCCTTGTTTACCCCGTTCTGCAGCTCTGTGACACGATCACGGGACACCGGCGGAAATCGACGGGCATGGTCACGGAGCTCGCGGTACGTTGCTTTGCCTGCCCGTGCCACTCTCCCAACGTATATAGTTGTGAGGCAGTCGGCAAGTGGTTAAAGCGGACCTTCAGACATTTTTTCATCTTTCCATCTATTAAGTCTTCTGCCCTTGTTGTTTTAACTTTTGATAGTCATTTTTTATGCCAGTAAATACCTTATACAGCCCACTTCCTGTTTCTTGTTTGGTCATTAGCCTAGGCTTATGATATCATACATAGCTCTCTCTCTCTCACTTTCATGAGAGTTTGCCAGGAAGGGAGGGGGATGAGTCATAAGAGGGCCAATGAGAGTTGCAGAGCTGGAGGTGCGCCTCTGTGTGTCTGTGTAAATCCAGGAAGTGAACAGTCAGCAGCTTCAGCTGCCCACAGTTAAAATGGTTGCAGACAGACTCAGTGGAGGGAGATTTCTGCAGAATATTTGGCAAGTTCAGAATCACAGTATATATAAAATAATATACAAAGTGGTTGGGGGGGGGGGGGGCTTCAGAATGGCAAAGAGGTTTTTATCACAAGTTATAATGAGCAGACTGCAGTTCCTCTATAAAAAATACTGGCATCACATACAGGTCCAAGCTCATCACTTTGATCTGCAGAGTACCGGTAGATACAAAAAGTAATAATGACACTTTGTATCTCTGTAGCTTGCATACATTGTTTATAGACACTGTCAGACTGTCTGTTTTTGACACAGCAACTCCCAAATGACATTTTGACATTTGGGAAATGCCAGCAAGCACAGGGTGGGGCTCAGCAGCAGGGCAGAACATACTTCACATGCCTTGTGTACTTTCATGAAGTTTATGGGGCATGTGTCCACTACTAAATAGTAGTTAAATATATATTTTAAATGCAAGTAGTGTGATAGGAAGGATGGAATGAAGGAATGAGCCAAGCACTACCAGTTCACTCAATAAATGCTTCTATTTAATTAAAAATCTTTATGGGCCCCTTTAAGACTCTTATGCCACGTACACACGACCGGACTTTCCAACGGAAAAATAAAGAACCTGCTCTCTATCTAAGTCCGTCGGAAATCCTGACAGAAAAAGTCCGATGGGGCATACACACAGTCGGAATATCCGACCAAAAGCTCCCATCGGACTTTCTCTGTCGGAAATTCCGACCGTGTGTACGCGGCATTAGTATATCTGTCTGATAAGTGCAAAAATAGCTGTCGCTGCTGCCAGAAATCTTGTGGCCTGATACCATTCTGTGCTCTCCACCTGTGCTGACTGTTATCATTTAGCATTTTTCCCAGCTATCTCTGCATCTCTAAAAAAAACTACTTCTGTGTTACGGAGAAGCAAAGAGTAGAAGGTACTCTGTAATCTTATGCTAGAGTTTCTGCACCTAAATACATTTAGTAAGTGTTGTACCCTATCACAAGAATGTGATCATGGCAGGATTGCCAAGTACAAATAGAGAGAAAGGCTTAAAAAAAGGTAAACGAATGCAGCACCACCAATCAATGGACTGGACTGGCAAGCTGCAGTACATTTTTTGTTCTTTGAGGTTAGATCACTTTTACTTACCTGGCCACAATATTATCTAGCATGTTAGAGATAATTGCTCCCAAAAGGCCACAATGATTAATATGTTTATATGCATCATATATACTCATTATAAGGACAAGAACAAAAATAGAGATGCATGTTATTTGTAGTCTTTATTTGCATTACTTTACATGCATTACATTGAAATTACCTTTTTGTTGTTCTTGATATTGTTCAGGCTGGGTTCACACTATTGCGAATTGGATGTGGATTTCTCTGCATCCAATTCGCAATAGCAGGAGATTTTGACCGGCTCTCTAGGGAGCCGGTTCACACATCTCCGCAGTGCTGTATTTTAGCCTAGGCCAACAAGGCCCAGGCCTAGGGCGGCACTTTGCAGGGGGCGGGAAAAAAGCCACCCCCCGCACGAAAAAAAAGCACCCGCGTCCTCCTCCCGGGTCCCGCACACAGGGCTGCCATCAGGGGATTACATCTAAATCCAGCAGCATTGCTATGGGGGGGGGGGGGCGGACTACACCCGGGTGACACCAGGAAGCAGCTGTAGCGGGTGCAGTCAGCCCTCCCACCCCCTCCCATCGGCAAAGTGGTGATCAGCTCGGCAGTGGCACTGTGACAGGGAGAGGAAAGCTGCACAGTGTCTGTATCTCCCCCGCTCGTCCCCCTACTTTCTCCTGTCAGCTGAACAGGAGAAGAGAGAGAGTGATTCAAATCGTGTTCACCTAAGCACCGCCTGGCTTCCTGCTCGCTCTGATTCCCTCCCCATTGGCCACAGCAGAGGGCCAATCAGAACACACTGAGTGAGCGGGGCATCATGGGAAACGTAGTCCTGGAAGATTGGCTGTGTTTTTCTGCGGCCCCAGTGTATCCATAGGCAGCAGGCAGGCTACAGTCCCCCAGCATGCATGCACTCTGGGGGGGGGGGGGGGAGAGAACCTGGAACCCGGCAAAAAGCAGAGTACAGAAGAGAAAAAGAGAGGACTGTGCAGGGGGAGGCCAGAGAGGGAGCCACGTTGTACCCGCCTAGAGAGGGAGCCACGTTGTACCCACACCAGAGAGAGAGCCACGTTGTACCTGCACCACCAGAGAGAGAGCCATGTTGTACCCGCAATACCAGAGAGAGAGACACGCTGTAACCGCACCACCAGAGAGAGAGCCATGTTGTTGTACTTGCACCACCAAAGAGGGAGCCACGTTGTACCTGAACCACCAGAGAGAGAGCCACGTTGTATCCGCACAACCAGAGAGAGGGAGCTGTAACCGCACCACCTGAGAGAGAGCCACGCTGTAACCGCACCACCAGAGAGAGAGCCACGTTATACCTGCACCATCAGAGAGAGAGCCATGCTGTACCTGCACCAGCAGAGAGGGAGCCACGCTGTTACCGCACCACCAAAGAGAGAGCCATGTTGTATCCGCACCACCAGAGAGGGAGCCACGTTGTACCTGCACCACCAGAGAGGGAGCCACGTTGTACCCGCACCAGAGAGGGAGCCACGCTGTACCTGCACTACCAGAGAGAGACACGTTGTACCTGCACCACCAGAGAGAGAGCCACATTGTACCTGCACCACCAGAGAGAGAGCCATGCTGTAATTGCACCACCAGAAAAAGAGCCACGTTGTTGTACCCGCACCACCAGAGAGAGAGCCACGTTGTACCCGCACCACCAGAGAGGGAGAGCTGGGTCTGATAAGAGGGTCTGTTGGCCATTATCCATTACTGTTCCCAGGGACTGAGCTATTAGGAAGTGCCTAACCTTCTATCCTCTAGGCCAGGGATATGCAATTAGCGGACCTCCAGCTGTTGCCAAACTACAAGTCCCATCATGCCTCTGCCTCTGGGTGTCATGCTTAATGCTGTCAGAGTCTCGCTATGCCTCATGGGACTTGTAGTTTGGCAACAGCTGGAGGTTTGCTAATTGCATATCCCTGCTCTAGGCTTTATTGACCGCCACAATGTCCCTCTCTGTCCTCTTCCCACAACGTCCCTCTGTCCCCTTCCCACGGCGTTCCCCTGTCCTCTTCCCACGGTGTCCCTCTGTTGTTCTCCCACAGAGTCCCTCTGTCTTCCTCCCATTAAGATGACAGGGTGGGTCTTAAAAAGGAAGGGGTGTGACCATGACAGGAAGGGGTGGGTCATATTTAAATTAGGGGGTGTGCGAGTTTAGTCAGGCCTAGAGCAGCACAAAGCCTAAATACACAACTGCATCTCCGCTGCGGCTTCGGTGCAAATTTGCACAGGAGCCCTGTGCATCTTTTGGTCCGATTCAGGTCCAAATTCAGACAAAAATTCGGGCTGAAATCGGACCTGAAATGGTGAACGAGGATGCATCAGACCCCTGCTGTGAGCTACATGCGGCAATAGTGTGAACCCAGCCTAAATCTAAATTTCTAAAATTACACATGCTTAGCCTTCTGAAGAGTGATCCCACAGTGGAATGCTTTTCAGAGGGCATTTGCCAGACACTGAGCAGGCATTATGTCACTTCCCCACTGGTTGCATGATGATTGCAGTGCGGCACCATTCAGTTAAATGGTCAAATCAGGTAAAATCGTATTATTAATATTATTATTATACAGGATTTATATAGCGCCAACAGTTTGCGCAGCGCTTTACAACATCAGGGAAGACAGTACAATCACAATACATTTCAATACAGAGGGATCAGGGGGCCCTGCTCGTTAGAGCTTACAGTCTAGAAGGGAGGGTCACGTGAAACAAAGGGTAGTAGCTGTGGGGGATGATCAGGTGGACAAAATGAAAATACAGTTGTTAGGTGTGGGTAGGATAGGCTTCTCTGAAGAGGAGGGTTTTTAGGGATCCTCTAAAAGCTAATAGAGAAGGAGATAGATGGACAGATTGGGGTAAGGAGTTCCATAGGCTTGGAGAGGCTCTGGAAAAGTCCTGGAGACGAGCATGGGAGGAGGTGATGAGAGAGCTAGAGAGCAGGAGGTCTTGAGAAGAACGAAGAGAACGATTAGGTTGGTATTTAGAGACTAGGTCAGTGATGTAGCTGGGGGCAGAGTTGTGGATGGCTTTGTAGGTAGTTGTTAGTATTTTGAATTTAATTTGTTGGGTGAGCGGAAGCCAGTGGAGGGATTGACAGAGAGGAGAAGCAGAGACAGAGCGGTTGGTAAGGTGGATGAGTCTGGCAGCAGCATTCATGATGGACTGAAGGGGGGTTAAAATTTTCAGAGGTAAGCCAATGAGGAGGGAGTTGCAGTAATCGAGGCGAGAAATGACCAGGGAGTGAATTAGGAGCTTTGTTGTGTCATTGGTTAGAAAGGGGCGTATTTTGGAGATGTTGCAGAGGTTGAGGTGGCAAGATTTGGACAGTGATTGGATGTGAGGCTTAAAAGAGAGTTCGGAGTCCAGAACTACTCCTAGGACCTTGGCATGTGGGGATGGGCTGATAGTTGTGCCATCAATTTTGACAGAGAGATCGGGGGAGGGGGCACGAGGTGTAGATTGAAAATAGAAGAGGTCCAAGAATGGAACCTTGGGGGACACCAACTGAGAAAGGAAGAGGAGAGGAGGAAGTAGAATTGTAAGTAACGCTAAAGGTGAGGTTGGATAAGTAGGTTGAGAACCAACGAATAGTACAGTCGTGGAGACCAAAGGCATGGAGTTTTTTGAGGAGGAGAGGGTGGTCAACCGTATCGAAGGTAGCAGAGAGGTCCAGGAGTAGGAGTACAGAATAGTGTCCCTTAGTTTTGGCCGTTAGTATATCATTTGTTAGTTTTAGGAGAGCAGTTTCTGTGGAATGTGGAGGACGAAATCCAGACTGAAGGGGATCAAGAAGGTTATCAGCAAGGTGGATGCTCAGTCGGTTGTAGACTAGACATTCAAGGAGTTTGGATAAATAGGGGAGCAAGGAGATGGGGCGCAGGTTGTCAAGATTGGATGGTTCCAGAGTGGGCTTTTTAAGCATGGGGCTGACTAGTGCATGTTTCAAAGAGTTAGGGAAGATGCCAGAAGAGAGGGAGAGATTGAAGATGTGGGTTAGAGAGTGTAGAATAGAGCTAGAGGGTGAACGTAGCATATGCGAGGGACCAGGATCAAGAGTGCAGGTGGTAAGGTGGACATTAGCAAGTAATTTAGCAACCTCGTCTATAGTGGTGGGGTTGAAAGAGGGAATTAATGATTGTACCTGTGGGCAGAAGGTGTATAGCGTGAAGGGTATCTGAACAGTAGAGATCTCCTCGCGAATTGTATCAATCTTCTGGCGGAGAAGTCATCAAGAAAGGAAGATACTGGACCGGGGGGCCGGTAGATCACAGCTATTCTTAGAGAAACTGGGGAGAAGAGACGAATGCAATGTGCCTCAAATGAGGAGAGTGACAGAGAGGGAGGTGGGTGAAGTACCTGTAAGGTGCTATGTGGGGCTAAAAGGATTCCAACACCCCCTCCTTTGCGTACACTGGATCTGGGGGAGTGAGTCCAAAGAAGACCACCGTGGGATAGAGCAGTAGAAGCCGCAGTGTCGGATTCGTGAAGCCAGGTTTCAGTGACGGCGAGTAGATTAAATGAGTTGGCGATAAAGAGATCGTGGAGGGAGGTGAGTTTATTACAGACAGAGGGAGCGTTCCAAAGGGCGCAAGAGAAAGGGAGTCTGGTCTTGGGAAGAAGAGAAATGGGAACTAGATTGTGTGCATTGCGGCTGCAGCCAGAGAGTGTAGGGAAATGGGTGGGTTGAGCACAGTTAGATGAAGGAGGCCCAGGGTTTGGGGATACATCACCAGAGGCTAGGAGTAGCAGAAGGGTGAGGGAGGTCATGTGGGAATGTGATTTATATGGGGACAAGTCACATGCTATTGCTGGCAATCGCACTGTTCAAATCGTGTGACACTGACTTTGGGGTGCCACATCGATATGAAAAAGCAGTACATGCACTACTTTTCGCTGGATCACATATCTCATATGTAATCCAGCACTTCTGGGTAGGGGGCGCGCGTATGTGTGCCAGCTGCCCCGGCTGTGCTGCAATTAGTTACAGCACAAGCCAATCAAAGATTGATCGGCTCCGCCATTCAGGGAAGGGAGCTAAGTGTTGTAAACAACCACAGAGTTCTGAATACTGACAGAGAAATATCGCTTAGTAAAAACACCACATAACATACACAGTAAACATTGTTAGGCACACATTTAACCCTTTGATCGCCCTAGATGGTAACCCCTTCCCAGCCAGTGTCATTTGTATAGTGACAGTGTACAGTATTATCACTGATCCTTGTATTAGTGTCACTATTGATGTCAGTCCGTGAGTGTACCCCCCCAGCCAGCACCAGCCAGCGTCAGACTACCAACATACCATCACAGTCCCACTATAAGTCGCTGATCACCGCCATTACTAGTATAAAAATAAATAACTACAAATTTCAGTATATTTACCAGACGCTATAACTTGCACGCAAACTAAATATTATACACTTATTGTGATTTTTGTTTACTAATGACATGTAGCAGAATACATTTCCTGACAGCTCCATGTCAGCCTACTACTGGGTATGCCCCGCCCATACTCCCACCTCCAGAACCTAACTCATAAATTTGACTCCCACCCTCAGGCTGGCGTTCCATTCTTTTCCCCCCCTCACCTAGTAGGACCAAGCACCTCTTACCTGGCTGCAATAAACTTGTGGCCATCCACCTGTTGCTCCCCAGGTGCAGACCCTGCTGTACAGACCCTTAAATAGGCTTTTTGCATGGGTGTTATGGCTGGCATTGGGGATAATGATCTGCTAAATGCACGGCTGTTCCCAGAGGTGACACCATGGCTGCAACTATCTGGTATGTAACTGCTTTTTGAGATCCATAGCAGCCTGAGGTTGTGTAAGGCACCTGCTTTAGAGCTTGAGGTGTACTCCACGTTTGTTAAACTGTGCAGTGGTGGTATTTACTATTCTCGTGGGTGATCTGTGTACACTGCAGAATATTATCATCTGTTACATAGTCCTACTTTTTTTGTTTCTGTCCTGAACTAAACTTTTTCATTGTCCTGCTTCTGGCATGACTGGGTTTTGATGAACAAATCACCTGGTGAATGTCTGAGCTGGTCTGGGAGGATGCAGTATTTAGCCCTCCTTCGCAGTAGTTACCTTAGAGGGTTATTTTCAAGTACACCAATTCTTATTGCATTAAATTTGTTTTTGTACTGTTTTTTTTTAGTCTGCAGGACTGTACTTTGAAGTAGATGGGTAACTTTTAAACATCTAAGTTATCTTAAGTTACCAGATGACTTGGGTAGCATTGTACATGTTGTATTTTATTCCTAATGTGGAGTTCTTCTTTAGACTTGCTCAGTATTCCTGCTTGTCAGGGATTGATTTTTACTGAGGCAAGTCCTTGCGCAGCAGTACAACTGTGTACTGTTACCTCCTTGTACAGTGTTTCTTGCTGCCGATTAGCTGCAAAGCCATGTGTGTCACCTCATCCTAGTAGCCAGTCGTTGTAAAGAAGGTAAGGGGCACCGTTCAGGTAAGAGTTTTTCTTTCAAGTGTATGGAAAGCCAATTATGGTCTCTTGCCATTGAGTCCCTCCAGAATGGCAGGTGTCATCCACCGCCTAAATTGGGCCTGTGCCACTCATGCCTAGGCAGGCACGCCCTGTATGTGGGCCATCCACTCTAAAGGAGTGTTGCCACTTAATGAGCAGTCTCCAAGCCTCAGCAGACAATACTCTTCAGACTTTTCCAAAGAGAAGATAAGGATAAACCTTACTGCACAAATGCTGTCTTGTTCAAGAAACCAGGGATAAAGATGACGACGACACCTAACAGGTTGTCACATTCATTAAGCATGTGGTCAATACACTCTAAAGGAGTCGGTTCCACTTACCCTGTGAAGGGACAGGATCCAGGAAATTGGCACATGTTGAGTTGAGTTGAGTTGAGAGGTATCTTAATATAGCACGGTCTTACCCCGAAGGGTCCCGACGCGCATAGCAGAGTTCCTGGGAAAAGAGGACCAAAAGCAGCACAGAGCACGTCTCCTACCTAGCTCGTATAACGTTAGGGCTGTCCATCCTGCTCCGCTGGGATATGGTCCTGTGTTCACATGCTAAATCCATCGTTTATCAAGGAGCCCCTCTGCTGGTCTCTGGGGCAGCATATGAGGTGTAAATTACTCTCAATGGGGAAGCAGTCCAATATCATGGCTGGAGTGGACACTTGCCTTAATATTATGGAGATACCGAGCTTTCTTATGGATGAGGCACTGCACTGCTGCTTAATAGTCATCGAACAAGCTCAATGTTTTTGCCTGCCTTCTGCTTCTGCCGCAAAACAAATGCCAACCCCAAATAAAGACCAGCACTACCAAAGAAGGTAGGGGAAAGTGCCCATCTGCTTTCTAGGCAAGCAGCCGCCTTCATACTCTTCCAGAGAGAGAGACACGGGGAAACATGACTGAATGAATCCTGCCTTGTTCAAGCAGTCAGTGATGGAGATGAGGACCAAAAGGTTGTCACAAATAATTGAACATGTGGTCAAAACACTCTAAATGAGTTGTTCGAACTTCCCTTTTGCAAGAGTCATCTGTTCTGGCAGGGTCCAGTTTTCACACCATCATCCGAGTGGTGTAGTCAGCCAGAACAGCTTACTGAACAGCTTACTGAGGAGGAACAGGAAGTCAGAAATTCAGACAAAGAAAACAAAGAAAAAAAATATTTAGAAGGGAAATCTAAGGAAAAGGTAAGTGAACCAACAATGCACTAGCTTAAAGGAACCTATTTAGAAAATAAAAAACGAACCTTTACAACCCCTTTAAGGCTCATTCTAGAAGAATGGAGCAAAAAGCATGTTTTCACAGCAGATGTCAAAATTATGCCTTTGTGAAGAAAGGTGTCCAGCATTTGGAGTCACCCCCTTTGGTCGGTGTGTCCCTTAAGGGATTGACCAGATACATTACTTTATCATTAGAAGGTGATGTAGCCTTCAAGGAAGCACTCATTCACTGCATTTGTTCAAGGATCTGTAATTGTGGACAGTCTGGCTTCTTGCCTCAAGATACACAATTGAGTTGGTGGTTGGCGAATAAAGAACAGGGTCATCTGACCCCTACACAGTCCTTCTGTAATTAGAAGCCCAACTAATAATGGCTCGAAGTATGCTGGCCTCTGCTGCTAGAGAACATACCGGCTGTAAGGGACTGAATTGTCCTGGTGTTCCTCTTCATGCCTGGTGACTATCGGGACCATGGTCTCTTCTGTCCTTGTTTTGAGTGGCTCAGGGGAGAAGATGCCCTTTCCAGGGGTTTTTCTTCAACAGTAGAAATGCACCAAACTATTTATTTATATCTCAGACACCTAGTGCAAATCTTTTCAGTTGCCAGACAGTGGCACAAGGTCAAGTTCTCCACCCAGCTCAAGTTAGCAGCCTGGATTTTGAAAGGCGAAGGTTCGCGGATTTAGGTTGCTCATCGAGAATGCTAGATGTGAATGGTAGATGAAATTCCAAGAATATGCTAAGTCAGAAGTCTTTTTTTCTCTAGGTAAGCAAGAGTTTGTCAGGTCCTCAGTTTTCTTCAAGGAGATCTCGACCTGGGCCTTAGTGGAAGCACACTCAAAGGACACATCTCTTCCACTTCGGCCCTTAGCAGGACTCAGTGGACCTCTTCAATTCTTAAGGCTGTAGTAAAGCTAAGGCCTCCCAGGGCCCCCACGTTTCTACATGGGACCTCACATTAGTACTCCACTACCTGTCTGCTCCAAAATCCATGATGGAGTTGTCGCTATGGGAATTGTCTTTAAAGACCACTTTCTTGGTAGCCAAAGCCTCAGCTAGGAGGGTTTCTGAGTTGGGGGCTCTAGGGTATAAAGAACCCTATACACCAAGTCCTTCCTGGCAGACAGCGTTATTCTGCTCCTGATGCTGGATTCTATTCCAAAGTGGCCTCAACATTCCATCTAAGTCAAGAAATCGTGTGCCTACTTTTCATCTGGAAGATGGACAAAATGTCCTTTTGGATGTTGACACTGAAGATGTATATCCATGCTACCCCAACATTCAGGGCATCAGATTGCCTGTTTGTGGTTCCCAGAGGTTTACGCAAGGGGGGGGGGCAGAGCTTCAAGCAGAGTGATTGCTTCTTGAATTGTGAAAGTGATCTCCCTCTCATATAAGGATAGGGGGTTGGTCCTTTTGGAAGAAATAACGCGCTCCACAAGAAGCGTCGCTAACTCCTACGCAGCCGCCGGTAGAGACTCCAATGACGTCAATATGCAAGGCGGCAACGTGGTCATCCATACAAACCTATTTTTCTCAGTATCGCATAGATCGGTCATTGTTGACAACTGTTAATTTTGGCGAAACGGTTATCTCGTTACTTTAACCCTAACAAAAAATTTAGAAATGATCAAACAATAAGTAGATATCTCTCCCTGAGCGCTCATGAAAAATAAAATACCAAAAGCTGCTACTATAATAAAAAACACTGTATCAGAAATATGTTTAAAATAAAGTTCAAACATTAATAGCGCTTAAAACGTTCTTGAGATCGACACACAGTCCACTTAACCACTTCAGCCCCGGACCATTTGTCAGCTTAAAGAGCAGAGGTCTTTTTACAATTTGGCACTGAGTCGCTTTAACTGAAAATTGCACAGTCGTGTGATGTGGCTCCCAAACAATATTGACGTTCTTTTTTCCCACAAATAGAGCTTTCTTTTGGTGGTATTTGATCACCTCTGCGGTTTTTATTTTTTGTTCTATAAACAAAAATAGAGCGCAAATTAAAAAAAAAAAAAGCAATATTTTTTACTTTTTTTCTATAATAAATATCCCCAAAAAATATATAAAAAAACTTTTTTTTTTTCTCAGTTTAGGCCGATATGTATTCTTCTACATACTTTTGGTAAAAAAATTGCAATAAGCGTTTATTGTTTGGTTTGCGCAAAAGTTATAGCGTCTACAAAATAGGGGATAGTTTTATGGCATTTTTATTAATATTTTTTTTTTTACTGGTAATGGCGGTGATCAGCGATTTTTATCGTGACTACGACATTATGGCGGACACATCGGACACTTTTGACACATTTTTGTGACCATTGTCATTTTTACAGCGAGCAGTGCTATAAAAATGCACTGATTACTGTGAAAATGACACTGGCAGTGAAGGGGTTAACCACTAGGTGGCGCTGTATGGGGTTAAGTGTGCCCTAGTGAGTGATTCTTACTGTAGGGGGGATGGGCTGTGTGTGACAAGACAGTGATCACCGCTTCCGATTACAGGAAGTGGTGATCACTGTCATTGTTGCTAGGCAGAGCGGGGAAATGCTTGTTTACATCAGCATCTCCGTGTTCTAACTAACCGTGAGACGATCGCGGGTATCCCCGCGGCGATAAAGTCCGTGGGACCCGCGGTCGGGCTCACGGAGCGAGCGGTGCGCGTCCACAATGCCGTGATCTTAAAGGGGATGTACAGGTACGTCCTTCTGCCTGTCCGTGCCATGCTGTCGACGTATATAGTCGTGCGCTGGTCGGCAAGCAGTTAAACTGTGAAAGTAGCCAAATGTGAAATAAAAGATCGTCCACTCAAAGAACAGGCAAAAAGAGATCCTTGCAGATATTTGTTCCGGATGATCACCTGCACCACACTGATTGTATAACAATCCGCCAAAGGTAGTTCAGATATTACTGGGTTAAAGGCATATCTTTAGGTAGTTGTTGTCATCAAACTCCGTATGTCTCCATCCGATAATGCTGGGTTAGTAAGTGAGTTTACGTGGCTGTAATCAGCAAACGCTGCGTACCTTCATCTAAATATTGCTTGTCACAAGCAGAAAAACAAGGGTGCACATAGCGTAATCCAGTAACAGAAGGTTTGTTAATTAAAATGATCCCTTATAGATGTACACTTACAATAAAATAAAATGTTAAAAGCATAAGTCAAATCTACGTTCTCTCCTGGTATACCTCTCACCGCTACGGCGGTGTTCCCGGGTAAGGCAAGCAGGCGATTTGACAGCTTGGGTTGCTGTGTGGTCATGTCCTGACGCGTTTCGTCATTGCTTTCATCAGAGGGCGCCATACTTTAACCCTATTTTTGTTTCCGCATTATCCCACCCTGGGTAGCTAGTTATTTCCCAGTAGTAGGCTGACATGGAGCTATGAGGAAAAGGGAAAATTGAATATCAAATACTTACCGCAATTTCCTTTTCCTGACCAGCTCCATTTCAGCAGAAATCAATATTTGGAACACCGGCCTGAGGGCGTCAAATTTATGAGTTAGGTCCAGCAGGTGGGAATATGGACCCAGTAGTAGGCTGACATGGAGCTCGTCAGGAAAGGAAAATTGCGGTAAGTATTTGATATTCAATTTTCAGTTTTTGGACTAAATTTATGAAGAAATTAGATGTTTTAAAAAATGTTATAGGATATGTTTTATAGCAGAAAAAAATATATATTGCGTGTTGTGTTTTTTTTTTTTCTGGCTTTTATGGTTTATAGTGCAAAATGACCAAAAAAAAACCTGTGGTGATCACATACCATTATAAGAAAACTCTATTTGCATAAAAACAAAAAATTATATAAATTTAGTTTGGGTACAGCATTGTAGGAATGGGCGAACAGTTCAGACCGAGCATGAGTTCGGGCTGAACATTTGCCTGTTCGACCATTTGCCGAACACCCAAATTTGCAGGGTGTTCCCCCGATGAACACCCTGTAAAGCTTTGCCCAATTGGGGCGCAGTGTAGGCTGGTTAAGGAACGGGGTTTGGGAAGCTGAATTATGACATTCTTTCCTTAAAACAAAGCCCTCCAGTGGCAATCTGTCACTGCTGCACAGGCTTCTATCTTCACCCGGCCCTCCTTTCGGGTTTGGGGACTCCAGGTGTCTGATTTGCTGAGACGTGATGCCGTCACCCCCATGCATGTGTGCGGGAGACTTGCCCGTGGCACAGCGCTCTGAAGGAACAGCACAGGTATGCCATTCCTTCAGAGCGCATATGCGCCGGTGATGTCACCGGCTGCTGCTTGCAAGAATATCTCCTAAACGGCTGCATTAATTAAAAAAATGTTTAGGCATTGATTTTGCCCCTTCACCCCCCCCCCCCAAGACCCCTTTTCACACAACCGGCCTACTGGGGTCTGCCTGTCGGGTTTTTCGAACGGATCCGAGCGGGTCACCCATTGACTTCTATGAGCAGGCGGATGTCAGTGGAGATGTGTCTACTGACACCTGCCATCCGATCCGACAAGACCCGCTCAAAACAGACGGATGGCGATACGTTCGCCATCCGTCCAGCGGATCGGATGAAAACGGGCATGCTGCTCGTTTTCATCAAATCTCGCCAAAGACAGCGGAGCTCTGACAGGTCCATCCCTGCACAGTGAGCAGAGACGGACCTGTTATCTTTCTATTTCTCACACCTTCAGCAGCAATGTCCCTACCTCTGCCTAAAAGCAGTTTTCTATTTGGGTTCAGCCTCTCCTAGACGCAGTCCCAGGTCTTGGGCTGCTTAATGCAATAAACATTCTGGGGGTCCCTTCTGCTGGTCCTTTTGGGCTTGCAGGGTTTCCTCATTAGGAACAAAATCTGCCTAATATGGAGTTTCTGTAGTTTGTGGCATAGGGTAGCCAGTACTCTTCTTTTTTATTTTTGTTCCCTGTGGTGTTCACACAGGTACTCTTTCCTTATTTGTGTTTGTGATTTTTTTTCCAGAAATCTTATATTGATTTGTCAAATATACCTTTTTTGGTGCCAAAATGGCAGCATACATGTGGTAGCACCTTGACCTACCACATGTATGCTGCCAGGAAGGAGAATTATGGTAAGTATTTGATACAATTTTCTGTTCTTATTTGTTTTGTTCCTACAGTGCTGATGTTCTAAAATGAGAGGGTATGCTTTGATCATAAAACTCCTTTAATTACTTCCCCTATTTTGACACATATAACCCCAGATGCACCAGAGATAACAGAATGGAATTTTTGAGGTAAGTTATCTCTCAGAGAAACTCTTCTGAATCTAATCAATGGGGAATGATGTATTGTATTCATAATTCCCTATAGGCACATTGAGGAGCTCTTAAAATAATAGTGATAAAGTGTGAAAAAATATTGATGGGTGTTTGTTTCAAGGCTGCATAGAATGAATATGTGATATAGGATTGATTTTTAACATATTGGGGATGCTGTGTCCCTACGGTTATTTAGCTTGTATGTAAATAAAGGTGTAATATTTTATTAGATCTGTGGTGGTGCAAGAGTTTCTTTGAGAAATCACTCACCTCAAAAATACCATTCTGATATCTCCTTGGTGCATCCGGGGATAAACGTGTCTAGGTGGTGATGTGGTCTGGATTTTTCCCCGTCATGATTTAAGTACTTCCTCTATTTAACCACTTCAGCCCTGGAAGGTTTTACACCCCCCCCTTAATGACCAGGCCATTTTTTGCGATACTGCATTGCGTTATTTTAACTGACAATTGCGTGGTTATGCGGCACTGTACCCAAATAAAATTGATGTCCTTTTTTTTCCACAAATATAGCTTTCTTTTTGGTGGTATTTGATCACCTCTGTGATTTTTTATTTTTTGCGCTATGAACAAAAAAACTATATTTTTTGCTATAAAACATATTCAATAAAAAAAAAATCGCGGGACTGCAACATTGCGGCGGACAAATCGGACCACTGACACTTTTTTGGGGATCAGTGACCCTAATACAGTGATCTGTGCTAAAAATATGCACTGTAACTGTACTAATGACACTGGCAGGGAAGGGGTTAATATCAGGGGTCGATCAAAGAGTTAAGTGTGCTTCTAGGGAGTGCTTTTTTAACTGTGCAGGGGTTATTCTGACTGGATGAAGACAGATCAGTGTTCCTGCTTAGCAGGAACACAAGATCTCCATCCTCTTCCCTGTTAGAATGGCAATCTGCCTTGTTTACAAAGGCAGATCGCCTTTCTGCCTCTCTAGGGTATGATCGCAGGTGGCCAGCGTACATCGGTCCGCCAGGCCCGCTGATTGTCATCCCCTGTGTCCAATTAGCGCGCATGTACGTGATTTTGCGCAATAGAGCCGACCTGCCACAGTAAATATGGTGTAGGCGGTCGGCAAGTGATTAAAGAGTTACTCCACTTTTGTTGAAAAAACACCTCTGGGTGATATGTGTACATTACAGGGATTTTTAAAAACTTTGTTGCAGATGTCTACTTTTTGTTATTCTGAAGAAATCCCTGTGTGTTTGTCTGTGTTCATGGTCCTAGTGAATCTAACTGGAGTGACTTTATAATTATGAATCACCTGCAGGGCATTAATGAGGAAAATTGCAGGGTCCGCATCCCTTTAGACGTGATTTCCTATTGAGCGTATCTGACCAAAAATTTAATTTTTGTTGCAGGGGATGCCTGAAATCTGACTTGAATCTTAGTGCAGGCTTCTGGGAAAATTAGTGAGCCAATCACACTGTGGTGGCAAAATTGGTTGTATGCAGAGCACACAGCCATTTCGCCTTGTGCTAATAAGCACAACTTCGTCTCAATGATATAATGCATCTTAAGCTAAAATTCACTCACCTTCCATTCGATTCCCATTCATTCAAATCAAGAGACATCATCACCACCAGACTGTTCTTATCTCGGCATCCCAGCAATCGCTGACCGCCGATGCCTCTCTCTGTCTTTTATTAAACTCCCAGCCAGAAGTGATGTCACAACATGTGATCTCCTCCATAGGCAGTGAGCTCACAGGGTGTGAGCTCCACCCAGCAAATGACCATATAAGGATATGTTAAATACAGCTAATACAATACATGAATACAACAAAAGAACCAATCACAGACATGTATACATTCAACTAGACTAGCAGTGACGTGCACTGCTTCCAATGACGGGAACCATACGAAAACTCTGGCTCAATGGGCCACAATTGTCGTATAGTTATGCTATAGTACTCGTGGACGCAGATCTGTCCGCTCAGAGTAATTTAATGCCAACGCCAAGAAGTCGCCAGTCCCTTGGTGAGGCATAAAACAAACATCCCTAAAAGAGCAAACATCGCTGTGTCCACAGGAAGATTTTTGCGCCACCGGTCTTCCACCAAAGTCTGTATGTGCGAATACGCTCACATGAGCGCATTACAGCAAAACCGACATTGGTAGAATTGATACATTGGTAGAATTCTATAGTACATTTCCTTCCTTTACCAAGCTGATATTTTTGATGTATGTATCAGCAGAAGATGTGACGTTGTTTCCTTTAGATAAGGGCACCAGATCCCTTCTTTATTCTGGTGTCTTTTTCTCTAGGGAATATTCACGCCACACTTTTTTCCTTGGTCTTTTTACATAACCTTAATTTGGTTATATTAAATATTTAAAAAAATATTTTTTTTTTTTATTTGTGATGGGATAAATTTAAATGTTTACAGGCAATTTTATTAACTTTTGATAATGTGCCGAGACCCTATTTTATGATTTGTATATTATATAATTCATAATGGTGGTATGATGCACTCACTGCGATAGAGTACACATAATTTTGTTGTGAAAATCAATGTATCTTAAATATTATTTGCCATGTGTTTTGCTCATACTCTCACCAGATCTCAGTGCCTGCTGAATAATCAGCACCATTCGATTGCTGTTGGTTACTTTATTAGCTAACTGTGTTTGATTTTGTTAGCTAACTGTTTTTGGTTCAGCGGTGTGAGTGACACGGGTTGATTTAGTTATTAATTAACTTCCTGTGTCACTCCCACATCAAGAGGTATTTAAACGTGATGATGGGCGTCGGAACTTCAGCCTCCGTTCCCAGTAGAATCCTTGTATGGGGAAACATGTAGGGTGGAGCCACAAGTCTCTGACACCATCACGTTCCAGCCAGCTGGTGCTAACCGCAGCTGTTTTTGAAAATTTGTCTCTGTTCCATGGATGTCAGTGTTTTATGAAGCCTGTGCAATAAATATGTTTTTTATGAAGAAATACTGCACCATGAGGATCTTTTCTTCTTCCTTCTCTTTGGTAATTGACTGCTGACTTCTGGATGCTGATCTCCACTTGCTGTATGTGAAAAATGTGAGTTATATAAAACACAATACTCACCATACGTCAAGCGAAAGATTTTTGAAGTGCTCGCAGTCTGTGGGATTCAGCGCCAAAGTGACCGCCTTCGGATTTCCCAATCTATCCATGTGTGGTGAACACTGGAAAAAGATCGTGTGAAGGCGGGTCGGCCCAGTCCTGAGCCCAATATCATCTTATATCTGGTAAGCAAGCCATTTATTTACTATTGGATGTGAAGCTCATACTATCAACCTGTCTGAGTATTACGCCTTCCGCCGCATAGGAATCCCTTCACAGCAACAATCCTATATATGTAATCTTTGGACTAGTCTCCCATAGATATTACATCATATGGACTTTTATCAATTGAGAGTTTTATGTCATAAGTTTTATTTTATTTTTAATTATTTATTTTTAATTTTTTTGATCAATTTATCTTTTTCCATTTATGTATGTTTGTTTCACTTATATTCCAGCTTTGAGATATCGGTTGGGATATCGGTTGAAATTTCACATTGTTTCAGAGATTCACTGTTATCAATCACATTGGGTTGCGCTTTTTTGATTTCTTTTTTCCATATGTTTTGAGTCCTTTTCAGGCTAATTGAATAGCAGCACCATAGGCGTGCGCACAGGGTGTGCCAGGTGTGCCCAGGCACAGCCTAATCACCCTGTGCAGCACAAATTCCCCCTTCTGCCCTAGCTCCTCCCCTTCCCCCGTCACAGCGCTTCCAGCTTCCCTCCTCTCCCGCCGGATGTTGCTGTGGGGATGTTTCAGAATGAGTGGGGGAAGGGGCCGGTAAATATGTAATTTACTGGCCCCTTCTCTTTCTGAATGAAGATCGTGAGTGATCGGTAGTGTGTGTTTGGAGTGCACACCCTAATGCAATAGGCTGCGCACACCTATGAGCAGCACCCACCCGTCAGGTGAAGGTCATACCATTCACCCTTCTCTCACACATTTAGAGCATTATACTTAATTTGTGTTTTAACACATTTAAGTTTTAAATTATTTTTTTAATTTTGTCATTGTTTAAGGCAGCGCTGGATTTTTTCCATTTACTACATGGCTTACAATACCTGGAAACCATTGACAAATGTTCTTAGCATCTGGGATGGGAACCTACTTCACCCGACTGCTGCTTGCCGATTCAAATTCTATCAAAGAAAGACAGTATTTATCATTCCCCCCCCCCCTTTTCTTCCTCATTACAGACTGAAGGAAGAAATGCAGGATTTAGAGTGATGCAGGAAACAAGAAACAATGAAATAGCCTATGATACTTTTACCTCCTTAGACTCGTGTATTTTTTCCATATGTACAGCTGTCTACATACACCTGCTCTCTATGTACATACACTTTCACAAACTCCTTGGACCTGAAAAATACTTATAAGCAAAATTATTACTCTATCCTTCATATTTCACCTGCAAAGAATGGCAAACAATAATGACATTCCTGTACATTAGTAAATTGTCAATGACATTCTTTCAAAACCGATTCAACGAAAACAATCTGTAACCCTTACTTTTCCCGTTCCTACAAAAATACCACAGCCGCGACGCATCGGAGGATCACCGTGGTAAGTTCGAACATATTCACGTTACTACATACAAACCTTCCGATACAAATGTGGGGGAGATACTTCATAGTTTCCGAAACGAAAATGAAAAAAACAAAAACAGCCAGAATTCTTCCTTCACTCTTTCAGCAATAGAAAAAAATACAATGGGAAAAACATGAGAGCAGCTAGAAAACCTTGCATGGATCAGCCATACAAAGTTCAAACAAACGGGCATGAGAATTTTAACCACCGTTCCTCCTCTGAGAATCACAAAAATGTGTACTACACCTCCATCAACACTCATCATTACAGATTTCTGAAGCCGCAGCTGAACACCATCAACTCCAGAGGGATACCCAAAATAGTATCCTTGGACCACCTATGTTAATCTTTTTGGGGTTCAAAGGCCTTTGCCCCAAAACTAGGCTTCGTGCACTGTGTAACCGTCTGACTGTGGGAAGCCTCCATTCCTTCCCTTGCACAGACCTCCTTGTGTCCATGGCAATTCGAATCGGCTTATCGTCTTGCCCCCACGTCCAGGGGAAACCATTGCACCCATTTCGGGGAGCACCGCCCGGTGTCTTCTTCTACGGTGGATTGACGGACTACAACCACCATATCTGGTCCAGTCCCCCAACTAGAAACCCTAACCGAGGCATTATCACCCCCCCGAATTAGGCCTCTACCCCTCACAGTGTATGCATACACAAGCGTTTTCCCCTATACACCCATACACTGCGTCGCCAGACTTTTTACCTGCATCTAGATGTTACAACAATAATGGTAATGCCCCCCGTACTACTCTCTACCCAAAACTGTATTTCAGTATAAAACTTCACAAAACTGGAACAAAATATAAAACACTCTTTTTTGCCAAAATGTTTTCCATTGTCCTTTCAAGCGCAAATCTCATTGCTAAACTTTCAGAAGACCCCAAGCTTCTCCCACCAACTTCCTGCTGATACATAAATGCTGAAAAGAACTTCCTGTGGCATGCTCAGCTCTAAAAAAAAAAAAACTGGTTTATTTACACATCAACGTACAGGAAGAGGGAGGGGGGGGAGCCTAGCCCCATCACCTTGTCTATGAACACACCAAAAAATCCATCGCTAATATTATATATATTTCAACAATTTAAAAAAACCTTTGTCAAGGAAATGATGGACTAAACCCCCTTTTGCAAATGGGAGGGAATCCCCTCTGACCCAAACATCCCCTGGAAGTCAAACCACAAGTTTCGAGACTCAAATACAAACTCCTGCAAAAAGATGGCTCAAGGAGTTCAACTAAACCCCCCTTTCTCCTTTGCAGGCTATAGAATACAAGCTTCAAAAACAATGAATTGCCTTCTGGGAAACTCCCAAATATTTAAACATAAAAACAACACACACCTCTGTACAAAAACTCAGTTAAAGTTAGTCTTACAATCTATCAAAATTCAGTGTAAAGTAGAGTTTTCACCTAAAACCGAAATCCAATACAAAAACCGCCGCTCATATACTGCAAAGTCAGCTAAACCTGTAATAGCTTACATTCCCTTAAATGAAAACAGAGAAATCCCCATCCCAACACCATCTGCCTGGAGTTTGCATGTTCTCCCTGTGCCTGCGTCGGTTTCCTCCCAGGTACTCCGGTTTCCTCCCACACTCCAAAGACATGCTGGTAGGTCAACCAGATCCCGTCCATAAATGGGCCCCAGCATGTGCATGTGTCCGCAAGCGCGTCAGGACCCGACCGCGCTATATCAAGATACCACTCTACTCAACTCAAGAGGCGATGCTTAGAAAAATAATTTAAACTAGTGAATTCAACATCAAACAAAACAGCCTCTCAAGATGGCCAACAAAAAAGCCAGGCCACAACAAAATGGCGCCATTAACGCATGCAATGCAGTTTTTGATTTCGCCAAAATCAGCACAAACTTCCCTATTAGCCAAAAACCCCTTCCCACAAAAAATGACAAACATGGGACATCAAATGAACACTTAAATACAAAAAAAAAAACACAAGACCACATGGGTTCCTACACACAAAGGAAAACAAAAATGGTGTCTACCAGATTCCAACACAGAAAAGACCGCACTACTAAATTCGCACCAAACATCGAAATCTGCCCCAAAGGCTGAACAGCTCTCTCTACACAACTTCAATCTCACTCATGGGGACACGTGTCCTGCATCAGACAAATGATCCAAATACACACAGTCTCCATCAGCATACACACAGGCACACACTGGCACACACAGCGACACGCAGGCACACAATCAAAATCACACATACGATCGGATTCACAGACATCCACACACAGGCACCCACACACAGGCACCCACACACAGTATGATATTGCTTGTCTGCTTTCTCAGAACATCAGATTATCATCCCTCAGGGCATAGCCCCTCCAACACAAAACTCCTGCATGCTATTGTTTACAGAGAGTAACCAACTTTCACCATTGTAAATGATAGCCATGCTGGCTGCCCCTCCCCCACTAAAGCACATGGCACACAGGGACCAGACTTTGAAAAATACAAACAGCTCAGCTGCACATATATATTGCAGGCTGCACTAAATCCCACATCTATACCTACATTTCATACACAATATACAGTTTCCATATGCATCATAAACTTGTAGTCAAAAGATACACAGAGACCCACCAACACTGGTCTCCCCGCCCCCATTCAAGCACATGGCTCAATGTAGCGGCTATCTTTAACAATGCAGCAGCAATGACTGGCTGTACAAGCTGATCAATACATTGCACAAAGGTCACTTTTCCAAACTGCCATCTCTCTTACATCTCTCATACAACAGACAAACGATGACAAAATCACACACACACACATACAATCTCTTCCAGCCAGCATTATTTCAAAAAGACGAAAAATGTGTTCTTTTACAGAGCAGAGCCCCCCACGCATCGGAACATAGATCCACTCTCCCCCATCTCAACCCGATGCTTAAGGGGGCTCTATCTATTCCTGGGTCCTGACTCGCCAAGCTGTGGTGGCAAAATTGGTTGTATGCAGAGCACACAGCCATTTCGCCTTGTGCTAAGTAAGCACACTTCGTCTTAATGCAATAATGCTTCTTAAGCTAAAATTCACTCACCTTCCATTTGATTCCCATTCATTCAAATCAAGAGACATCATCACCAGACTGTTCTTATCTCGGCATCCCAGCAATCATTGACCGCCGACGCCTCTCTCGGTCTTTTATTAAACTCCCAGCCGGAAGTGATGTCACAACATGTGACCTCCTCCATAGGAAGTGAGCTCACAGGATGTGAGCTCCACCCAGCAAATGACCATATAAGGATATGTTAAATACAGCTAATACAATACATGAATACAACAAAAGAACCAATCACAGACATGTATACATTCAAATAGACTAGCAGTGACGTGCACTGCTTCCAATGACGGGAACCATACGAAAACTATGGCTCAATGGGCCACAATTGTTGTATAGTTATGCAGATCTGTCTGCTCAGAGTCATTTAATGCCAACGCCAAGAAGTGGCCAGTCCCTTGGTGATGCATAAAACAAACATCCCTAAAAAAAGCAAACATCGCTGTGTCCACAGGAAGATTTTCACGCCACCGGTCTTCCACCAACATCTGTATGTGCGAATACGCTCACATGAGCGCATTACAGCAAAACCGACACTAGGGGACATCTGACAACATACATTAATACAATTTTCCACAACAACACAAGCAGAAAATTATGTTTCTGGGAGGCATTCTGTGTACATAAAACCTCTAGGTTGCCATATTACATTTTACAGAAAATTACAGAGCTGCAGATTGAAAAGGAAAGGCAAGGGGGGCGCATGCGCGGAGTCTAGCAGAGCAGACATGCATAGCTAGAGCTCCGCTCCGCTGAGGAGAAAAGCCCCAATTCTAATGGTGACAGCATCTTATGAAGGTACCCGACGGAAAGACTTAATACCCGGGAATTGACTGGCACAATTTGGACCGGGAAAAATGGTTCTGGGATGCGGCCGCTCACAAGGGACACTCAGGCGCACACTGCAGCTAGGATGCCGCCGGCCATCTCCTCATACACTGCCTCAGTGCGCTCACACAGACAAAAGCTAGTTCAACCAGACTCCCCAGGTGAGTCTGAAACTGAACAAATTCCCTCACAAAACTCCTCACAAGTCTCTTCAGCACCTCCAGCTCTACTGCAGCAATTTGAACGTATGCTCCATAAAGCATTGAAACAGACTTCAGAGCAGATAACTAATAGTCTTACAAAAGAGATTAGGGAGCTGGGAAACCGCACAGCTGCACTGGAACTCAAAGTAGAAGAAATTGAAATGAATTCACAAGAATGTATGGCTGAATTGGAAAACCTAAAAGAAGAGAACTTATCACTTCAATCTAGATTGGAAGACCAAGAGAATAGGGACAGATGTTCCAATCTCCGCATAAGAGGAATCCCTGAATCAGTGACAGACTTGCAATCTACAGTCGCAGCTCTATTTCAAGAGCTACAACCAGCTATCCTAATTGAGCGCCTGGAACTGGACAGAATACACGAGCACTCACAGCCAAAAAAGCAGAAGGCCCTCCATGTGATATAATCACAAAACTACATTATTACAGAACAAAATAACAACTAATGGCTGCTGCAAGGGATAAAAACGATTTAACCTTCCAAGGCCATAATTATCAATTGTACGCTGACATATCCCAGCTCACCATTGCTAAAAGATACTCTATGAAAGCCCAGCTAATGGAGTTGCAACGCCACAACACAACTTACCAATGGGGCTTCCCCTTTTCAATTCGATTTACCTACCAAGGTACTAGATACATATGTAGATCTGCAGAGGAACTACAACAGACCTTGTTAAAACTGCATCTGACAGAAGCTTCAACCAGCACCTCTTCAACACGAAGAAGAACAGCCTCATCCTCACCTCCAATCAATGCTTCGCAATCATGGGGGAAAAGAGGAAGCTACCATTCACACAAGAGAAGCCGCTATGCCTCTTCCCCAGTAGAGCCAGAAGACTCCATGGATTTAAGATCTACACCAGTTATACACTCTTATAATTGAACTGCCTCAAAGTTGGCTCTTCAAAAGTCTGGTCGTATGAAAATATTAGACCTTTTTCATAGTCTCATAACCGAAACAAGGTTATGCTCACTATAGGCTCAATGCCTTACTTTAGTTAACCTCCTTTGATTCCCCCAATGTCCCTTGAGGTGTCCCCTACCCATTGTCAGGGAAATAGCCGAGTTATTGGCATTCCTGCCAGTGTCCATCATGGCCGCGCCAGATTAACCCCCATGCGCATGCGCACCGTGACTGTGTGCGCACGTGCCCAGGCCTATTTAAACCTGTCACTGGCGCATACAGATTGCTGTATTATCATCAGCTTCCTGTGTCTCCTGTGTTTCCTGTATCCTGAATCTCTGGCTTGACCCTTGGCTTCCGTCTGGACCTGTGACTCTGCTTATCTCCTCGCATCTGACCCCGGCTTGGCTGACTACTCTATGATCTTCCGCTCCTGTGTATGACCTGGCTTGTTCCTGTAAATTCCCTTGGACTGATTCCTGTGTATGACCCCTGGCCTGGCTTCAGACTCCGTTCTTGGTTTACCCACGGTACCGCACCAGAACCCTTCCTTGCACGGCTACTGAGTCCGCTCTCCCAGCGCACCCTAGCTACCTTCTGCCTGCATCTACCCATCAGCAGCAGTACCGTCAATCCGTGCACCTTTGGGCCCCGCACTCCCTGTCTCATCCCCAGGGGTGCGGTGCACTTAGCCGCAAGGGGCGCCCTCTCAGCAATCCAACCTCACACCAGAGACTTGACACCCATGAATCTATATATTCATAACAAATGTTAGTTAAACATTCACTGTATGATTGTAGAACAGAAGTTGAATGCATATGCAACTACTCCTTACTTGCATCCCTTTAATCTACCATTATCCCAGTTAATTTGTATTTATTCCCCATATTCCCTACAAATACTGCAGCTGCTGACTTTTAATAAATGGACACTTACCTGTCCAGCGTGCCCGCAATGTCGGCAGCAGAAGACGAGCAATCGCTCGTCTCTCTGCTACCCCCGCTGCCATCCTCGGTGAGGGAATCAGGAAGTGAAGCCTTGCGGCTTCACTGCCCGGTTCCCTACTGTGCATGCGCGAGTAGCGCTGCGCGTCTTTCACTAGTTCCCCACTGTGTTCTGGGAACTGTGTTTCCCAGAAGCCAGCGGGGGGGGGCAGGAAGTGGAGTGACTCCCGTGGGAGTCATTCCCAAAAGTGGGTGCAAATACCTGTATTATACAGGTATCTGCACCCCCCTCCCCCCTGAAAGGTGCCAAATGTGACACCCGAGGGGGGGAGGGTTCCGAAAAGCAGAAGTTCCATTTTTGGGTGGAACTCCGCTTTAACTGTTTTTCTAAATAAAATAAAATAGGTAGTAAGTATATTGAGTATGCAAACAAAACCTGGTTATCTAGATGTTTATTTTAGCTTATAAGTTTGTTATCTTAATGTTAAAACAACAGTTAAAAATCCCCTTTCCCACCATGATTTCAATGGTACCAAAAACTGAGCCGATTGACGCAACATGGGTTTAGCCCTCATACCTAACTGAAACAATTAACATAACGTTCATTGGCTACACTGTGATTAATTTACGCAGGCATCATTTAGATGCTTTCTTTATGGAGCTTTTCTCCTGTACACGGAAGATCCGTGTGCTCTCCTTAGCCTCCCTCGTGCACTCACCCATAATATGTGGGTGTCCGACATAGGCATTTTTTCCCCTGATAGGCATTTATACCCTCTGTCACGGGCTACTTTACACTATGCAACTTTTTATAGATTTACCTTCATAACTTTCCAGATACATCTCTTCTGGGCCCCCTGTTGACCGCTGGCCAGGCACCCTCACACAGACCTTGCTGCCCATCTGGAGGTCTTTCCGCGGCGATGTCCATGTACCTCGCCCCCTCAGCTCCCGACCTGGATACTTACTTTCCCCCATCTTGGTACACAGCGATAGGCATGCTAGCCCTGCACATCGGTGAGTATATGGTCTCCCTGTTGGTCTGACCCTCTCCACCATTTTATGTGCCTCAACCATCAGTTTCATGTACCTACCTTCTTTATTATCTTTACTACAGACACAACAATTATGCATCTGCCCCTGAGGAAGCGAGCGGAGTCTCGCGAAACGCGTAGGGCACCTAGAATGCGTTTGTTCATCTGGTCTTGATGAGAATCAATGTTTTTCGGCTACTTGCCCACACATTGTCCCAACATCCATACTTTCTTATACTGTTTTACACATGAGCTTATATACTGGGTGCATGCATCCTTTGGCTGAGCTGTTACATTTTACACACATTGTTGCCTCCATGAGTATTTTTCAATCATGTGTACTGTTGTTCTTTGGATGTACCATATATGTTATGTATTAACAGTTATTTATACTATGTTTATGAACCTCGGCCACCATGCCGGGCGACGCCCACTCATTGCTGTCTCCATTTTGGTCATATAGCATTATGTATCTAATAAATTGTTTTTTATTTCAAAGTGTGTGAGCATGTGCCTCATCTCTCTCCCACCTCACTCAAAGTCCCTAGGGCTACCTTCCCTTTTTTGTTCTAGTATCAGGGATGGAGGTGGTAGAGTGGCTGCAGCAGACCTTATCCTCTTCTTTCACGGGCTACTTTTAAAACTTTATTTATATTTGGTCAAGAAATGTACGGTATTCATTAACTTTGTTATTAATTTTTTCTTTACTCCAGGCTTCGCTAGATTCTTCTCTACTTTCACACTTTTCAAGTCCACACAGGTTGATCCACCCAGTCAGACATGCATGGTATTTGGTAAGTTGTATTTCTTTGATCAGTTGCCATGGCACCATTGAACATCCTGTCCCTGAATGTTCAGGGCATAAATGTTCCACAGAAAAGGACTAAGGCATTTTGCATGTTCCAATCACGAAGGGCACACATAGTATGCTTACAAGAAACACATTTCACCAAAGAATCCACTCCCAAATTCATGTCCCCCTTTTACCCACAAATTTGACCTGCTTCTGCCAACACCAAACAAAGGGGAACTCTAATAGCGTTCCATCGATCTACTCCATTCACTCTCGCAAAAGAAATTACAGATCCAGAAGGAAGTTACATATTACTTATGGGACATATAATGGATACTCCAGTCACGATAATCTCTTATTATGCCCCCAATAAACAACCCATCTCCTTTCTTTCCCACCTAATGCAAGTGATCAATGACCATAAGTTCGGAACAGTAATTATGTGCGGGGACACGAACCAGGTCCTCCTCCCGTTCCTTGACAAATCACCTTATGTCCCGCCTTGAAGCCCAAACAAATTACCTTTCTCACAGCTCCTCTTGAAATATAATATGGTAGATTCATGGAGAGAAAGCAACCAGACAAAAAAAAGATTCACCTATTTCTCCCACCCGTACCAATCATTCACTCGTATCGACCATATCTTTTTAACCATCGGAAT
Organism: Rana muscosa; assembly: GCA_029206835.1. Taxonomy (NCBI): domain Eukaryota; kingdom Metazoa; phylum Chordata; class Amphibia; order Anura; family Ranidae; genus Rana; species Rana muscosa. The sequence continues at coordinate 540,251,346 of CM055118.1, read as the reverse complement.
GATTCCGGAAATTCTTGAATCCGATATAATTCCCATACCATGGTCTGATCATAATGCGGTATACACAACTATTGCATCCACCATACCAAAAGCGCATGATCCAACCTGGTACCTCCCAGACATATTGCTTAAACACCAATTTCATCGCTCAAAAGTTGAACAAGCTTTAAAGTGGTTGTAAACCCATTTACACAACATGCACCTACAGGTAAGCCTAGATTAAGGCTTACCTGTAGGTGCATGAAATATCTCCTTAACCTACACGGTTAAGGAGATATTAGCTTTTAAAAACAGTGCCGCTGACGTCATGTGCATGCGCACTAGCAGGTCGGCATAGTAGCCGGATTTCTGAATGGTTTTAGCCGGCCCGAGCACGCATGCGTGTGACGTCATCACCGCTCTGGGGCCAATCACAGCGCCGAAGCGGCGATACACGGAAGGGACATCGAGGCAAGATAGCGGCAGCAGCGGAGGTGTCCGGGCACCACTGCGGGGGCTTCAATCTAAGGTAAGTAATTCATAATGAGCTAGTATGCTAGTCATACTAGCTCATTATGCCTTTTTCTTGCAGGTTTTTTTTTTTTAAGTTTTTCTTGGTTTACAACCACTCTAAAGGATTATTTGCTTCACAATAGAACTCCTGACATATCCTCTTTAACACTCTGGGAAGCTCATAAACCTGTGTTGCGCGGTACCCTACAAACACAAATGGCTACACTTAAACGGGAATGAAAATCCCTTGCCCGCAAATTAGAAACGGAATTCAATGCAGTGTTCATAGCATTTCAAGATAACCCATTGCCAATCACAAAAACCCATTTGGAAAAAACTTGATTAGAGTATGACCTATTTCTCACGGGATCTGTGGATAAATCTTACAAACGCTCTAGACACAATTTCTATACAAAGAGCAACAAACCAGGTACATATATGGCACGGGCTCTAAACTCACTAAACAAAATGTTCAAGCCAATCTGTTTAAAATTAGAAAAGGATATATATATACTAGCAACCCCACCAAAATTGTCCGCAAATTCCATTCACACCTTGCTTCTTTATATGAATCAACCAATAAATTCAACCCCTCAGAAGCGGAATCTTTCTTTTCCCATATCACCTTACCAGAATTATCGCAAACCCAAAGGAGTCTGATGGATGAACCTATAACGACAGAAGAAGTAGCTTTTTCCATCAGAGACTTAAAAATAAATAAAAGACCAGGCCCAGATGGATATTCAGCATTATATTATTGAACATTTACAGAGACTCTTTCCCCCATGTTAGCTGAGGCATTCAATACATTATTAAATGGACATTCTTTTACACAAGAATCATTAATGGCAATTGTATGCATGATTCCAAAACCTTACTCCGATGACACCCCATGTACAACCTACCGTCCCATCTCTCTCTTGAATCTAGATATCAAGCTGTTGGCAAAAATAATGGCAAACGCCTTAATGGAATCATAAATAAACTCATACATAGAGACCAAGTAGGCTTCATGCCAAATAGACAAGCGTGTGAAATTTCCGCAGAGCAATGCTTCTTGCGCATATTGCCAGGAAGCAACGTATTCCTTCATGCTTTTTATCCCTAGATATTAAGAGAGCTTTTGACACGGTATCCTGGCCTTATATGTATTATTCTTTACAAAAATTGAGTTTTGGTCCTCATTTTATAAAATGGATAGAAGCACTCTATAACAAACGAAAAGCATACATAAAATATGCCGGATATAAATCCGAATCTTTCAACATTAAACGAGGCACACAACAGGGATGCCCATTATCTCCCGTTCTATTCGCCCTATTAATAGAACCATTAGCCCAACACATCAGAACCAACCCTACAATCACCGGCATTGATATTGGAGGCTATCCACACAAAATCTGTATGTTTGCAGATGATATCTTGCTCTTCATTACATCTCCACAAGCAGTGCTGGGACAAGGCCATTTGGTGCCAAGGGCGAAGATGGCAAACTGCGCCCCCCCCCCACACACACGTTTTGGGGAAATTCGCTCTAATTTAATATTGCTTTCCCATGGCCAGAAGTGAAGAGATTTTTTCTGCAGCAAAACACCGACAGCAAAAAAAATAACCTGATAGGGGGTTTAATTCCTCCCTATTCTGTGTAAAAAAAAAAAATGCCATTATATACTGTACATTTTAATTGAAGTATATTGTATATATCTGAGAGCCTGCTTCTTACCTTTTGATTAGCTTTCCTTTGTTAGTCTAGGGGTTTATTTTAAATTTGGCTGAAATAAAATCTTTTTAAAAACTGTGCGGTCACATTGTTGGATCATATCTAACATCCTTTTAATTTATCAGTAACGCAAAAACATATTTTTTTATCTGCTGTTTTTTCTTAATACAGTGGTCATTAACCTCGACTCAGCAGCCTCCTCCCCTCCCCCAATCCAGCCATTTAGTAATCTGCTCTAAGTTCTGCTTACTTTACACAAGTTCATTGACTTCAGTCCGTACTCAGCACACTGTCTGCTAGCTTCCAGCTAGAGCCAGGCTCCTCGAGTCCTCGGCTCCTCTAGCTCACAGCGCCGACACAGCTCCCTGCGCTCCTCTGAGTCCTCCCACCTTGCCTCTGGCCGTGAATGACGTCACGCCGCTGACAGGGACTACGAGTCTCCTCCGTAGGGGGAGCGGGAGTAAACAGTGAAGCCGACAGGGCAGGGAGGGAGGTGACGGATGCAGGAGTGCACACGTGACTCGGCACACACAATTTGTACAGTGCCGCTGCCCGCTGGCTTTGACACACAGGTGTACACACTGGCGGCCATGGCAGAACTTCACCTGCGCCCCCCCTCCTATAGCAAATGGTACCGCCCAGGGCACTCGCCCCTCCCGCCCACCCCTTGTACCGGCCCTGTCCACAAGTGTCAGGACCTAACCTTCTACCCATTTTAGATAAATTCGCGGCCTTCTCTGGCTTGGTCATTAATCCCAAAAATTGTCTAGTTCTTAATATTTCACTTACAAATGCAGAGTTAATCCCAACAAAAGTAGCACTCCCCTTTTCATGGGCAGAGAAATCAATACCATATCTTGGAATAAACTTGACAGCCTCCATTACAGATTTATTCTTAGACAATTATCCCCCTCTATTGAAACAGATTACAAATTTACTAAAACAATGGTCCCATCTCCCACTGTCCTGGATAGGGAAGAGTTAATGCTTCTAAAATGACTATCCTGCCCAAACTATTATATATGTTTAGGGTCCTCCCAATCCCAATCCCTTCATATTATCAGAGGTTAATCCAAAAAAGAACAACTACCTTTATATGGGGTTCTTCCAAACCACGCATACCTGTCCGCACACTACCTCTCCCTAAATCACAAGGTGAGTGAGTGAGAACTTGTATAGCGCTGCAAATGCAAACTCAAACGCCTCAAGGCGCTTGTCATCCAGTGTCGTTAAGATCCTTTAGAAGAGATGAGTCTTTAGTTTTTTCCGGAAGGCTAGATGGTTTTCATCCATGCGGATGTTCGTGGGTAGCGCATTCCATAGCCTTGGTCCTTGGGCAGCAAACCTTCATTCTCTCTTGGCTTTGTAGTGAGTCTTAGGGATGTGGAGGAGGTTTTGGTTGGTTGATCGGAGGTCGCGAGTAGTGGTGTAGTGTTTTGTTTTCTCGCATAAATATTGAGGTGCGTTTCCTTGTGCGCATTTGTGGGTGAGGCAGAGGGTCTTGAATGTGACCCGATCCTCTACGGCTAGCCAATGGAGGCTTCTCAGGGACGGTGCGATTGATTACCAGTCTGGCCGCTGTGTTTTGGATGACTTGTAGACGTGCAATTTGGTATTTGGGTAGTCCTAGGTAAAGGGAGTTAGCGTAGTAAAGCCAGGAATTGATGATGGTTCCGACTACTACTGCTCTGTCTTTTTCCAGGATGAAGGGGATAAGTCTTCGTAGCAGGCGGAGAAGGTGGTGAGATCTGCTGACTACTAGGCTTTCCCAACTTTGCTATCTACTACAAAGCTGCTCACTTAGCCAGTCTTCCAAAGTACCATGCAACACAGGAATCTCCCTTATGGGTATCGATAGAGGCCACAGATAGTGACCCTTTATTGATTTCCAACTTGCTATGGCTCCGGCCCAGAGATCGTCGCGAATTGAGTAACCCTATAACAAAACACTTTATATCCCTTTGGGATAAACTTAAAATGAAACACCAATTACAATCGGTACACAATTCCCTCTTATCTTTTCTTAAAAATCCGGCCTTCTATCCGGGATGGATCTTCCCGAACACATTTAAAGCTTGGACAACATCAGGTATTCTGACACTACATGACTTGGTCACTTCAAAAAAAATTGTACCTTTCCCTACACTCAGGGAGAAACATGACTTACCAGAATCAGAACAGTTCAGATACCTCCAAATTAAACATTTCTTTACTCCACTCACACAAGTTGCAACACCTCTGTCCCAACTATCCAATTTTGAAACAATTTGTAAAAAAGGCCCACTAGCCAAAGGAATGATATCAACCCTCTACACTCAACTTCTTGTAGACCCTAATTTTGACAAACCAACCTATGTGCGGAAATGGGAGGAGGACCTGGGGCGTGCCCTGGATGACGCAGAATGGACTAAGATTTGGTCAACCATCAAATCATCTTCGCCCAATGTTACGGCGATGGAAGCAAATTACAAGGTCCTGACTCATTGGTACCTTGTACCTACTAGAGTGGCCAAATTTGCATCTACTCACTCAGCTCTTTGCTTTAGGGGCTGTTCAGAAAGGGTCTCTCTCTTGCATATGTGGTGGACGTGTCCGACAGCGCAACTTTTCTGGAAAGAAATCTTTGCAATGGCCTCTAAAATGTTCCGACAGCAGATACAACCAGATCCGTTTACAGCACTACTTAACCTAAAACTGGAATGCTTAACATTTTTCCAATTTAAACTTTTTATTCCACTCCTAACTGCTGCAAAGCAAACGATAGCTAAATCATGGAAATCTCCAGTATTGGGGTTGGCAGAAATATTACATAGAATGAACGCCACAATGTCACACACCAAAATGATAGCCACTGACGGGGACCAAATCCCAAAATTAAAAAAACTATGGCTCCCATGGATAAAACACTATCTACCTCCGGATTTCAATGATGCAGTCCTTCTGCCATGGTAGCTGATTAATTGCTCCAAATCAAATCCTATCTACCTATGGAATCGTAAATATTACGCATCGTACTGTTTCTTGGATCGACCTTGTGGACTTTCTCTCTGACTTACTACTCTTTTCTTCTCTTTACTCTCCTTCTTTTCATTTTAGTTCCATGGTTCTTCACTACAATAAGTCTAAGTTTTTATATAACGTGGCGGTAGTTTAGTTATAATTTGTCACGGTAGTTATGAATATAATGCTACCCACCGGCTATCTAGTTAGTGAAGATCTAATTAATCCTGTTTAAAATATTCTATGTTATTCATTATTTACGGTACTTACAGAAAATACATTATCTGTATCCTTGCATAAGAAACTAATGTATGTATTTATTAAATGTGTAATCAATAAATACTTTTGACAAGGAAAAGGAAAGGGAATATTTAATAACCTTCAATTACTATATGACTTGTGTCACAATTGTATATGCTATATATTTTTTTTTATTTGCTATCCCCCCCCCCCCCCCACAAAAGTTAATTCATATTTGCTGTTTTTGCCTGGATTTTAAATATTTTGTACTTTTTGCTATAATAAATGTCCCCAAAAAAATACATGAAAATACATGAATTTCTTCATCAGTTTAGGCCAATATGTATTCACAATAAGCGTATATTGATTGGTTCGCGCAAAAGTTATTGCGTCTACAAAATAAGGGATAGATTTATGGCATTTTTATTATTATTTTTTACTAGTAATGGTGGTGATCTGCGATTTTTATCAGGACTTTAAATTGCGACACACACATCGGACACTTTTGACACTTTTCTGGGACCATTGACATTTATACAGCGACCAGAGCTAAAAATAGCCACTGATTACTGTATAAATGTCACTGGCAGGTAAGAGGCTAACACTAGGGGGCGATCAAGGGGTTGACTGTGTTCCCTAGGTTTGTTTCTATCTGTGGGGGGGAAATGTGGCTGACTAGAGGAGGAGAGAGAGCGTTGTTCTTACCTAGTAGGAACACACAAACCGTCTCCTCTCCCCTGACAGAACTGGGATTTGTGTGTTTACACACACAGATCCTGACTCTTGCTCTGTCACGAGCGATCGATCGCGGGTGCCTGCCAGTCATTGTGCCCGCCGGGCACGTGCATTGGCTCCGGGGACACGCTGCGGGCATGTGTGCGCCTGCTACAGCGTCTTGAAGAGCCGACGTACAGCTAAGACGGCTCACGCAGCTGTGTCAACCTGCCCCAGTATTACTGCGGTGGCTAGTGGTATCGGTGAGTACTTGAGAAAAAATATTAGTACTCGTACTTGGTCTTAAAAAAAATCGTATTAGTGCACTAGTTCCAACCTTTTTAAAAAAAAAAAAAAATCCTCAAAATTCCTTCATCCCTTAGTCTGCATGGTCGGTCTTCAAGGTTGAAAATCATGAGGCTCTCCTATGATGTTACTGCATGCTGTCAAAAGTCTTTTGTGTTCTTTTATTTCATACTGAGCCATTCTGCTATGTCCTGGTCTGATGGTGCCAAAGTTGCTAACTGTGCAAAAAAATAATTTAAACACACTTTTTCCTTGTCTTTTTTTTTTTTTTTTTCCATCCTAGACACCTTCCTGGATTCATGATCAGATTAAACAATGAAAGAATCGCATGTAAGAATTCAATAAGGGAAACATTTTTCTCAATTTGCTAGAAAACAGCTAAACATAGAGCTAAAATGTGTTTATATATATATATATATATATATATATATATATACAGTGGGGCAAAAAAGTATTTAGTCAGCCACCAATTGTGCAAGTTCTCCCACTTAAAAAGATGAGAGAGGCCTGTAATTGTCATAATAGGTATACCTCAACTATGAGAGAAAAAATGTGGAAACAAATCCAGACTATCACATTGTCTGATTTGGAGAGAATTTATTTGCAAATTATGGTGGAAAATAAGTATTTGGTCACCTACAAACAAGCAAGATTTCTGGCTCTAACAGACCTGTATCTTCTTCTTTAAGAGGCTCCTCTGTCCTCCACTCATTACCTGTATTAATGGCACCTGTTTGAACTTGTTATCAGTATAAAAGACACCTGTCCACAACTGCAAACAGTCACACTCCAAACTCCACTATGGTGAAGACCAAAGAGCTGTCGAAGGACACCAGAAACAAAACTGTAGACCTGCACCGGGCTGGGAAGACTGAATCTGCAATAGGCAAGCAGCTTGGTGTGAAGAAATCAACTGTGGGAGCAATAATTAGAAAATGGAATGGAAGACATACAAGACCACTGATAATCTCCCTCGATCTGGGGCTCCACGCAAGATCTTACCCCGTGGGGTCAAAATGATCATAAGAATGGTGAGCAAAAATCCCAGAACCACACGGGGGGACCTAGTGAATGACCTGCAGAGAGCTGGGACCAACGTGACAAAGGCTACCATCAGTAACACACTACGCCACCAGGGACTCAGATCCTGCAGTGCCAGACGTGTCCCCTTGCTTAAGCTAGTACATGTCCAGGCCTGTCTGAGATTTGCTAGAGAGCATTTGTATGATACAGAAGAGGTTTGGGAGAATGTGATATGGTCAGATGAAACCAAAGTAGAACTGTTTGGTAGAAACACAACTCGTCGTGTTTGGAGGAAGGAGAATGCTGAGTTGCAACCAAAGAACACCATACCTACTGTGAAGCATGGGGGTGGCAACATCATGCTTTGGGGCTGTTTCTCTGAAAAGAATCCGTGTGCATGAAAGAATGAATGGGGCCATGTATTGTGAGATTTTGAGTGCAAACCTCCTCCCATCAGCAAGGGCATTGAAGATGAAACGTGGCTGGGTCTTTCAGCATGACAATGATCCCAAACACACTGCCCGGGCAACGAAGGAGTGGCTTTGTAAGAAGCATTTCAAGGTCCAGGAGTGGCCTAGCCAGTCTCCAGATCTCAACCCCATAGAAAACCTTTGGAGGGAGTTGAAAGTCCGTGTTGCCCAGCGACAGCCCCAAAACATCACTGCTCTAGAGGAGATCTGCATGGAGGAATGGGCCAACATACCAGCAACAGTGTGTGACAACCATGTGAAGACTTAAAGAAAACGTTTGACCTCTGTCATTGCCAACAAAGGATATATAACAAAGTATTGAGATGAACTTTTGATATTGACCAAATACTTATTTTCCACCATAATTTGCAAATAAATTCTTTCCAAATCAGACAATGTGATTGTCTGTCTGGATTTGTTTTAACATTTTGTCTCTCATAGTTGAGGTATACCTATGATGACAATTACAGGCCTCTCTCATCTTTTAAGTGGGAGAACTTGCACAATTGGTGGCTGACTAAATACTTTTTTGCCCCATTGTATATGTAGCACTACCCCGAAGGAGCTGCTGGTTTGATTTTGGGCCTTACCGTTACCTGTCTGTTCACCATATTCGCCATAGGGGTCCCATTGGAGAGTTGTTCAAAGATGTCTGCACCAACACTTAAGCCTCGTACACACGATCGGATATCCTATGGATTCTAATACAATGGTTTTGTCCATCGGAAATCCGATGAAGCTGACTTCCATCAGTCTTGCCTACACACAATCAGTCAAAAAACCGACCGTTCCAAACACGGTGACGTAAACACTCCGATGAGCTGAGAAAAATGACGTTTAATGCTTCTGAGCATGCGTCGACTTGATTCTGAGCATGCGTGGGTTTTTTATCTGATGGACTTGCCCATAGACGATCGGATTTTGCTATCGGTTTTTGATCCATCGGAAAAATTTAAAACATGTTCTATTTTTTAAAACCGATTGAAAAAAGACAGATGGGTCCCATACACGATCGGTTTGTCCGATGAAAAAAGTCCATCGGACTGTTCATCTGTAAAACCGATTGTGTGTACAGGGCTTAAGTCTCTTTTTCAATGGTTAGGGGAGATTCAGGTACCTTGCTTTGCGGATCACGGATGCTTCTTTGATCCAGAGGACAAACAGTTTCCAACCTGGATCTAGCAACCACCGGATAGGCCTCTCTCACTGACCTAGCAGCCGGTGCGAAGCTCGGTCAAACGTCTCTGCCACAGACTTGATGAATGTAATGGAGTCGTTGTACAGTCCTCTGCCACAGGACGGATTAACCACACACTTTGCACAGTTCAAAAGACACAGCTACATAGTACCAGTTTCTTTCAGCCAGCCGGCAGCACTGCGAGGTAGATTGGTCAGGATGCGTCCCTCAATTGAGTCTCCAGGCTCTTCTTGAGAAACCAGCCCTTTCACTCGGTCCTCTCTGAGAAAAGTCCACCCCTGGTTTCTCCAATTGCTTGGCTTCTAGCCGCAGGCAAGACAGCACGGGACCACCCTCGGACCAGTAGGCCCCGAGGCAGAAAAACTGCTATGCCATACCTGAGGCCAGGAGGGCCCTCAGGTCGGGATCGGAAGATGAACCCCGCAAAACGGTGTCTGCCCCTTAACCACTTCAATACAGGGCTTTTTGTACCACTTCCATACCGGGCCTATTCTAGCACTTCTCTCCTACATGTACAAATCATCATTCTTTTGCTAGAAAATTACTCAGAACCCAGAAACATTATATATGTTTTTTTAGCAGACACCCTAGGGAATAAAATGACGATCATTGCAACTTTTTTTCTTGCACGATATTTGCGCAATCTTTTTTCAAACGCCTTTTTTAAAAAAAAAAATGGTTTCATGAATTAAAAAATAACAAAAAAGTAAAGTTAGCCCAATTTTTTGGGAAAATATGAAAGATGATGTTACGCCGAGTAAATAGATGCCTAACATGTCACACTTTAAAATTACGCACACTCATGGAATGGCGCCAAACTTCGGTACTTAAAAATCTCCATAGGCGACGCTTTAATTTTTTTTTACAGGTTACCAGGTTAGAATTACAGAGGAGGTCTAGTGCTAGAATTGTTGCACACGCTCTAACGCACGCAGCGATACCTCACATATGTGGTTTGAACGGCGTTTACATATGTGGGCGACTTACGTGTGCATTCGCTTCTAAACACGAGCTACCGGGGACAGGGGCGTTTTAATTTTTTTTTTTACTTATTTTTTTTTTTTTTTTTTTTTACAATTATTTTACTTTTTTTTTTATCACTTTTTTTCCTATTACAAGGACAGTAAACATCCCTTGTAATAGGAATGTGTGTGACAGGTCCTCTTGAGAGATGTGGGGTCAATAAGACCCCACATCTCTCCTCCAGGCTGGAAAGCATGAGATCAGTGAAAATTTTTTCACTGATCTCATACTTACTAGCCGCAATGGCGGCTTTGTTTACATTTGAGGACCCGGGCGTGACGTCATCACATCGCGCCCGTGCCGCCGACGATCATAGAGATGACTGGTGACCATCTGGTCACCAGTCATCTCTATGCTCGTCACGTGACACACCAACGGAGCCGGAAGATTCTCTCCGGGTCCCCGATCGCACAGGGGAGCCCGGAGAAGCACCGGATGCCGGCCCGGAGGGGGGGGGGGATGTCCCCTCCCGCCGCCTATAAGAACGATCAATTGGCGGAACCGCTGCTATGATCATTCTTATGGTGCACAGAATCGCCAGCACTTTAAAAGGATATCTGAATGATGCCTCTAGCTGCAGGCATCATTCAGATATCCCCCTACAAAGCCAGGACGTCATATGACGTCCACCCAGATTGGGAGATCCCATCTGTGGACGTCATTTGACTATGGCTGGGTAGGGAAGTGGTTAAGTATCCTCTCCCAGAATGCACAGCGGGTGGACAACTCCCACTGGGCTACTTCTGGGAAAAGAATACTCAACACCCCCAGCCTGCTGCATTTCCAACCTTGACCTGTGGTGACAGCGACACCTACAGTCAAGTGGAAAATACGCAACACAGCTGGACTGGAACAGAAACCAGCAATTTAACACAATCATTCTGAGCAAAACTACAGCTCAGATAACTTAAATTTACAAATAGCGCCTACTCAATAGGAGCAGGGCGCTACACACATATATATTATTATACAGGATTTATATAGCGCCAACAGTTTGCGCAGCGCTTTACAACATCAGGGAAGACAGTACAGTCACAATTCAATACAAGGGGATCAGAGGGCCCTGCTCGTTAGAGCTTACAGTCTAGTCTATATATAATAAGAAAAAAGAAAGGCGCACCAGCCTCGTGCATTATCGTTGGATAAATTTATTAAAATGAAGTAAAAGAATCCTACTTACAAACAAACGTTTAAAACCATGCGTTTCAAAAAGCCACAAGGTCGCAGCAATGCGTCCAGAAACGAACCCACTCAGATCGGTCACGGAGGGATTGACAATGATCACTGCCGACTGACGCGGTTTGAGGACAAGTCCTCTTCCTCAGAGCTCAGCAGTGTTCCTCTCTCTGGCTACACACGCCCCTAACAGATGGACAGAGAATGGAGACTCCCACTGATGTGGGCGGTACATACTAGTGTGGGCGGTGCACACAGTGTATGACTATAAAAACAAACTGAAAGGGGGGGAGGGGGGAGAGTAGTGGGAAAGAAGCCCACACAGAAAACAAGCAGCTAATAGGGGTCCCACATTAGCCATAGAACACACACAAATGAATGGCATGTGGATGTGAAGTCCAGCAACCAGGGGGCAGAGTGGCAAAAGATAGTGCTGACATGAGGAAAACGTAACCTACCTCTACAAGGTGGAGACATCTGGAAACCTGAAGTGTGCCAGGCGCTCCACAGCTGGACAGTTCACTGCTTGCAGTGGCGTTCGCCGATGTGCATTGGTTACACCTGCAACCCTGCACCCAGAGCTTACCGATCTCGCTATGTCATCTGGGACGCACGCTGACTAGCCTGCGCTCCAGCAAACAGGAAGTGAGGTAATCACAACCAGAACGTCGGCCGTCACTACATTGTGCACTGTGATTGGTTGGACAGGCGCCATTTTGCTGAAGACTTGTCCTCTAGAGGTAGCGATGGGACAGACCTCTGAAGCCTCGTACACACGGCCGAGAATCTCGTCGTAAAAAACACGTCGTTTTTTTCGACGAGATCCTTGGACAAGAAACTTGTCCCGGCCGAGTGTACACACGCTCATTTCAAAGAACACGCGGTTCTTTGAATGGAGCGTACGCGGTGACGTCATTGAATACGACGAGCATGCGCTCGTCACATTCGATCATGTCGCCGCCATCTTGGTTCACCCTACCTATGCCTAGGAAGCTACCGCGCATGTGTCGAAGTCATTTTGAGCATGCGCGGGCTTCCCGGCGAACAGGTAAGTGTACACACACGCAATTTTCTCGTCGAGAAACAGGCTGATGAGAATCTCGACGAGAAAATAGAGAGCAGGTTCTCTATTTTCTCGTCGAGATTCTTGTCGCTTTTCTTGACGAGAAACCATACACACGAACAAATTTCTCGGCAAGAAATCTCTGCCAGCAAGTTTCTTGCTGGTTTTTGCAGAGAAACTCGGTCGTGTGTACGAGGCTTGAGCCGTAGGACAAGTGCATAGATGCTAGCACAAGCAAAATAATGCACTATGGGTGCTGGTGTATACTCCCTCAACTGTCACAGCAATGTGCCCAGATAGGGAGAACGGGGGCTAATACTACCTCGGGGGACTATGGCATTTAAATCAAAGTGTGCACCTGGATAATGGAGCTGTGGATGACATAATAGTAACTAGATGATGGGCTAATACAGACAGCGGCCATCCACAGTAGATACAAAAATATATAATAATAATAATAGATGAATGAGAGGGGTAGGGGGGGGGGGCAGGGGAAATGCGGAAAAGGAAAAGGGAATTGTATGCATGCTGCGTGCAGCCACTGATGAACCAGAGAGAGATAGAAAAGGGGTATAAAAAATGCGAACTACAAAACCAATGGATTGTAGATGTAGGCAAATCAAATACACTATAGAGGAGTTCTACTACCAATATTACATATACATGAAACAATAATCATAGGACTGTATAAAGACCATTGTGGTAACTTGAGAGTAAAACAAGAATCACATATACTAAACTGAATAGTGATTCATATTAACCACCTCCCTACTGTGCACGAAAACCCCCTTCCTGCCCAAGCCATTTTTCAGCTTTCAGCGCTGTCACACTTTGAATGACAATTGCGCGGTCGTGCGGCGTGGCTCCCAAACGAAATTTGCGTCCTTTTTTTCCCACAAATAGAGCTTTCTTTTGGTGGTATTTGATCACCTCTGCGGTTTTTATTTTTTGCGCTATAAACAAAAGAAGAGCATCCAGTTTGGAAAAAAAACACTATTTTTTACTTTTTGCTATAATAAATACCCATTTTTTTTTTTAAATAAAATTTTCCTCAGTTTAGGCCGATACGTATTCTTCTACATATTTTTGGTAAAAAAAAAAAATCGCAATAAGCGTGTATTGATTGGTTTGCGCAAAAGTTATAGCGTGTACAAAATAGGGGATAGATTTATAGCATTTTTATTTTTTTATTTTTTTATTAGTAATGGCGGCGATCTGCGATTTTTTTTATTGTGACTGCGATATTGCGGCTGACACATCGGACACTTTTGACACATTTTTGGGATCATTCACGTTTATACAGCGATCCCTGCTATAAAAATGCATTGATTACTGTATAAATGTGATTGGCAGAGAAGGGGTTAACCACTAGGGGGCGGGAAGGGGTTAAATATGTTCCCTCAATGTGTTCTTACTGTGGGGGGAGGGGACTGACTGGGGGAGGTGACCGATGGTTGTCCCTATGTACAAGGGACACACCATCGGTCCCCTCTCCCTCGCAGGACGTGGATCTCTGTGTTTACACACAGAGACCCACTTTCCTGCTCGTTTCCTGGGCAATCGCGGGTGCCCGGCGGCAATCGCGGCCGCCGGGCACGCGCACCGGGGCCTTGTGAACGCGGCGGGCGCGCGCGCCGCTGGCGGCGAGCGCGCGCCTTCTAGCTCGTTTTAAAGGGAGGACGTCATATGATGTCCTCCCAGAACGAGAGTGTCCTCCGCCCGCCGTCAATTGACAGTGGGCGGTGGACAAGTGGTTAAAAGTCAATCAGTCACTTATATTCATATAACCCACATATATGATAAAAATGTGTATATAAATATAAGATATAAAATAATATAGAAAATTACATAGATGCTAGAAATGCTCACCCTACAAAATATATATGTATATAATATGAACCACCTATTTCCACTATTGACCAATGGTGGGGGATAGGGATGGAGTGGCCATTGGAGTGTATACCCAACCAGGGATGGGGGGGGCGGGAGGAAAGGGAGGGGGGAGAGAAATTGGGAATGAAAGGTACAACTGCGGTATTAATGGAGCTTATGGATTTCGGGGTTTTCGTTTAACCCCCTTGGGGTCAGACTCCCAAGGGTGAAGATCCAGTAGGCCTCGCGTTTGCAGAGCCTCTGGTGTCTCCTACCTCTATCCAGATCCCCCCCTATAGATTCTATTCCAAACACCTTCATGCCAGATGGATCACCCTGATGTAACTCTTCAAAATGTGGGGGAACCGGGTATTTGACTCTGGTGTTGGTAATGTCACATTTGTGTTCACCAATCCGCACCCTCAAGGGACGAGAAGTAAGACCTACATAGAGCCGTCCACAGGGACAAATGATGCCATATACCACAAAATCTGTCCCACAGTTGATAAATTGTTTCGACTGATGGATCCTACCGTCCTTCCTGACAAATGACTTTTTCCTGTGACACATAAACTTACAAGTGCCACAGTTTTTGACACTGCATTTATAGCTGCCTTTTTGGTCAAAAATGGTTGACCACACATTCAAAGGTTTATTAGTAGGTTTCTTTACCCTACTAGGGGCAACGATGCTTCTTAGATCCCGAGGTTTTCTAAACACTATGTCTGGTTTCTCAGGAAGATGTTTGCTCAATATGGGGTCATTC
The DNA here is from genome assembly GCA_029206835.1 of Rana muscosa. Taxonomy (NCBI): domain Eukaryota; kingdom Metazoa; phylum Chordata; class Amphibia; order Anura; family Ranidae; genus Rana; species Rana muscosa. Next base: position 540,236,283 of record CM055118.1, on the reverse strand, counting down.
TTGAGAATACTCCAATTTTTCTTTAGAATACTTTGTATTTCAAAAGCTATATTGGTATATTGGGTGGAGAAACGGGTCTGGGGTATGTCCAATCCAGGGGAAGAGGCTGATTGTCCGACAGCTTCAAGGGGGTTGTCATAAAGGTCGGCATACTTTTTAAAGGCAGTCTCTATAAGGATAGGGTCATATTCCTTTTCCTGGAATTTCTTAGTCAGAAGCGCACTCTGTACAAGGTAATCTTCTTTTTTTGGACACGTGCGTTTCAGACGGCAGAACTGACCATAGGGAACATTCTTAATCCATCTAGGATGATGGTTGCTATTAGCATGTAAAAAAAAGTTTCCTCCACTTGGTTTAAAATGGGTCTTGGAAAGAATATTCCCATCAGAATCTCTCCTAAGCTCTAAATCGAGAAACACAAGACAGTCCTTATTGATGACATGGGTAAATTCAATACCAAAAGGGTTGGCTCTACAGTGTTCCAAGAAATTGTTCAATTCGTGGTCGTGGTTCAGGTTTCCAGATATCTCCACCTTGTAGAGGTAGGTTACGTTTTCCTCATGTCAGCACTATCTTTTGCCACTCTGCCCCCTGGTTGCTGGACTTCACATCCACATGCCATTTATTTGTGTGTGTTCTATGGCTAATGTGGGACCCCTATTAGCTGCTTGTTTTCTGTGTGGGCTTCTTTCCCACCACCCTCACTACTCTCCCCCCTCCCCCCCTTTCAGTTTGTTTTTATAGTCATACACTGTGTGCACCGCCCACACTAGTATGTACCGCCCACATCAGCGGGAGTCTCCATTCTCTGTCCATCTGTTAGGGGCGTGTGCATATGCGTGTATATATTGGGTAGCCAGAGAGAGGAACACTGCTGAGCTCTGAGGAAGAGGACTTGTCCTCGAAACGCGTCAGTCGGCAGTGATCATTGTCAATCCCTCCGTGACCGATCTGAGTGGGTTCGTTTCTGGACGCATTGCTGCAACCTTGTGGCTTTTTGAAACGCATGGTTTTAAACGTTTGTTTGTAAGTAGGATGCTTTTACTTCATTTTAATAAATTTATCCAACGATAATGCACGAGGCTGGTGCGCCTTTCTTTTTTCTTCTTGTTTTCTACTGCTAGGATACCCCTATCCCTGAAGGCAGCAAAGCCAAGTGTCATCAAGTCCGGTATTGCACTTGTGCGCAGGAGTTTTTGTTTGTTTTTCGTTATTCTAGTCTATATATATACTGTTTAAGATACCAAAAGGTTTGTATTTCTTTATATCCAATGCAGAAGTTTAAAAAGCCTTGCCAGACAGCACACACAGGCCAGTGATCTGATTTATATATCATCACAGCCAGGTCACCTCCCTGCCCCCCGTCTATGACTGTACAGTAATGAGCTCATCCCACCGTGATCCTTGTACGCACATGGTCATGTAGGAGAGCCTAATCGGCTCCAATTTCTGTTCCTCTGTTTACCAGTCTGAATGAAGTTGTAAAGGGATTACGCTAATATTAGTATAATTTTATATACCCACCTTAGCTACATTTGCAATACATTATTTATAAAAATATAATTAGAAGGTGCAAAAAAAAAAAAAAAAGCTTGTACTCCGCTACTGATTTTGCAGTAATAGCATCATTTAAGTTAGAGCCCATTCACACAGGGATGACTTTGGATCTGACTTCAAGTCACGCTGCATGAGAAAATCAATGTAAGTGAATGGAGCCGTCTTAATGCACACTACTGCAGTCGCTCCGACTTCAGAAAAGGTTCCTGTACTACTTCAATCTGACTTCGAGGTGACTTGTAGGCAACTTGTACCCATTGATTTCAATGGAAGTCGCCTCAGAAGTTGGATCACTGTCTTAACAGAAGCAACAATACAGGAAGAGAACATACATTTCTCAGGCAAACCCTTCCCTCCCCCTCCCTCCCACAGAGCTGATTCTTGTTTGATTGGCCACTGGAAAGCCTCCTGTCCTGGAGGCAACTTGAAGTTGCCTTGTAAGTTGCCTCATGTTGCGCTGTGATTCATACTCAAGTTGTGTCCAAGTTGCCTCCCAAAGTGACACTGGAAGTCGTGTTGCCCCTGTGTGAATGGAGTCTAACAGGAATGTGCAGCACTATTTGTATGCAGGTGTAATTCTTGACATATTGTTTTGAACAGTGCAAAAACACCTCTAATTATTAAACAAATGAAACAATCAAATAGCAAATAATTCGCCAAGTGTAAATAATACAGTGAATATCGCTATATTGAATATTGTGCTAACACCTCAATGAATAAGTGACCAGTATTCTGAGAGTTAATTGTGCAATGACTGTAAATGCAAAAACAAGTGGCAAGTAAAGTCCAAAAAGTGAAAATGTGATCCAACAAACTGAACAGAAGTGTCCAACCACAGGTGAGACCCTCAAGATGGAAAGATAGCCGTAGACACCACCACCGATGATAGGAAGAGGCTTTTCCAGATGTCGCTGACTTAGAGAGGCATATACCACCCAAGTCATAAAAGGCTTAATGGTCAATAGACCCAATGGGTACAGCTAGTCCTGGATCCAAACCGGTTATTCAACATCAACGAACCCAGACATCAATGGAATGCAGAAGGTATATGGCACAATTTCTTGTAGGGAACAGAGGCTCGGTATCCACGTAACATGCGTAATTTAATGAAAATACTAACATAGCGTGATACCGTTTGGAAGTAGTATTTAATAAAAGATTTAAAAATAAACACTCACATTTGGATCATCATAAGTAGGCTTGCCATATGTGAATGCAAGTACATGAGCGATGCTTGTAGGTTGGTCCACACGAACCATTTTTTTACAAATAGCAGGAATGTATTTTGGTTTTGTATAGATTTTATTTATTTTTATATGGTAACTATAAATATGGTAAATCTGAAATATTGCATAAGAATACATTTTGTAATCTCGAATGTAGCCAGCAGATGGAGCTCTCACTTCTTATTTCTACTTACAGCCTGTTGTGAAAAACCTTTTACAAAGCTCAACAGCTAAAGCAAAAATTTACTCAAATAAGTCAATAAATATGAGCACTATGATCCTCCGTGCTGTTTTCTTTAGTTGACCCTGGAGATTTGGGATTTTTTACCAAATAAGTTCAGAATTTTTACAGAATAAATAGTGTAAACATTCAGTTTAATTTTCTAATCAGAGCCCACATAAAAGGAGCCTGCCAGAGTGGGGAGTAAGGTAAGTACTACTCATACCTGTATCCCTAGGCTTAGCAAGCAGTGAGTTGGATGGAGATGGGGGTGATGGTGACACACTGCAGGGTATTTAGCTTAATACTTGGAGTTCAGCTTTATCGCTTTTAGTGTGTGTGGGAGCCCCATTGCAAAGGAAGATTTTTCTTTTTCTTGTAGGTTTAGGTTTAAAGTAGATATAAACCCTTACATATACCCTGAAGTGACTGGTCTTAGATGATACACCGAGATTAAACAAACCCTCCTACATAACATGTGCCTGTTTATCTGCAGTCTTTTCTTCTCTACATCCATTCAAAGTCCAAAATGTACAAAGCTTGTATGAGCTGTCAGCAAAAAAAGGGGGGAGGAGAGCTGAAATCACTCTCTTTAGAGCTCAGTGAGGAAAGCTCTAAAAGCTGATTGGAGGGAAGTGACACATTCCCCACCACACAGCTCACAGAACAGAGCTGAGCCTGTCAATCAGCTGGAGGTCCCTCCCATGTCACTTTTTTTCTCTTGGTGTCAGGAAAACTTGTCAAAAGTGACTCATATAGATAATGGAGAAATGAAGCGGCAGACAAAAGGGACACTTGGTGCTGTTAATTGAGACAAGTACACACTATAGAGGGATATACTTTGTTTATATTTCATGTCTGAGGTTTACAACCACTCTAAGGCTGGGTTCACACATAATACCGATGTGGCTCCCAGGAGGGGTCCTGTGCTTCCCTGGTTCAGGACTGATTTCAGCAAAGAATTTTACTGACTTCAGACCTGAAACAAACCAAAAGATGCACAGGGCTCCTGTGCAAATTTGCACCGGAGCCGCAGCGGAGCTGTGTGAACCGGCTCCATAGAGAGACGGTCAAAGTCTTCTGCTATTGCGCATTTGATGCGGGAAACCTGCATCCATTTCGCAATGGTGTGAACTCAGTCTCCTAGTCTATGCCCCTTTACTTGCATCAGCCTGATCCTCATTTTATATATGCAATAATATAATCAACAGTTTTTAGTTCAAAATTACTCTCATTTTGCCCATTCAGGGCAGAAGACACTCAGAAGATGCCCCTACAGAACCCTATAGGGAGCTACTGCGCAGGTGTGGCCAGTGTACTGTAGATTGACGAGGACATAACTGCAAGGTAAGTGTGCACCTGGGGAAAAGAAAGGTGAGCTAGAATTGAATTGGAAGTGTGCTTATCTTTTAGGCTGGGTTCTCACTGTTGCGAATTGGAATGCGGGTTTTTGAGAGCGCTGATCTGGAGCTGGCCAGCTGCTGGTTTTTCAGCATTATTGTCTGACAGAAGCCAGCCAAACTGCCAGCTTCTGTCGAACAATAATGCTGAAAAACCAGCAGCTGGCCAGCTCCCGATCAGCGCTCTTGGCCAATGGCAGAGAGCGCTGACCAGAGTTTTCTGGTGCGGGGGGTTGTCCCCGTCACAACAAAAAAGAACAGCACGGGAGATTGCGGCACTAACATCGGATTGGTCCATAAAGACATGGATGAGCAAGTTTGGGGTGGAGGAACTTGACTGGCCTGCACAGAGTCCTGACCTCAACCCGATAGAACACCTTTGGGATAAATTAGAGTGGAGACTACGAGCCAGGCCTTCTCGTCCAACATCAGTGCCTGACCTCACAAATGTGCTTTTGGAAGAATGGTCAAATATTCCCATAGACACACTCCTAAACCTTGTGGACCGCCTTCCCAGAAGAGTTGAAGCTGTTATAGCTGCAAAGAGTGGACCAACTCATTATCAAACCCTACGGACTAAGACTGGGATGCCATTAAAGATCGTGTGTGTGTGTGTAAAGGCAGGCGTCCCAATACTTTTGGTAATGCTATAGTGTATCTCGCCAACTTTCAGATGCCATTGTAACAAGATAATCGTTTGAGAAGATTTACTAAATCTGGTGCAGCTGTGCATAGTAACCAATCAGCTTCTAACTTCAGCTTGCTTAACCACTTGCCAACCGCAATACGTAGATATATGTTGCAGCTTGCAAGTGGTTTACCGGGATTATGGCTGAAGCTATGAGCCATAACTACTGTATTTTTTTTTTTTTTCAGCCAGTGGCTGGCTTTATCTTGAAAGCATTCCGAGTGGCTCATGAGCCGCTGGAACACTTTCAGAAGCGGTGGGAGGGGATGTCCCCCCACCCTCCCACCGGTGTTTCTCGGGCCTACGGTTTTCACCGGTTTGCCTGAGAAACAGTCCATTGGTGCGGTCAGCTGGTCACAGAAGAGACAAAAGACTAGATTGTCTTTGTATGGAGAATGATCCGAATAGTTTCAGAGACAGAGTATGCACCTCATCCAGAGGCGTTGCTAGGGGGGTGCGGGGGGTGCGGTCCGCACCCGGGTGACACCCGCTAGAGGGGTGACACCCTTCCGACGGTGAGAAAAAAAAAAATATTTTTTTTTTGACTTTTTTTTTTTTTTTTTTACAGCTGACACTTTAATTCAGCAACTTCACCCCGCTGGGCTGGAACAACACTTCCAGCGCCGCCGCGCCTGGTGTGTGTGTGTCCTCCGGTTCCTTATTCTTCTTCCTCCTCCCTCCCTACCCTACAGAGCGTCAGCCTGTCACATCATCACACTGCACTGTGATGATGTGACGTCACACACAACTTTCTCCGGCTGCACGCTGTGAGGGTCGCTGCCCAGCCCTCCTCCTCTCCAGTCAAGACTCCAGAACAGGTGGGGGGGGTCTCCACCGCCGGCCCGACCCCCGAGCACAAGCACAAGATGAGGTAGGTGTGTGTGTGTGTGGGGAGCGGGGGGGCGGTTGCCATTGTAAGAGGCAGAGCTACTAGCTAGTGTGGGAGGAGGACTCAGTCTGTCTGGCGCCCTGACTTGTATTGTATGATAATGAAGGGGGGGGGGGTGCAAGGTGGCCTGCTGCGACACAGCTATAGATTATATATAGATATTATGTAATATAGCTGGTCCATCCGCCCCTCCCCCCACCAGTCCAGCTAACTCAACTACTGTGCCTATTATATGTAATATAATATATCTATATCCAGCATCACCCCCCCCCCGCCCATTATCAGACAGACAACACTGACTATATAATTTATATTAGCTGACTGAGACACCCCCACCCTGAGCTGGTCTGATGATGATAATGGGGGGGGGGGGGTGATGCTGGACACAGATATATTATATTACATATAATAGGCACAGTAGTTGAGTTAGCTGGACTGGTGGGGGGAGGGGCGGATGGACCAGCTATATTACATAATATCTATATATAATCTATAGCTTTGTCTAGCAGCAGCAGACCACCTTGCACCCCATGATGGAGTCCTAACCTGGCACTAGGGATGAGCTTCGTGTTCGAGTCGAACATACGTTCGACTCGAACATTGGCTGTTCGATTGTTCGACGAAGATCGAACGATTTGGGCCGTTCGCGCCAAATTCGAGTGACGCGAACGGCCCACAATGCACTACGCCATCGCAGTGTCATCCAGGCGCTGTGATTGGCCAAGCATGCACTGTGACCCCGCATGCTTGGCCAATCACAGCGCCGGCAGCGAGGAGAGCAATGATTGGCCACAGGCAGGATGCCTGTGGCCAATTATTGCTGAGGGTGTTTAGTACACGCCCCACACTATAAAAGGCCGCCAGCACGGCGGCCTAGTGTAGTGTGTTCCGGAGCAGGGATAGAGTAGCATAGGCAGGGACAGTGACTGTTATTTCTTTCTTGCTTAACCTGGATTCCTTTAGTTTAGGGAAAGAGAAGGATAGGTAGGGAGAGTGTCAGTGTGTTTTGTGCTTCTGCTATAGTGTGCTTAAAAAAAACATTTATTCTAGGGACAGAAAACTCTAGGTAGGGACAGTGTCAGTTTCTTTCACTCTGCAAGTCCTTGTTTCCAGGGACCTGTAAGGACAGTGAGTTAATTGTCCTTGTGCTATATTGTGCTTAAAAAAAACATTTATTCTAGGGACAGAAAACTCTAGGTAGGGACAGTGTCAGTTTCTTTCACTCTGCAAGTCCTTGTTTCCAGGGACCTGTAAGGACAGTGAGTTAATTGTCCTTGTGCTATATTGTGATTAAAAAAAACATTTATTCTAGGGACAGAAAACTCTAGGTAGGGACAGTGTCAGTTTCTTTCACTCTGCAAGTCCTTGTTTCCAGGGACCTGTAAGGACAGTGAGTTAATTTTCCTTGTGCTATATTGTGATTAAAAAAAACATTTATTCTAGGGACAGAAAACTCTAGGTAGGGACAGTGTCAGTTTCTTTCACTCTGCAAGTCCTTGTTTCCAGGGACCTGTAAGGACAGTGAGTTAATTGTCCTTGTGCTATATTGTGCTTAAAAAAAACATTTATTCTAGGGACAGAAAACTCTAGGTAGGGACAGTGTCAGTTTCTTTCACTCTGCAAGTCCTTGTTTCCAGGGACCTGTAAGGACAGTGAGTTAATTTTCCTTGTGCTATATTGTGATTAAAAAAAACATTTATTCTAGGGACAGAAAACTCTAGGTAGGGACAGTGTCAGTTTCTTTCACTCTGCAAGTCCTTGTTTCCAGGGACCTGTAAGGACAGTGAGTTAATTTTCCTTGTGCTATATTGTGATTAAAAAAAACATTTTTTCTAGGGACAGAAAACTGTAGGTAGGGAGAGTGTTTTTTTTCTTTCACTCTGCAAGTCCTTGTTTCCAGGGACCTGTAAGGACAGTGAGTTAATTTTCCTTGTGCTATATTGTGCTTAAAAAAAACATTTTTTCTAGGGACAGAAAACTGTAGGTAGGGAGAGTGTTTTTTTTCTTTCACTCTGCAAGTCCTTGTTTCCAGGGACCTGTAAGGACAGTGAGTTAATTGTCCTTGTGCTATATTGTGCTTAAAAAAAACATTTATTCTAGGGACAGAAAACTCTAGGTAGGGACAGTGTCAGTTTCTTTCACTCTGCAAGTCCTTGTTTCCAGGGACCTGTAAGGACAGTGAGTTAATTTTCCTTGTGCTATATTGTGATTAAAAAAAACATTTATTCTAGGGACAGAAAACTCTAGGTAGGGACAGTGTCAGTTTCTTTCACTCTGCAAGTCCTTGTTTCCAGGGACCTGTAAGGACAGTGAGTTAATTTTCCTTGTGCTATATTGTGATTAAAAAAAACATTTATTCTAGGGACAGAAAACTCTAGGTAGGGACAGTGTCAGTTTCTTTCACTCTGCAAGTCCTTGTTTCCAGGGACCTGTAAGGACAGTGAGTTAATTTTCCTTGTGCTATATTGTGATTAAAAAAAACATTTTTTCTAGGGACAGAAAACTGTAGGTAGGGAGAGTGTTTTTTTTCTTTCACTCTGCAAGTCCTTGTTTCCAGGGACCTGTAAGGACAGTGAGTTAATTTTCCTTGTGCTATATTGTGATTAAAAAAAACATTTTTTCTAGGGACAGAAAACTGTAGGTAGGGAGAGTGTTTTTTTTCTTTCACTCTGCAAGTCCTTGTTTCCAGGGACCTGTAAGGACAGTGAGTTAATTGTCCTTGTGCTATATTGTGCTTAAAAAAAACATTTATTCTAGGGACAGAAAACTCTAGGTAGGGACAGTGTCAGTTTCTTTCACTCTGCAAGTCCTTGTTTCCAGGGACCTGTAAGGACAGTGAGTTAATTTTCCTTGTGCTATATTGTGATTAAAAAAAACATTTATTCTAGGGACAGAAAACTCTAGGTAGGGACAGTGTCAGTTTCTTTCACTCTGCAAGTCCTTGTTTCCAGGGACCTGTAAGGACAGTGAGTTAATTTTCCTTGTGCTATATTGTGATTAAAAAAAACATTTTTTCTAGGGACAGAAAACTGTAGGTAGGGAGAGTGTTTTTTTTCTTTCACTCTGCAAGTCCTTGTTTCCAGGGACCTGTAAGGACAGTGAGTTAATTTTCCTTGTGCTATATTGTGATTAAAAAAAACATTTTTTCTAGGGACAGAAAACTGTAGGTAGGGAGAGTGTTTTTTTTCTTTCACTCTGCAAGTCCTTGTTTCCAGGGACCTGTAAGGACAGTGAGTTAATTGTCCTTGTGCTATATTGTGCTTAAAAAAAACATTTTTTCTAGGGACAGAAAACTCTAGGTAGGGAGAGTGTTTTTTTTTTTTCACTCTGCAAGTCCTTGTTTCCAGGGACCTGTAAGGACAGTGAGTTAATTGTCCTTGTGCTATATTGTGCTTAAAAAAAACATTTATTCTAGGGACAGAAAACTCTAGGTAGGGACAGTGTCAGTTTCTTTCACTCTGCAAGTCCTTGTTTCCAGGGACCTGTAAGGACAGTGAGTTAATTTTCCTTGTGCTATATTGTGCTTAAAAAAAACATTTATTCTAGGGACAGAAAACTCTAGGTAGGGACAGTGTCAGTTTCTTTCACTCTGCAAGTCCTTGTTTCCAGGGACCTGGAGAGACATTGAGTGAATTGTCCTTGTGCTATATTGTGATTAAAAAAAACATTTATTCTAGGGACAGAAAACTCTAGGTAGGGACAGTGTCAGTTTCTTTCACTCTGCAAGTCCTTGTTTCCAGGGACCTGTAAGGACAGTGAGTTAATTTTCCTTGTGCTATATTGTGATTAAAAAAAACATTTTTTCTAGGGACAGAAAACTGTAGGTAGGGAGAGTGTTTTTTTTCTTTCACTCTGCAAGTCCTTGTTTCCAGGGACCTGTAAGGACAGTGAGTTAATTTTCCTTGTGCTATATTGTGATTAAAAAAAACATTTTTTCTAGGGACAGAAAACTGTAGGTAGGGAGAGTGTTTTTTTTCTTTCACTCTGCAAGTCCTTGTTTCCAGGGACCTGTAAGGACAGTGAGTTAATTGTCCTTGTGCTATATTGTGCTTAAAAAAAACATTTATTCTAGGGACAGAAAACTCTAGGTAGGGACAGTGTCAGTTTCTTTCACTCTGCAAGTCCTTGTTTCCAGGGACCTGTAAGGACAGTGAGTTAATTTTCCTTGTGCTATATTGTGATTAAAAAAAACATTTATTCTAGGGACAGAAAACTCTAGGTAGGGACAGTGTCAGTTTCTTTCACTCTGCAAGTCCTTGTTTCCAGGGACCTGTAAGGACAGTGAGTTAATTTTCCTTGTGCTATATTGTGATTAAAAAAAACATTTTTTCTAGGGACAGAAAACTGTAGGTAGGGAGAGTGTTTTTTTTCTTTCACTCTGCAAGTCCTTGTTTCCAGGGACCTGTAAGGACAGTGAGTTAATTTTCCTTGTGCTATATTGTGATTAAAAAAAACATTTTTTCTAGGGACAGAAAACTGTAGGTAGGGAGAGTGTTTTTTTTCTTTCACTCTGCAAGTCCTTGTTTCCAGGGACCTGTAAGGACAGTGAGTTAATTGTCCTTGTGCTATATTGTGCTTAAAAAAAACATTTTTTCTAGGGACAGAAAACTCTAGGTAGGGAGAGTGTTTTTTTTTTTTCACTCTGCAAGTCCTTGTTTCCAGGGACCTGTAAGGACAGTGAGTTAATTGTCCTTGTGCTATATTGTGCTTAAAAAAAACATTTATTCTAGGGACAGAAAACTCTAGGTAGGGACAGTGTCAGTTTCTTTCACTCTGCAAGTCCTTGTTTCCAGGGACCTGTAAGGACAGTGAGTTAATTTTCCTTGTGCTATATTGTGCTTAAAAAAAACATTTATTCTAGGGACAGAAAACTCTAGGTAGGGACAGTGTCAGTTTCTTTCACTCTGCAAGTCCTTGTTTCCAGGGACCTGGAGAGACATTGAGTGAATTGTCCTTGTGCTATATTGTGATTAAAAAAAACATTTATTCTAGGGACAGAAAACTCTAGGTAGGGACAGTGTCAGTTTCTTTCACTGTGAAAGTCCTTGTTTCAAGGGACAGAGAAGGACACCTGAAGGTAGCCCTTATTGCTTTTTTCCCATCTCCCTGCAGGCCATCTATTAGAATGTCTGGAAGGCAAACAAGGAGAGGCAGACAGTCAGGAGGCAATAAAAGAGGGCAAGCAGGCTCTGTGTCTGGGGGCAACAGTGCTGGTCGTGGACGCGGTGCATTGTCATCAGCACATGGCCATGGGACACGCTTGTCCTTCTTTTCGGCAGCTGGACATGTTGAGCCACATCATGCCGAAGACTTGGTAGAGTGGATGACCAAGCCCTCCTCCTCCTCCTCATCCTCTCTCACCCAGGCTCAGGGTACTGGAAAAGCAGCTGCCAAAGCGTCGTCTTCCCTGGTATCAATGTCAGACAAATCATCAGTCACTCCTTCCCTAGACCCACCATGTCCTCCTCCTGAGGAGTCCCCCGAACTGTTTCAGCACAGTGTTGGGTACATGCTCCAGGAGGATGCCCAGCGTTTCGAAGGGTCTGATGATGAAACCCAGCTAGAGGAAGGCAGTAGCGTGAGAGCAGACAGAGGGGATGCTCAAGAAGGACACCAATCTGGCAGTCATGTTCCAGCAGCTGCAGCATACTGCCAGATTGGCTCCAGTGATGAGGAGGGAGGGGATGATGAGGTCAATGACTCCACGTGGGTGCCTAATAGGAGAGAGGAGGAGGAGGAGGATGAGGAGGAGGCACATCTCCAACGAGGCAGGATGCCCTTTGGTGGCCAGCGTAAGGGCAGTACACCGACGGAATCACACCGCAGAGCTCCGCCTGTGCAGGGCGCTGCCTCTGCCCGTCATTCAAAAAGTTCTTTGGTGTGGGCCTTTTTTGAGGCTAGTGCATCAGATCGCACAGCTGCTGTTTGCAACATATGTCTCAAGCGTATATCGCGTGGCCAAAACATCAGCCGCTTGGGTACCACATGCCTGACCAGACATATGTTGACCTGCCATGCAGCTCGTTGGCAAGCCTACCTCAAAGACCCACACCAAAGAACAAAGCGGACCTCTCCTTGCACCGCATCAGCTGGGATCTCCAACCCCACTATAACTTCAGTCCTCTCTGAAACATGCACTGAGAGGAATGAAGATGTAGAATTAGGTGTGTCACAGCCAAGTACTTGCGCCCACTCTGCTAGCAGTACACCGACGTCCGATTCTAGCAGGCAAATTTCCCTGCCCCAGCTGCTGGACCGTCGAAAGAAGTTCACTCCCAGCCATCCACATGCCCAGCGGTTGAATGCTAGCTTGGCTAAATTGCTAGCGCTTCAACTGCTGCCTTTTCAGTTGGTAGACTCGGCCCCCTTCCGTGAGTTTGTGCAATGTGCGGTTCCTCAGTGGCAGGTTCCCAAACGCCACTTTTTCTCACGGAAGGCTATTCCGGCTCTCTACCGGCATGTGGAAGGCAATGTCTTGGCCTCGCTGGACAGGGCGGTCAGCGGTAAGGTGCATATTACCGCTGACTCATGGTCCAGCAGGCATGGACAGGGACGTTACCTTTCTTTCACGGCCCATTGGGTCACTCTTTTGGCAGCTGGGAAGGATTCAGGACAAGGTGCAGTAGTGTTGGAGGTTGTCCCACCGCCACGCCTCCAAAATGCTACTACTGGTTGTGACACACCTCTCTCCTCCACCCCCTCCTCTTCTTCTTCCTCCATGGCCTCTTCCTGTGGTTTGTCCTATGAACCAGCGGTGCTCCGTAGCCGTTCACGGGGCTACGCAAGTACGCAGGCAAAAAGATGCCATGCCGTGCTTGCGCTGGTGTGTTTGGGGGACAGAAGCCACACTGGGGCAGAGGTCCTGTCTGCTCTGCAGGGCCAGGCCGAGAGGTGGTTGACGCCACGCCAGCTTAAGCCAGGAATGGTGGTTTGCGACAATGGCACCAACCTCCTCTCCGCCCTCCGACAGGGACAACTGACCCATGTGCCCTGTGTGGCTCACGTCCTTAACCTGGTGGTGCAGCGCTTCTTGGGCAGGTACCCGGGCTTACAGGATGTCCTGAGGCAGGCCAGGAAAGTCTGTGTGCATTTCCGCAGATCTTATAATGCCAGTGCTCGCCTGGCTGAGCTGCAAAAGGAGTTGAACCTGCCCAAGAACCGCCTTATATGTGACATGCCCACCAGGTGGAACTCAACGTTGGCCATGCTGCAGCGGCTGCACACGCAGCAGAGGGCCATCAATGAGTACCTGTGCGACTACGGCACCAGGACAGGGTCAGGGGAGCTTGGTTTTTTTTCTCCACGCCAGTGGGGCATGATCAGGGATGCATGCACTGTCCTGGCACCATTTGAGGAGGCCACGAGGATGGTGAGCAGTGACAGTGCATGCATCAGTGACACTGTACCTCTTGTCCACCTGTTGGAGCACACGCTGCGTGGAATAATGGACAGGGCACTTGAGGCAGAACAGAGGCAGGAAGAGGAGGACTTCCTTGCCTCTCAAGGCCCCCTTTACCCAGACAGTGTTCCTTCTGTCCCACCCATCGCACAGGAAGAGGAGGAGGAGGAGGAGGAGGAGGAGGAGGAGGAGGATTGTGTCAGCATGGAGGTGGAGGCTGGCACTCAGCATCATCAGCAGCAGTCTTTTAGGGATGATTTACAGTCCCAAGAAACCAGTGGACTTGTACGTGGCTGGGAGGAGGTGGCTGCGGATCATGTCGTCCTTAGTGACCCAGAGGACTCCGGAGCGAATGCCTCAGCAAACCTACGCTGCATGGCCTCCCTGATCCTGCAAAGTCTGCGGAAGGATCCTCGTATTCTTCGGATCAAGGAGAGGGACCATTACTGGCTGGCCACTCTCCTTGATCCACGGTACAAGGGTAAGGTTGCGGACCTTATGTTACCGTCGCAGAGGGAGCAGAGGATGAGACAACTCCGGGAGGCCTTGCAGAAAGGTCTGTGCAACGCGTTCCCAGAGACTGGGAGGTTGCAAACTCCTGGTCCTGGACAACGAGTTGCTGAGGCTTCGGCCAGTCAAAGAAGGAGCGGTGGGGAAGGTGGCCGTCTGACCGATGCGTTCAGACAATTCTTTAGTCCGCAGCCCCAAAGTATGATCGGTTCCAGCAACCATCGCCAGCGTCTGATAAACATGGTGCAGGAATATCTAGGGGCAAGGTCAGACTTGGACACCTTCCCCACCGAAAATCCTCTGGCTTACTGGGTCTTGAGGATGGATCACTGGCCAGAGCTTGCACAGTATGCAATTGAGCTACTGGCCTGTCCTGCATCCAGCGTTCTTTCGGAACGCACATTCAGTGCTGCTGGAGGATTTGTCACGGATCACAGGGTGCGCCTGTCCACCGACTCGGTTGATCGACTGACTTTCATCAAGATGAACCAGTCTTGGATCACCACCAGCTACCACACACCTGATGCTGATATAACAGACTAATTGATTTTAAAATGTCACATCCCTTCAAGACTGATGCTGATGCTGAGTGCCTGTGCTGTTATGTTGACTGGCTATCCTCCTCCTCCGAGTCCTCAATGATACGATTGATGATGATAGCTTGGAAGATCATTTTTGTTTATGGGTGCCGCCACCAGTGCCTAACGCCCAATTTTTCAGCCCCTGTTTAACAGTGGCGTGTAATTACAATTTTTGAAGCAATACTTTGCAACAGGGCTCATTGCTGTGCTCCAAGTACAGTATCTGTGAGGAGTTGCAGTGTTGTGCCACCAGTGCCTAAGGCCCAATTTTTCAGCCCCTGTTTAACAGGGGCGTGTCATTACAATTTTTGAAGCAATACTTTGCAACAGGGCTCATTGCTGTGCTCCAAGTACAGTATCTGTGAAGGGTTGCAGTGTTGTGCCACCAGTGCCTAAGGCCCAATTTTTCAGCCCCTGTTCAACAGGGGCATGTAATTACAATTCTTGATCTAATAATTCACAGCAGGGCCCATTGCTGCACCCACCAAGAGTAACTGTCAGGGCTTACAGTGTTGTGGCACCAGCACCACCATCAAAGGCCCAATTTTTACTACCACTGTTCAACAATTATATGTAATTAAAATTCCTGATATAATAGTTGACAGCAGGGCGTTCCAGCACCAACCAAGAGTAACTGTGAGTGCTTACAGTGTTGTGCCAACACCAACAACTAAGGGGCCTATTTCTGCAGAGTATATACGGCAGGTCCCTACTTTCAAACATCCAACTTACAAACGACTCCTACTTGCAAACGCAAGAAGACAACAGGAAGTGAGAGGAAATCTACCACTAGGAAGGAAAATTCTCTCCTGTAAGAATAAATATGGGAGAAAGGTGTCTCCTCTGTACTGATGCTTTATCAGCAATCCTTGTTTCAAGAAAAACACCACATTTCAAAAACAGTTGTCATTAGGACGGAAAGTGAGGTGAAATGTTCTGAACAGGGGCACAGACAGCAAAACAAATGTTACAGGGGTGATAACCCTTACCTATGTTTTCCAAAAAGTTTAAAAATAGATTTTTGGTCTGGAGCTACACTTCAACAATGTACCTGTTCAAAATTACAAACAGATTCTACATAAGAACAAACCTACAGTCCCTGTCTTGTATGCACCGCCTGTATACGGCTGTTCAGAGTATATAGGGCCTTTTTTATTTTATGTGCGGGGTTCCCCTTAATATCCATACAAGACCCAAAGGGGCTGGTAATGGGCTGGGGTAGGGGGGGGGGGGGTCATGGGGTAGCTATGCCATTTTTCTTAAAGATTTTCATCCATATTACCGGGACCAGACATTACATTAAAGCCGCAAGCAGTTTTAAATGGCTTTTTTTTCCTTTAGAAGTGTCATTTTGTGCAGGGACAGTTCTAAACACGGGAAACACGTGGCACTTCACAGGCATACTTTAGACACCCCCCAGGTACGATATTTAAAGGAATATTTGACTTTTTTTTTTTCACTTTATGCATCATTAAAATGACTGCTCCCGGAAAACGACCGTTTTTAAAACTTATTTTTGCATTGATACATGTCCCCTGGTGCAGAACCCGGGTTCCCAAACCCTTTTTAGGACAATAACATGCATAATAGTTGTTATAATTAGCACTTTAGAATTCGAACGTTCGCATCCATTGTATTTAATAGGGTTCTAATGTTCGTTCGAACTTTCGGTCCGTTCGCGGGTTCTGGTGCGAACCGAACCCGGGGGTGTTCGGCTCATCACTACCTGGCACCATACCACCCCAGCCTGCCTTATGCCACCGCAACCTGCCTTATGACACCGAAACCTGCCCTATGCCACTGCAACCTGCCCTATGCCACCCCAGCCTACCCTATACCACCCCAGCCTGCCCTATGCCACCCCAGCCTGCCCTATACCACCGCACCCTGCCCTATGCCACCCCAACCTTCCCTATACCACCGCAACCTGCCCTATGTCACCCCAGCCTGCCCTATGCCACTGCAACCTGCTGTATGCCACGCAAACTGCTCTATACCACCCCACCCTGCCCTATGCCACCGCAACCTGCCCTATGCCACCCCAGCCTACCCTATACCACCCCAGCCTGCCCTATGCCACCCCAGCCTGCCCTATACCACCGCACCCTGCCCTATGCCACCCCAACCTTCCCTATACCACCGCAACCTGCCCTATGTCACCCCAGCCTGCCCTATGCCACTGCAACCTGCTGTATGCCACGCAAACTGCTCTATACCACCCCACCCTGCCCTATGCCACCGCACCCTGCCCTATGCCACCCCAGCATTCTCTATACCACCGCACCCTGCCCTATGCCACCCCAGCTTTCCCTATACCACCCCAACCTGCCCTATGCCACCACAACCTGCTCTATGCCATCACACCCTGCCCTATATAACCCCAACCTGCCCAATGCCACCCAGCCTGCCATATACCACCCCAACCTGCTTTATACCACCCCAACCTGCTCTATACCACCCCAACCTGCCCTATGCCACTGCAACCTGCTCTATGCCATCACACCCTGCCCTATATAACCCCAACCTGCCCAATGCCACCCAGCCTGCCATATACCACCCCAACCTGCTCTATACCACCCCAGCCTTCCCTATACAACCCCAACCTGCCCTATGCCACCCCAGACTGCACTATACCACTGCAACCTGCCCTATATTACCCCAACCTGCCCTATATCGCTCCAGCCAGCCCAATACCACCCTATACTTTAATTTACAGGGGTCATTTGGGGGTGCGCCTCGTGACTGTGCGCTGCCTGGAGGGCGCTGGGCAGGATAGACAGGAGGGGGGGGGTGACACCATGTTTTGCCGCACCAGGTGACACCAACCCTAGTGACGCCACTGACCTCATCCCAGGTAGATAAATATAGAAAAGAGAGGATGTGGGATTATAGCGGTGCTGAGGTATCACAATATCAAAATATGTTGGATTTTAATAATATTTTTAATAAAATATCAATTCAAAAAGATTTGATACAAAGCATATAATACATAAGAGAATATGGATAAAAACTATTTAATCAAACATATAGCATGGCTTTGTGGAACGCTGGTATTCCCAAATAGAGTTAAGGGGTGGTCGGGTAGGATGTAATGTCCCAATATATTTCACCAATCTTTGGCTTCCTCAGGGGACTACACTATGACCACCAAACTTTATATAGCCAGCTCTATCAGAGAATCGAACAAAGAAAGGAAAAAACGGGGTAACAATTACACACAGCATATATACATATGTAAAAAAGTGCACTGCCAAAGTCACCTAGAGGAACCAACCATTACTCAGTCCAGGCAAGAGGAACCTACATGTGGAATCCAACACTGAGTGTGTAGAAAGTTCCAAACACTTGGGGTCATGCAGAGAGCATAATTCAGCCGTAGGGGGCAAAAACAGGACCCAACTCTAAGGAACAGAGAACCTAATGAATGCTGAGTTCCAAATATGAAGTCATTTGAAAAATGAAATAAAACACCTGAAAATGGGAGACCTAAGGCTCACAAAGGACTTACTATGTTCAAAATTGTTTGAATAATGTAAAGGTGGGGGCGAGCAAGTTGTATGATATATATGCCACAAGCCGTGAGTCAATCTGACAGATCGGCAAGAACTAAAAAATAGATACAAATAGGGATTTAATATGCAGGAAATAATGACAAAGTGGAGCAAAAATAAAATATAGGAAAGACAAATGTAACCCATGTCTGGCATCCCATTATAAATACAGCATAAATTAATCAGCAATGAATGTAATTAAATTAAAATCAATTATCCATTTTCAAGCTTGAAATTATCATTAAATGGAATACAAAATGCCAGGCATGGTGAAACACATGCAAACAACTACTATTGAACAAACTAATGTAGGAAGGTAGTCTAACTGAGTAAGGTAAGTGGTGAGTAAAAGGTCTTATAATGAGTATACCCCATAAATAGAGTATATTACCTGTATCACGGTAACATAAGATCGCCCCCGTGTTCCAGCTAGATAGAGACGCTGGAGTGCTGGCCATTTAAACCTCCCGCTCGCTCGGGCGTCTGACGTCACCGAGCGAGCGTGGACACAGAAGGTGCACCATTGCACATGTGTCAGTTGGTAACACGCCTGGGGCCTACAAACCCTATAGTGCTGAGCGACATACGCACGTGTCATGGTGACGTCAATGAAGAACGTCCGACGCTGATAACGTATGCAAGCCGCCGAGTGGAGTGGGCGGGGACAGATAGGGCGAGTGACGCCCTGAGACAGCATAGGAGGTGGGGCAGAGATGTAAAAGTGCTACCATGCTACCATGCACTTGTCCAGCTACCAATGGTGGTGTAAAGGCTGGACAAGTGCATGGTAGCACGGATCGGGCTTCAGAGAAATTGAAGCCCTTGGGTGTCCATATGGCAGAACAAAACGCTCAATAGCATGAATGTGGGTTTTTCTCTGAAGACCGATCCGTGCTACCATGCACTTGTCCAGCCTTTACACCACCATTGGTCCGCCTTTTACATCTCTGCCCCACCTCTTATGCTGTCTCAGGGCGTCACTCGCCCTATCTGTCCCCCCCCACTTCACTCGGCGGCTTGCATACGTTATCAGCGTCGGACGTTCTTCATTGACGTCACCATGACGCGTGTGTATGTCGCTCAGCACTATGGGGTTTGTAGGCCCCAGGCGTGTTACCAACTGACACATGCGCAATGGTGCACCTTCTGTGTCCGCGCTCGCTCGGTGACGTCAGACGCCTGAGCGAGCGGGGGGTTTAAATGGCCAGCACTCCAGCGTCTCTATCTAGCTGGAACACGGGGGCGATCTTATGTTACCGTGATACAGGTAATATACTCTATTTATGGGGTATACTCATTATAAGACCTTTTACTCACCACTTACCAGACTACCTTCCTACAATAGTTTGTTCAATAGTAGTTGTTTGCATGTGTTTCACCATGCCTGCCATTTTTTATTCCATTTAATGATAATTTCGAGCTTGAAAATGGATAATTGATTTTAATTTAATTATATTCATTGCTGATTACCGTATTTTTCGGACTATAAGACGCACTTTTTTCCCCCAGAAATATGGGGGAAAATGTCCCTGCGTCTTATGGTCCGAATACATTACAGGGGCCCCGCCCCCCGCCGTCGCTGGCACCGCCCCTGCCATCTGCTCACAGCCTCTGGAATCCCCGACCCTGCCACTAGCTCCGCCCCCCCCGTCGCAGTGTCAGGGGCTTTGCGATTTGAATTAGAGCCACTCTCTCTCTCTTTCTCTTAGGCTTACAGAAAGGGAGGGGGCGGCGGGGGATATCCGCAGCTCTCCTCTCCCTGTCACAGCGCCGCTGCCGAGTTCTCTGGCAAATAGAGCAGCGGCACTGTGACAGGGAGAGGAGAGCTGCAGGCTGTCTGTATATCCCCCCCCGCCCCCCTTCCCTTTCTGTAAGGAGAAGAGAAAGAGAGCGGCTCTAATTGGATTTGCTGGGTCGCCACCCAGCTTCCTACCCACTGTTTCCCCCCCATGATTGGCCACAGCAGAGGGCCAATCAGAAGACACTGGGGGCATCATGGGAAATGAAGTCCCTGCAGAGTTCTGGCACCAGTTCCCCCAGCATGCAAGCACTCTGCTGGAGGGGAGGGAGGGAGGGGGTGTTAGAACTTGAAGAGGAGCAAAAGAGAATACTCTGCTGGGGGACACCACTAGAGAGCCACGCTGTACCCCGCACCACCAGAGAGCCACGCTGTACCCCGCACCACCAGAGAGCCACGCTGTACCCCGCACCACCAGAGAGCCACGCTGTACCCGCACCACCAGAGAGCCACGCTGTACCCCGCACCACCAGAGAGCCACGCTGTACCCCGCACCACCAGAGAGCCACGCTGTACCCCGCACCACCAGAGAGCCACGCTGTACCCACACCACCAGAGAGCCACGCTGTACCCTGCACCACCAGAGAGCCACGCTGTACCCTGCACCACCAGAGAGCCACGCTGTACCCTGCACCACCAGAGAGACACGCTGTACCCTGCACCACCAGAGAGCCACGCTGTACCCTGCACCGCCAGGGAGCCACGCTGTACCCGCACCGCCAGAGAGCCACGCTGTACCCACACCGCCAGAGAGCCACGCTGTACCCACACCGCCAGAGAGCCACGCTGTACCCACACCGCCAGAGAGCCACGCTGTACCCACACCGCCAGAGAGCCACGCTGTACCCACACCGCCAGAGAGCCACGCTGTACCCACACCACCAGAGAGGGAGCCACACTGTTCCCGCACCACCAGAGAGGGAGCCACACTTTAACCGCTGTACCCGCACCACCAGAGAGGGAGCCACATTGTACCCGCACCACCAGAGAGGGAGAAAGACCGAGCCACTGCCAGGATACAGACATGCTACACTACTGACTAGAGTCACCCCGGGCAACCCAGAGTGAGCGAACGTCCAGCCAGAGGGATCACTGTTGCGATTTCGCTGGGTCTGGTAAGAGGGCCTGTTGGCCATTATTCATTACTGTTCCCAGGGACTGAGCCATTAGGAAGTGCCTAACCTGATATCCTCTAGGCCTTATTGACTGCCACGGCGTCCCCTCTGTCCTCTTCCCACGGCGTCCCCTCTGTCCTCTTCCCACGGCGTCCCCTCTGTCCTCTTCCCACGGCGTCCCCTCTGTCCTCTTCCCACGGCGTCCTTCTCCCAGGGCGTTACTCTGTCCTCTTCCCAGGGCGTTACTCTGTCCTCTTCCCAGGGTGTCCCTTTGTCCTTCACCCACGGCAACCCTCTGTCCTCTTCCCACAGCGTCCCCTCTGTCCTCTTCCCATGAAGAGGACATTGGTCGGGCCTTGACAGGAAGGGGTGGGTCATATTTAAATTAGGGGGTGCGCAAGTTTAGTCAGGCCTAGGGCAGCACAAAACCTAAATACACCACTGATGGCATGGTCACTCTGCGTTTACTGTGGCATGGTCACTCTGTGTTTACTGTGGCATGGTCACTCTGTGTTTACTGTGGCATGGTCCCTCTGCGTTTACTGTGGCATGGTCCCTCTGCGTTTACTGTGGCATGGTCCCTCTGCGTTTACTGTGGCATGGTCCCTCTGTGTTTACTATGGCATGGTCCCTCTGTGTTTACTATGGCATAGTCCCTCTGCGTTTACTATGGCAATGGTCAGGCTGCATTTAATGGGCACTGGAAAATATTTTAGTACACAATTTTGGTTCAGAATATTTTTTTTCTTGTTTTCCTCCTCTAAAACCTAGGTGCGTCTTATGGTCAGGTGCGTCTTATGGTGCGAAAAATACGGTAATTTATGCTGTATTTATAATGGGATTCCAGACATGGGTTACATTTGTCTTTCCTATATTTTATTTTTGCTCCACTTAGTCATTATTTCCTGCATATTAAATCCCTATTTGTATCTATTTTTTAGTGCTTGCTGATCTGTCAGATTGACTCACGGCCAATCATCTTGTGGCACTTATATCATACAACTTGCTCGCCCCCACCTTCACATTATTCAAACAATTTTGAACATAGTAAGTCCTTTGTGAGCCTTAGGTCTCCCATTTTCAGATGTTTTATTTCATTTTTCAAATGACTTCATATTTGGAACTCAGCATTTATTAGGTTCTCTGTTCCTTAGAGCTGGGTCCTGTTTTTGCCCCCTACGGCTGAATTATGCTCTCTGCATGACCCCAAGTGTTTGGAACTTTCTACACACTCCGTGTGGGGCTCCACATGTAGGTTCCTCTTGCCTCGACTGAGTAATGGTTGGTTCCTCTAGGTGACTTTGGCAGTGCACTTTTTTACATATGTATATATGCTGTGTGTAATTTTTACCCCTGTTTTTTCCTTTCTTTTTTCGATTCTCTGATAGAGCTGGCTATATAAAGTTTGGTGGTCATAGTGTATTCCCCTGAGGAAGCCAAAGATTGGCGAAATATATTGGAACATTACATCCTACCCGACCACCCCTTAACTCTATTTGGGAATACCAGCGTTCCACAAAGCTATGCTATATGTTTGATTAAATCGTTTTTATCCATATTCTCTTATGTATTACGGTATATGCTTTGTATCAAATCTTTTTGAATTGATATTTTAATAAAAATATTATTAAAATCCAACATATTGTGATACCGCAGCACCGCTATAATCCCACATCCTCTCTTTTCTATACTACATGGTTACAGAGTTAGTCAGGTTGAAAAAAGACAAAGTCCATCCAGTTCAACCATAAAAAAAAAAAAAATATCGTACAATCCCATATACCCAATTCTATACCCACAGTTGATCCAGAGGAAGGCAAAAAACCCCAGCAGAGCATGATCCAATTTGCTACAGCAGGGGAAAAAATTCCTTCCTGATCCCCCGAGAGTAGTGATGAGCCGAACACCCCCGGGTTCGGTTCGCACCAGAACCCGCGAACGGACCGAAAGTTCGTACGAACATTAGAACCCTATTAAATACAATGGATGCGAACGTTCGAATTCTAAAGTGCTAATTATAACAACTATTATGCATGTTATTGTCCTAAAAAGGGTTTGGGAACCCGGGTTCTGCACCAGGGGACATGTATCAATGCAAAAAGAAGTTTTAAAAACGGTCGTTTTTCGGGAGCAGTCATTTTAATGATGCATAAAGTGAAAAAAAAAAGTCAAATATTCCTTTAAATATCGTACCTGGGGGGTGTCTAAAGTATGCCTGTGAAGTGCCACGTGTTTCCCGTGTTTAGAACTGTCCCTGCACAAAATGACACTTCTAAAGGAAAAAAAAGCCATTTAAAACTGCTTGCGGGTTTAATGTAATGTCTGGTCCCGGTAATATGGATGAAAATCTTTAAGAAAAATGGCATAGCTACCCCATGACCCCCCCCCCCTACCCCAGCCCATTACCAGCCCCTTTGGGTCTTGTATGGATATTAAGGGGAACCCCGCACATAAAATAAAAAAGGCCCTATATACTCTGAACAGCCGTATACAGGCGGTGCATACAAGACAGGGACTGTAGGTTTGTTCTTATGTAGAATCTGTTTGTAATTTTGAACAGGTACATTGTTGAAGTGTAGCTCCAGCCCAAAAATCTATTTTTAAACTTTTTGGAAAACATAGGTAAGGGTTATCACCCCTGTAACATTTGTTTTGCTGTCTGTGCCCCTGTTCAGAACATTTCACCTCACTTTCCGTCCCAATGACAACTGTTTTTGAAATGTGGTGTTTTTCTTGAAACAAGGATTGCTGATAAAGCATCAGAACAGAGGAGACACCTTTCTCCCATATTTATTCTTACAGGAGAGAATTTTCCTTCCTAGTGGTAGATTTCCTCTCACTTCCTGTTGTCTTCTTGCGTTTGCAAGTAGGAGTCGTTTGTAAGTTGGATGTTTGAAAGTAGGGACCTGCCGTATACACTCTGCAGAAATAGGCCCCTTAGTTGTTGGTGTTGGCACAACACTGTAAGCACTCACAGTTACTCTTGGTTGGTGCTGGAACGCCCTGCTGTCAACTATTATATCAGGAATTTTAATTACATATAATTGTTGAACAGTGGTAGTAAAAATTGGGCCTTTGATGGTGGTGCTGGTGCCACAACACTGTAAGCCCTGACAGTTACTCTTGGTGGGTGCAGCAATGGGCCCTGCTGTGAATTATTAGATCAAGAATTGTAATTGCATGCCCCTGTTGAACAGGGGCTGAAAAATTGGGCCTTTCGTGGTGGTGGTGGTGGTGGTGGTGTTGCCACAACACTGTAAGCCCTCAGAGTTACTCTTGGTGGGTGCAGGAATGGGCCCTGCTGTGAATTATTAGATCAAGAATTGTAATTACATGCCCCTTTTGAACAGGGGCTGAAAAATTGGGCCTTTCGTGGTGGTGGTGGTGGTGGCGTTGCCACAACACTGTAAGCCCTCAGAGTTACTCTTGGTGGGTGCAGCAATGGGCCCTGCTGTGAATTATTAGATCAAGAATTGTAATTGCATGCCCCTGTTGAACAGGGGCTGAAAAATTGGGCCTTAGGCACTGGTGGCACAACACTACAACCCCTCACAGATACTGTACTTGGAGCACAGCAATGAGCCCTGTTGCAAAGTATTGCTTCAAAAATTGTAATGACACGCCCCTGTTAAACAGGGGCTGAAAAATTGGGCCTTAGGCACTGTGGCACAACACTACAACCCCTCACAGATACTGTACTTGGAGCACAGCAATGAGCCCTGTTGCAAAGTATTGCTTCAAAAATTGTAATGACACGCCCCTTTTAAACAGGGGCTGAAAAATTGGGCCTTAGGCACTGGTGCCACAACACTCCAACCCCTCACAGATACTGTACTTGGAGCACAGCAATGAGCCCTATGGCAAATTATTGCTAAAAAATTTTTAATTACACGCCCCTGTAAAACAGGGGCTGAAAAATTGGGCCTTAGCCACTGGTGGCGGCACCCATAAACAAAAATGATCTTCCAAGCTATCATCATCAATCGTATCATTGAGGACTCGGAGGAGGAGGATAGCCAGTCAACATAACAGCACAGGCACTCAGCATCAGCATCAGTCTTGAAGGGATGTGACATGTTAAAATCAATTAGTCTGTTATATCAGCATCAGGTGTGTGGTAGCTGGTGGTGATCCAAGACTGGTTCATCTTGATGAAAGTCAGTCGATCAACCGAGTCGGTGGACAGGCGCACCCTGTGATCCGTGACAAATCCTCCAGCAGCACTGAATGTGCGTTCCGAAAGAACGCTGGATGCAGGACAGGCCAGTAGCTCAATTGCATACTGTGCAAGCTCTGGCCAGTGATCCATCCTCAAGACCCAGTAAGCCAGAGGATTTTCGGTGGGGAAGGTGTCCAAGTCTGACCTTGCCCCTAGATATTCCTGCACCATGTTTATCAGACGCTGGCGATGGTTGCTGGAACCGATCATACTTTGGGGCTGCGGACTAAAGAATTGTCTGAACGCATCGGTCAGACGGCCACCTTCCCCACCGCTCCTTCTTTGACTGGCCGAAGCCTCAGCAACTCGTTGTCCAGGACCAGGAGTTTGTAACCTCCCAGTCTCTGGGAACGCGTTGCACAGACCTTTCTGCAAGGCCTCCCGGAGTTGTCTCATCCTCTGCTCCCTCTGCGACGGTAACATAAGGTCCGCAACCTTACCCTTGTACCGTGGATCAAGGAGAGTGGCCAGCCAGTAATGGTCCCTCTCCTTGATCCGAAGAATACGAGGATCCTTCCGCAGACTTTGCAGGATCAGGGAGGCCATGCAGCGTAGGTTTGCTGAGGCATTCGCTCCGGAGTCCTCTGGGTCACTAAGGACGACATGATCCGCAGCCACCTCCTCCCAGCCACGTACAAGTCCACTGGTTTCTTGGGACTGTAAATCATCCCTAAAAGACTGCTGCTGATGATGCTGAGTGCCAGCCTCCACCTCCATGCTGACACAATCCTCCTCCTCCTCCTCCTCCTCCTCCTCCTCTTCCTGTGCGATGGGTGGGACAGAAGGAACACTGTCTGGGTAAAGGGGGCCTTGAGAGGCAAGGAAGTCCTCCTCTTCCTGCCTCTGTTCTGCCTCAAGTGCCCTGTCCATTATTCCACGCAGCGTGTGCTCCAACAGGTGGACAAGAGGTACAGTGTCACTGATGCGTGCACTGTCACTGCTCACCATCCTCGTGGCCTCCTCAAATGGTGCCAGGACAGTGCATGCATCCCTGATCATGCCCCACTGGCGTGGAGAAAAAAAAACAAGCTCCCCTGACCCTGTCCTGGTGCCGTAGTCGCACAGGTACTCATTGATGGCCCTCTGCTGCGTGTGCAGCTGCTGCAGCATGGCCAACGTTGAGTTCCACCTGGTGGGCATGTCACATATAAGGCGGTTCTTGGGCAGGTTCAACTCCTTTTGCAGCTCAGCCAGGCGAGCACTGGCATTATAAGATCTGCGGAAATGCACACAGACTTTCCTGGCCTGCCTCAGGACATCCTGTAAGCCCGGGTACCTGCCCAAGAACCGCTGCACCACCAGGTTAAGGACGTGAGCCACACAGGGCACATGGGTCAGTTGTCCCTGTCGGAGGGCGGAGAGGAGGTTGGTGCCATTGTCGCAAACCACCATTCCTGGCTTAAGCTGGCGTGGCGTCAACCACCTCTCGGCCTGGCCCTGCAGAGCAGACAGGACCTCTGCCCCAGTGTGGCTTCTGTCCCCCAAACACACCAGCGCAAGCACGGCATGGCATCTTTTTGCCTGCGTACTTGCGTAGCCCCGTGAACGGCTACGGAGCACCGCTGGTTCATAGGACAAACCACAGGAAGAGGCCATGGAGGAAGAAGAAGAGGAGGGGGTGGAGGAGAGAGGTGTGTCACAACCAGTAGTAGCATTTTGGAGGCGTGGCGGTGGAACAACCTCCAACACTACTGCACCTTGTCCTGCATCCTTCCCAGCTGCCAAAAGAGTGACCCAATGGGCCGTGAAAGAAAGGTAACGTCCCTGTCCATGCCTGCTGGACCATGAGTCAGCGGTAATATGCACCTTACCGCTGACCGCCCTGTCCAGCGAGGCCAAGACATTGCCTTCCACATGCCGGTAGAGAGCCGGAATAGCCTTCCGTGAGAAAAAGTGGCGTTTGGGAACCTGCCACTGAGGAACCGCACATTGCACAAACTCACGGAAGGGGGCCGAGTCTACCAACTGAAAAGGCAGCAGTTGAAGCGCTAGCAATTTAGCCAAGCTAGCATTCAACCGCTGGGCATGTGGATGGCTGGGAGTGAACTTCTTTCGACGGTCCAGCAGCTGGGGCAGGGAAATTTGCCTGCTAGAATCGGACGTCGGTGTACTGCTAGCAGAGTGGCCGCAAGTACTTGGCTGTGACACACCTAATTCTACACCTTCATTCCTCTCAGTGCATGTTTCAGAGAGGACTGAAGTTATAGTGGGGTTGGAGATCCCAGCTGATGCGGTGCAAGGAGAGGTCCGCTTTGTTCTTTGGTGTGGGTCTTTGAGGTAGGCTTGCCAACGAGCTGCATGGCAGGTCAACATATGTCTGGTCAGGCATGTGGTACCCAAGCGGCTGATGTTTTGGCCACGCGATATACGCTTGAGACATATGTTGCAAACAGCAGCTGTGCGATCTGATGCACTAGCCTGAAAAAAGGCCCACACCAAGGAACTTTTTGAATGACGGGCAGAGGCAGCGCCCTGCACAGGCGGAGCTCTGCGGTGTGATTCCGTCTGTGTACTGCCCTTACGCTGGCCACCAAAGGGCATCCTGCCTCGTTGGAGATGTGCCTCCTCCTCATCCTCCTCCTCCTCCTCTCTCCTATTAGGCACCCACGTGGAGTCAGTGACCTCATCATCCCCTCCCTCCTCATCACTGGAGCCAATCTGGCAGTATGCTGCAGCTGCTGGAACATGACTGCCAGATTGGTGTCCTTCTTGAGCATCCCCTCTGTCTGCTCTCACGCTACTGCCTTCCTGTAGCTGGGTTTCATCATCAGACCCTTCGAAACGCTGGGCATCCTCCTGGAGCATGTACCCAACACTGTGCTCAAACAGTTCGGGGGACTCCTCAGGAGGAGGACATGGTGGGTCTAGGGAAGGAGTGACTGATGATGAGTCTGACATTGATACCAGGGAAGAGGACGCTTTGGCAGCTGCTTTGCCAGTACCCTGAGCCTGGGTGAGAGAGGATGAGGAGGAGGAGGAGGGCTTGGTCATCCACTCTACCAAGTCTTCGGCATGATGTGGCTCAACATGTCCAGCTGCCGAAAAGAAGGACAAGCGTGTCCCATGGCCATGTGCTGATGACAATGCACCGCGTCCACGACCAGCACTGTTGCCCCCAGACACAGAGCCTGCTTGCCCTCTTTTATTGCCTCCTGACTGTCTGCCTCTCCTTGTTTGCCTTCCAGACATTCTAATAGATGGCCTGCAGGGAGATGGGAAAAAAGCAATAAGGGCTACCTTCAGGTGTCCTTCTCTGTCCCTTTACTTAAGGATTTCTAAATATGGTTGAGGATGATTGCTTTTGCACAGAATAGCACAACGACAATTTCCCTGACTGTCCAAAAAACAAGGATTTCAAAGATGGTTGATGAGGAATGCTTTAGTACACTATAGCACAAGGAGAATTCCCCTCACTTTCCTTCTTTGTCCCTAGAAACAAGGACTCGCACAGTAACAGACACTGACACTCTCCCTACCTAGAGTTTTCTGTCCCTAGAAAAAATGTTTTTTTAAAGCACACTATAGCACAAGGAGAATTCCCCTCACTTTCCTTCTTTGTCCCTAGAAACAAGGACTCGCACAGTGAAAGAAACTGACACTCTCCCTACCTAGAGTTTTCTGTCCCTAGAAAAAATGTTTTTTTAAAGCACACTATACCACAATGAGAATTCACTCACTGTCCTTCCCTGTCCCTAGAAACAAGGATTCGCACAGTGAAATAAACTGACACTCTCCCTACCTAGAGTTTTCTGTCCCTATAAAAAATGTTTTTTTAAAGCACACTATAGCACAAGGAGAATTCCCCTCACTTTCCTTCTTTGTCCCTAGAAACAAGGACTCGCACAGTAAAAGACACTGACACTCTCCCTACCTAGAGTTTTCTGTCCCTAGAAAAAATGTTTTTTCAAAGCACACTATAGCACAAGGAGAATTCCCCTCACTTTCCTTCTTTGTCCCTAGAAACAAGGACTCGCACAGTGAAAGAAACTGACACTCTCCCTACCTAGAGTTTTCTGTCCCTAGAAAAAATGTTTTTTTAAAGCACACTATAGCACAAGGAGAATTCACTCACTGTCCTTCCCTGTCCCTAGAAACAAGGATTCGCACAGTGAAATAAACTGACACTCTCCCTACCTAGAGTTTTCTGTCCCTATAAAAAATGTTTTTTTAAAGCACACTATAGCACAAGGAGAATTCCCCTCACTTTCCTTCTTTGTCCCTAGAAACAAGGACTCGCACAGTAAAAGACACTGACACTCTCCCTACCTAGAGTTTTCTGTCCCTAGAAAAAATGTTTTTTTAAAGCACACTATAGCACAAGGAGAATTCCCCTCACTTTCCTTCTTTGTCCCTAGAAACAAGGACTCGCACAGTGAAAGAAACTGACACTCTCCCTACCTAGAGTTTTCTGTCCCTAGAAAAAATGTTTTTTTAAAGCACACTATAGCACAAGGAGAATTCCCCTCACTTTCCTTCTTTGTCCCTAGAAACAAGGACTCGCACAGTAAAAGACACTGACACTCTCCCTACCTAGAGTTTTCTGTCCCTAGAAAAAATGTTTTTTTAAAGCACACTATAGCACAAGGAGAATTCCCCTCACTTTCCTTCTTTGTCCCTAGAAACAAGGACTCGCACAGTAAAAGACACTGACACTCTCCCTACCTAGAGTTTTCTGTCCCTAGAAAAAATGTTTTTTTAACGCACACTATAGCACAAGGAGAATTCCCCTCACTTTCCTTCTTTGTCCCTAGAAACAAGGACTCGCACAGTGAAAGAAACTGACACTCTCCCTACCTAGAGTTTTCTGTCCCTAGAAAAAATGTTTTTTTAAAGCACACTATAGCACAAGGAGAATTCCCCTCACTTTCCTTCTTTGTCCCTAGAAACAAGGACTCGCACAGTAAAAGACACTGACACTCTCCCTACCTAGAGTTTTCTGTCCCTAGAAAAAATGTTTTTTTAAAGCACACTATAGCACAAGGAGAATTCCCCTCACTTTCCTTCTTTGTCCCTAGAAACAAGGACTCGCACAGTAAAAGACACTGACACTCTCCCTACCTAGAGTTTTCTGTCCCTAGAAAAAATGTTTTTTTAATGCACACTATAGCACAAGGAGAATTCCCCTCACTTTCCTTCTTTGTCCCTAGAAACAAGGACTCGCACAGTAAAAGACACTGACACTCTCCCTACCTAGAGTTTTCTGTCCCTAGAAAAAATGTTTTTTTAAAGCACACTATAGCACAAGGAGAATTCCCCTCACTTTCCTTCTTTGTCCCTAGAAACAAGGACTCGCACAGTGAAAGAAACTGACACTCTCCCTACCTAGAGTTTTCTGTCCCTAGAAAAAATGTTTTTTTAAAGCACACTATAGCACAAGGAGAATTCCCCTCACTTTCCTTCTTTGTCCCTAGAAACAAGGACTCGCACAGTAAAAGACACTGACACTCTCCCTACCTAGAGTTTTCTGTCCCTAGAAAAAATGTTTTTTTAAAGCACACTATAGCACAAGGAGAATTCCCCTCACTTTCCTTCTTTGTCCCTAGAAACAAGGACTCGCACAGTAAAAGACACTGACACTCTCCCTACCTAGAGTTTTCTGTCCCTAGAAAAAATGTTTTTTTAACGCACACTATAGCACAAGGAGAATTCCCCTCACTTTCCTTCTTTGTCCCTAGAAACAAGGACTCGCACAGTGAAAGAAACTGACACTCTCCCTACCTAGAGTTTTCTGTCCCTAGAAAAAATGTTTTTTTAAAGCACACTATAGCACAAGGAGAATTCCCCTCACTTTCCTTCTTTGTCCCTAGAAACAAGGACTCGCACAGTAAAAGACACTGACACTCTCCCTACCTAGAGTTTTCTGTCCCTAGAAAAAATGTTTTTTTAAAGCACACTATAGCACAAGGAGAATTCCCCTCACTTTCCTTCTTTGTCCCTAGAAACAAGGACTCGCACAGTAAAAGACACTGACACTCTCCCTACCTAGAGTTTTCTGTCCCTAGAAAAAATGTTTTTTTAATGCACACTATAGCACAAGGAGAATTCCCCTCACTTTCCTTCTTTGTCCCTAGAAACAAGGACTCGCACAGTAAAAGACACTGACACTCTCCCTACCTAGAGTTTTCTGTCCCTAGAAAAAATGTTTTTTTAAAGCACACTATAGCACAAGGAGAATTCCCCTCACTTTCCTTCTTTGTCCCTAGAAACAAGGACTCGCACAGTGAAAGAAACTGACACTCTCCCTACCTAGAGTTTTCTGTCCCTAGAAAAAATGTTTTTTTAAAGCACACTATAGCACAAGGAGAATTCCCCTCACTTTCCTTCTTTGTCCCTAGAAACAAGGACTCGCACAGTAAAAGACACTGACACTCTCCCTACCTAGAGTTTTCTGTCCCTAGAAAAAATGTTTTTTTAAAGCACACTATAGCACAAGGAGAATTCCCCTCACTTTCCTTCTTTGTCCCTAGAAACAAGGACTCGCACAGTAAAAGACACTGACACTCTCCCTACCTAGAGTTTTCTGTCCCTAGAAAAAATGTTTTTTTAAAGCACACTATAGCACAAGGAGAATTCCCCTCACTTTCCTTCTTTGTCCCTAGAAACAAGGACTCGCACAGTGAAAGAAACTGACACTCTCCCTACCTAGAGTTTTCTGTCCCTAGAAAAAATGTTTTTTTAAAGCACACTATAGCACAAGGAGAATTCCCCTCACTTTCCTTCTTTGTCCCTAGAAACAAGGACTCGCACAGTGAAAGAAACTGACACTCTCCCTACCTAGAGTTTTCTGTCCCTATAAAAAATGTTTTTTTAAAGCACACTATAGCACAAGGAGAATTCCCCTCACTTTCCTTCTTTGTCCCTAGAAACAAGGACTCGCACAGTAAAAGACACTGACACTCTCCCTACCTAGAGTTTTCTGTCCCTATAAAAAATGTTTTTTTAAAGCACACTATAGCACAAGGAGAATTCCCCTCACTTTCCTTCTTTGTCCCTAGAAACAAGGACTCGCACAGTAAAAGACACTGACACTCTCCCTACCTAGAGTTTTCTGTCCCTAGAAAAAATGTTTTTTTAAAGCACACTATAGCACAAGGAGAATTCCCCTCACTTTCCTTCTTTGTCCCTAGAAACAAGGACTCGCACAGTGAAAGAAACTGACACTCTCCCTACCTAGAGTTTTCTGTCCCTAGAAAAAATGTTTTTTTAAAGCACACTATAGCACAAGGAGAATTCACTCACTGTCCTTCCCTGTCCCTAGAAACAAGGATTCGCACAGTGAAATAAACTGACACTCTCCCTACTGTGAGGGGGTTAACTCGGTAGCGGGTGTGTGTGACCCCCTGGTTGGGCTCCCCACACAAAAACAGGGCCAGCAGACGGAGGTTGTGGTTTTCAAAATCAAAAGGTGCGGTTTATTTCTCTATGTACAGTGACAAAAACACAGCAAAGCCAAAAAGAAACATAAACAAAATAAATCCTGGTCAGTTTGACCTCTGACTAAACATGCAGGTTTCCTAAACTAACAACTGGGATCAGCCTGGTGCTGTCCTAGTCCCTAAGTCCCTGGTTTAGTAAAAGTCCAAACAAATAGCCACACAGGCTTTGCCTCACCGCACAGGGGTTCACTCTCCCTAGACAGTCCACACAGGTCTGGGTCCAGGCATGAGCAAACACCTAATGAATCTGGGAGTTTTTATAGAGGCCTTAAACGAACTGACAGGCTTCAGCTGGTCTCATCAACTCCCTGCCTGCATGACGCCCAGCCCTCTCCCTAGAGGTATGAGTCATCCATGAGCCCACTAGCCTCAGCTGGGCTTCATCAACTCCTTCCCTAGTTGTATAAGTCGGCATAAAGCCTGAATCTGGGAGAAATATATCTACCCCCCTGGATGCAACCAGGTGACTTTACCTTCCTGCTGTCACATACCCCCCCCTCTTGTTTTAACCTTGGGGTTGGAACACCAGCAATCAGGCATTCATGTACTCGAGACAAAGCATCCACATTCCCCATTTGAACGCCAGGGCGATGCTTTACTGTGAAGTTGAATTCCTGTAGGGCCAGGAACCACCTATTCACTCTTCTATTTGTCTCCTTGTTTTGAGCCATCCACTTTAACGGAGCGTGATCCGTAACCATGTCAAAGTGCCTACCTAGCAGATAGTACCGAAGGGAATCTAGAGCCCACTTCACCGCTAAACACTCCTTTTCAACCGTGGCGTAATTTACCTCATGGGACTTCAACTTCCTGCTGAGGTAAATGACTGGGTGCTCTTCCCCGTTCCAGACCTGGGACAATACTGCTCCTAACCCCACATCTGACGCATCACTTTGTACGACAAAGTCTTTAGAGAAGTCGGGTGAGTACAACACTGGCTGGCTACATAAGGCTTGTTTCAAGAATTGGAATGCTGCCTCAGCCTCGGGGGTCCATTTAATCATGACCGACCCTTTCCCTTTCGTCAGGTTGGTTAGGGGCACAGCCTTAGAAGCAAAGTGGGGAATGAAGCGCCGATAATAACCCGCGATTCCCAGAAAGGCCCGTACCTGCTTCTTGCTGTTGGGACGTGGCCAACTCTGGATGGCCTCGACTTTGTTGAGTTGGGGTTTTATCACTCCCCTGCCAATGGTGTACCCAAGATATTTGGCCTCCTCCTGCCCAATGGTACACTTCTTGGGGTTAGCCGTAAACCCCGCTTCCCGGATAGAGTCTAGGACTGCTTGCACTTTTGGCAGATGTGAGGCCCAATCTGTGCTATGGACAATTACGTCATCCAGGTAAGCCGCAGCATACTTCCGATGGGGCCTCAGTATCTGGTCCATTTTCTGCTGGAATGTGGCCGGCGCATTCTGTATGTCAGGGTCACCTGTGGCCAGGTGACAGATGCACACCGTAGGGGGACAGGAGTGCACCGCGAGGTAGTGAACCCTATGGCTGGCTTCTGTGGATAGGAAACTGGGTGGTTGTGGAAAGCGGGACCAGAGGAGCACAACCGGGATCCCAACGGAAGCGAGAGCCAAGATTCCCCAGGGCGCGGAGTCTAAGACCCAGCTGGTCTTCTCCAGGGCCTCTAGTGGTGAGGATGTTACGCTGCAGGCTGGGACCAGGTCGCGGCCCCTGGAGTTTCCTAGCTCACGCCCCGTAGGATAAGGGGAAGCAGCAGCACACGATAGAGAGAACCGAAACAAGCCGAAGGTCAGGGGCCACAAGCAGACAAGGATAACGAAGAACGAGCCGAAGGTCAAGGGTCACGAGCAGACAGGGATGGTCGGGGACAAGCCAATAACGTAACAGAGAGACAGACGTAGCACACGGCAGGCAGGAACCCAAACACACAATGCCTAACAAACACGTTGATCAGCAAAGCAGGCTTGCAGTGCACAGGTTAATATAGTGTTCAGTGATAGGGCCTGGGGTGGAGTCAGGCTGGGAGGAGATTATAAAGGAAGCCAGGTGAAGGAGGTCTGGTCTCTAGATGAACACATGAGGAGGAAGGTAAGATGGCAGACAGACATTAATGCATATCCATGACAGTACCCTCCCTCTTACGAGGCCTCCCCCTTCCCCGCCTGGGCCCAGGTTTAGAGGGAAACTTCAGATGAAACTCCTTTAACAGACGAGGTGCAAAGACCTCAGATGCAGTGATCCAAGACCTCTCCTCAGGACCAAACCCTTTCCAATGAACGAGGTACTGAAGAACGCCTTTACAGAGTCGGGAGTCCAGAATTTGACTGATCTCGTACTCCTGATTATCCTCCGAGACAGGCGCCACGGTAGGAAGAGGACGAGAGAATTTATTGAGGACTAAAGGCTTTAGAAGAGCAACATGAAAGGAGTTAGTGATTTTAAGGCTCTTAGGAATCTGGAGTTTGAAACAAACCGGATTCAGTTTAGCAGTTACCGTGTATGGACCGATGAATCGTGGAGCAAACTTCAGAGAAGGAACTCGGAGCTTGATGTTCCTGGTAGAGAGCCAGACTTTGTCCCCTGGCTGAAGAGAAGGCGGTTTACGCCTGCGGCGGTCTGCAAAGCCTTTGAATTTTTCAGCAGCTGCCCGGAGGGAATCATGAACGTGACCCCAAACGGAATTGAGAGACTCCTGAACCGAAGCCAAAGCTGGAATGTCTGGAGAACAGATCATAGGAAGAGGAAGTTGAGGGTGTTTTCCATAAACTGTGAAAAAGGGTGTCTTCTGCGAACTGGTATTCACATGATTGTTATGGGAGAATTCTGCCCACGGGAGTAGAGAGGACCAATCGTCATGGTGAGAAGACACAAAGGTGCGAAGAAAGACCTCTAACTCCTGATTAACCCTCTCAGTCTGTCCATTGGATTGGGGATGGTAAGAAGAAGAAAAATCCAAGACAATATTGAGGGATTTGCAAAAGGCTCTCCAAAAACGAGACGTGAATTGGACTCCCCTGTCGGAAACAATATGAGAAGGGACCCCATGTAGGCGGAGAATTTCTCGAATGAAAATGGGAACCAAGGCAGGGGCAGAAGGAAGACCAGGAAGAGGAACAAAATGAGCCATCTTGGAGAATCGATCGATTACCACCCAAATGACTGTATTATTCTCAGACAGTGGGAGATCGGTGATAAAATCCATGGCAATATGGGCCCAGGGTTCCTTAGGAATAGGCAAGGGCATGAGGAGACCAGCAGGAGCTTGTGTGGAGGATTTGGACTGAGCACAGACATGACAAGCTTTAACGTAGTCTTTGACGTCTGAGCGGAGATTAGGCCACCAGTAGTGACGACTGATGAGTAGGAAGGATCGGAGGAATCCAGAATGCCCTGCCACCTTGGAATCATGTCCCCAACGAAGGATCTTAGCTCTTAGCTCAGTGGGGACAAAGGTCTTACCAGGCGGAATTTTAGACTTCAGGGTGGTAGAGTGGGCAACAATGCATGAGGTGGGAATGATCGGCTCAGGTTCAGGGGCGGACTCCTCGTCCAAAGTGTCAAATGACCTAGAGAGCGCATCAGCCCGACCGTTGCAGGAACCAGGTTTGTAGGTAATCGTGAAATTAAAACGGGCAAAGAAGAGACTCCACCTGGCCTGTCTAGGATTCAGACGTTTAGCATTCTGTAGATACTGTAAATTCTTGTGATCGATAAAGATCGTTATGGAGTGAGGGGAACCCTCCAAGAGATGACGCCACTCCTCTAACGCCAATTTAATAGCGAGAAGTTCCCGATCACCGATGGCATAATTCCTCTCTGCCTGAGAAATTTTTTTGGAGAAGAACGCACATGGTTGGCGTCTCTTCTCAAAGATTTGAAGAAGCACAGCTCCCACCCCCATTGAGGAAGCGTCCACTTCAATAAAAAATGCATTCCCAGGATTTGGTCTCCTCAAGAGGGGGCCAGAAACAAAGGCCTGTTTCAGGTTGTGAAATGCAGAGACAGCTTCGGGAGGCCAGTCTCTGGCATTCACACCCTTCTTGGTCAAAGCGATAATAGGCGCGGCAATGGAAGAGTAATTCCTTATGAACTGCCTATAATAATTAGTGAAGCCAA
Organism: Rana muscosa; assembly: GCA_029206835.1. Classification (NCBI taxonomy): domain Eukaryota; kingdom Metazoa; phylum Chordata; class Amphibia; order Anura; family Ranidae; genus Rana; species Rana muscosa. The sequence goes on along the minus strand of CM055118.1, from coordinate 540,199,608 downwards.
GAAAGCGCTGTGTGGCCTTGAGGCTAGCAGGAAGAGGCCAGTTGGTGATAGCCAAGACCTTCCCAGGGTCCATACGAAGCCCCGAACATGAGACAAAGCACCCCAAAAACAGGACCTCAGAACATTCAAAGGAACATTTCTCCAGCTTGGCATAGAGATTGTTCTCTCTAAGACGTTGAAGTACAGTGCGGACATGGTTTCTGTGGACGAGCAGATTTTCAGAAAAGATCAGAATGTCATCCAGATAGATGACAACAAACTGGTACAGCAGATCTCTGAAGATTTCATTGACAAAGTTTTGAAACACGGCTGGAGCATTACACAGACCAAAAGGCATCACCAGATATTCGTAATGCCCGTCTCTAGTGTTAAATGCAGTCTTCCATTCGTCACCCTCCCGTATTCGAATGAGATTGTACGCGCCTCTGAGATCCAACTTGGTGAAAATGGAGGCACCCTTCAACCTATCGAATAGCTCAGATATTAAGGGTAAGGGGTATCGATTTTTAATAGTAACCGCATTTAAACCCCGATAATCGATGCAGGGTCTTAAGGTACCATCCTTTTTGGCAACAAAAAAGAACCCTGCCCCTGCAGGCGATGAGGATTTCCGGATGAACCCTCTCTCCAGATTCTCTGCTACATACTCCGACATGGCCTGGGTCTCTGGGATGGACAGAGGGTAGGTACGACCCCTGGGTAGAGTTGCTCCGGGGACAAGATCAATAGCACAGTCAAAAGACCTGTGGGGAGGAAGCACCTCAGCTGATTTTTTACAGAACACATCCCGGTAATCGCTGTATGCGGCGGGAAGATCAGAAGAAACAGAAGTGGCAGCAACCGGAAGACTCTCCTTGGGGGTCACCTTGAGAAGACACGACGAGAAACATGAGGAACCCCAGGCCAGGATCTGCCCAGAGACCCAGTCCACATGTGGAGAGTGGAGCTGTAGCCAAGGGAGGCCCAATACAACTGGGGTAGAGGCCTTGGGTAGAATAAGAAAGGATATCCACTCCTGGTGGAGAATCCCTACCGACATCCTAATGGGTAGCGTCTGGAAGCGAATAGGGCCCCCTGGGAGAACAGTGCCATCAATTGCCGAGACTACCAATGGGGTAGTGAGAGGTGAAAGGGTAAGCTTCATAGAAGAAGCAGTTCTCCAATCCATGAAATTGCCGGCAGCCCCGGAATCCAGGTATGCAAGGGTTGACTGAGGAGAAGTGCTTACATGAAGGGACACCGGCAAGAGCAGGCGAGAAGGTGATGTTTCTGGGTCCAATACTCCACCTTCCAAATGTATTAGACCCGAGCGTTTCCCGGACGAAGCGAGCAGGAGTCACGAAAATGACCCTTGCCCCCACAATAGAGGCACAAGCCCAGAGTTCTGCGCCTAGCACGTTCTTCGGGGGTTAGTCTGGTCCGGCCCAGCTGCATAGGTTCTTCAGCAGGTAGAGGATGCTCCACGGAATGAAGGGAGGGGAGCTCAGACTGGCTAGGACCCAGAGAGTGCTGGCGTCTTTTTTCTAAGGACCTCTCTTGAAAACGAATGTCGATCTGGTTGCATAATGAAATTACATCGTCCAGACCGACGGGAATGGCTCTTCCCGCTAATTCGTCTTTCACTCGGTCAGAGAGGCCATGTAAAAAGGTAGCGACCAGGGCCTCATTATTCCAGCTCAATTCAGCTGTGTGGATACGGAACTGAAGAGCATATTGCCCCACTGAACTAGATTCTTGGCGAAGACGTAAGACAGCACTAGCCGCTGAAGAAGCCCGAGCCGGCTCTTCGAAGATATTACGAAAGAGCTTCAAGAATTCGGACAGACTGGAAACCACCGGATCGTTCCTCTCCCACAGGGGGGCAGCCCAGGCCAAAGCTTCACCGGAGAGGAGGGAAATGATATAGGCTACCTTAGCCCGGTCAGATAGGAAGCTTTGAGGCTGAAGCTCAAAATGAATAGTGCATTGGCTGAGAAACCCCCTGCAGGCCTTGGAGTCCCCAGAGAAACGGAACGGAGCTGGCAATCTTAGTGAGTGTGAGGCTGCGACTGGTGCGATAGGTACAGCCGCTGGTTGTACTTGGGGTTGCGGATTCGGGGTTCCCAAGGAGACCTGAAGCTGCTCGAATCGAGAAGCCAGATCCTGGAGGAATCGCATCACCTGGGTCTGATTTGATTCCTGGGTCTCAAGTCTGCGAACTATGCCCTGCAATGGATCATCCGCGGGAAGCGGGATGTCAGCCGGGTTCATGGCTGATCAAACTGTCAGGGTCACCTGTGGCCAGGTGACAGATGCACACCGTAGGGGGACAGGAGTGCACCGCGAGGTAGTGAACCCTATGGCTGGCTTCTGTGGATAGGAAACTGGGTGGTTGTGGAAAGCGGGACCAGAGGAGCACAACCGGGATCCCAACGGAAGCGAGAGCCAAGATTCCCCAGGGCGCGGAGTCTAAGACCCAGCTGGTCTTCTCCAGGGCCTCTAGTGGTGAGGATGTTACGCTGCAGGCTGGGACCAGGTCGCGGCCCCTGGAGTTTCCTAGCTCACGCCCCGTAGGATAAGGGGAAGCAGCAGCACACGATAGAGAGAACCGAAACAAGCCGAAGGTCAGGGGCCACAAGCAGACAAGGATAACGAAGAACGAGCCGAAGGTCAAGGGTCACGAGCAGACAGGGATGGTCGGGGACAAGCCAATAACGTAACAGAGAGACAGACGTAGCACACGGCAGGCAGGAACCCAAACACACAATGCCTAACAAACACGTTGATCAGCAAAGCAGGCTTGCAGTGCACAGGTTAATATAGTGTTCAGTGATAGGGCCTGGGGTGGAGTCAGGCTGGGAGGAGATTATAAAGGAAGCCAGGTGAAGGAGGTCTGGTCTCTAGATGAACACATGAGGAGGAAGGTAAGATGGCAGACAGACATTAATGCATATCCATGACACTGTAACCCGAACGGCATTCTCTTATATTGGAACGCCCCGTCTGGGGTTACAAATGCGGTTTTCTCTTTGGCCGACTTGGCCAGGGGAATTTGCCAATACCCTTTTGTGAGGTCAAGAGTCGTCATGTATCGGGCTGTTCCCAGCCGGTCGATCAACTCATCTATACGTGGCATGGGGTAGGTGTCAAATTTTGTAACTTTGTTCAACTGACGAAAATCGTTACAAAATCGCCAGCTCCCATCCGGTTTAGGCACCAACACAATGGGACTAGACCAATCACTTTGGGACTCCTCTATCACCCCTAAGTTCAGCATTTTCTGTACTTCCTCCCGTATTGCCTCCCGTCGGGCCTCTGGGATCCGATAGGGTTTTAACTTCACCCTTTCACCGGGCGGGGTAATAATATCATGCTCTACCCCAGATGTTTGTCCCGGCAGCTCAGAGAACACCTCCTTGTTGCGAAGCACAAACTCCTTAACCTCCTGTTGTTGGGGTTGTGACAAGGTGGCTGCTATTCCAACCTCCGGAATCACGCAACCAGTTTGAGCTGGTGACCAAGTTTCTGCGACTAGGGACTCTCTATCCCTCCAGGCTTTCAACAGATTAACGTGATATATCTGTTCGGGCTTTCGCCTTCCTGGTTGTCTGACCTTGTAATTCACTTCGCTCACTTTTTCCATTATCTCGTAGGGGCCTTGCCATTTGGCAAGGAATTTACTTTCAACCGTAGGGACAAGTACCAATATCCTATCCCCCGGGGAAAAGGTACGGGTCTTTGCTCCACGGTTGTACACTCTCTGCTGTGCCAACTGCGCTTGGGCCAAATGTTCCTTCACGATGGGCATTACCTGTGCAATTCGATCTTGCATCAGGGCGACATGCTCAATCACACTCCTGTGGGGAGAACTCTCACTTTCCCAAGTTTCCTTGGCAATATCCAACAGCCCTCTTGGGTGTCTCCCATACAGTAACTCAAAGGGGGAGAATCCCGTAGAGGATTGGGGCACCTCCCTAATAGCAAACATCAAATAAGGAAGTAGACAGTCCCAATCCTTTCCATCTCTATCCACCACTTTCTTCAACATTTGTTTTAGGGTTTTGTTGAATCTTTCAACCAGCCCATCGGTTTGGGGGTGATACACAGATGTACGCAATTGCGTCACTTTGAACAATTTACACAGCTCTTTCATAACCCGGGACATAAAGGGTGTACCTTGGTCCGTAAGCAGTTCTTTACAAATACCCACCCGGCTAAAAACAAGAGATAGCTCTTTGGCTATGGTTTTGGCCGAGGTATTTCTGAGAGGGATCGCTTCTGGATAACGGGTGGCATAGTCCATTATAACCAATATGTACTGGTGCCCCCTAGCGGACTTGATTATAGGACCTACCAAATCCATTGCGATTCTCTCAAACGGGACCTCAATGATGGGTAGAGGGACCAGCGGGCTACGGAAATGTGGCCTCGGGGCCGACCTCTGACACACAGGGCAGGAGGAACAATAATTTTCTATGTCCTTCATCACCCCCGGCCAATAGAATCTCTGTAATACCCTCTCTCGGGTTTTCTCTGTCCCCAGATGACCTCCAAGAATGTGCCCATGGGCCAACTCCAACACCAACTTCCTGTAAGGTTTGGGCACCACAAGCTGCTCAACGGTTTCTTCTGCCCTTTTTGCCACCCGATACAGTAGGTCCTTCTCTACGCTGAAGTATGGGTAAGTGCAGGTATTATCTGGGTTCACTAACTCGCCATCTATTTCCACTACGTTTTCCCGTGCCTTTATTAGGGCGGGGTCTTTTAACTGTTCTGTGGCAAAATTTTCCCTGTGAACCTCCAGATCAGAAAACTCCACAGACGGTAGGTTTTCGTCTGAGGAGGTGGGCTCCTCTCCAGTTTCTTGAGTCTCCCCTGCCAATACTGACAAGGGAAATTCTGGAGAGTCCTCACCACTCTCAGAGGAGTTCTGGCTATCACATTCCTGGTACATAGGGGCACCAGTGGGGGGCTCAGGATCATCCCACAGTTCCCAGAACTTCGGAAAATCCCTTCCCACAATGGCATCATGCGGTAATTGAGATACTAACCCCACTGGATGAGAGAGGGTACCTTTGGGGGTCTCGAAACACACTGTAGTCACTGGATACTCTTGGGTGTCCCCATGCACACAAATAACAGCTACCTTGCTATTCCCAGAGACCTCTGTTTTAACTAATTCAGCCTTTATCAGGGTCACAAGGCTACCTGAATCCAGTAATACCACAACATTTCTACCATTAATACACATTTTGCATAAATGTTTCTCAGTTCCCCGAATGGCAGTGCATGCGACTGTCGCACACAGCGACTGACGTCTGTCCATCAGAAAGTCACATTGCATGGGTTCCTCCACAACCGGGCAATTTGCTGCAATATGTCCCGCTTGCCGGCAGCGGTAGCAAACAATCCATTTGGCTGCCTCTTGAGCCCCTGACTTCCCAGGCTGTTCTCGCCAAACTTTGGGTAGAGCTCCCACCCTCTCACTCTCTCCACCCTCACCCCTTGGAATCCTCTTATCCGCCCCTGGGGATGGTCTGGTCTTAGGGTGGAAAGTCCGAGAGTCTCTGGAAGAGGCCGTCAGGTTCTCTGTAGCCAAGTATTTCTCTACACGATCCACAAGACCACCGGCCGTCTCTGGGTCTCCATGGCTTACCCACTTTTGGATGGCAGTAGGAAGAGCTCTCAAAAACCGATCCATTACAACACGTTCCACAATCTCTGGTGCGGACAAAGTCTCTGGCTGTAGCCACTTCCTGCTCAGGTGAATGAGATCATACATTTGAGACCTGGGGGGTTTTCCAAGCTGGAAAGTCCAGTTATGCACACGCTGAGCCCGGACAGCCAGGGTGACACCCAGCCTTGCCAATATTTCAGCTTTTAGCATCACATAGTCTTTTGCTTGGTCAGGCTCTAGGTCATAGTAAGCCTTCTGCGATTCACCAGTTAACAGAGGAGCCACCAGTCCAGCCCACTGCTCCTCAGGCCACTTTTCTCTTTCAGCAGTCCTTTCAAATGTGGTCAAAAATACCTCTGGATCATCCTCTCCAGTCATTTTTGTCAATAAACGACTCACCCCAAAGGACGCGGTATTAGTGGGACGGCTTTCCTCACTGGTCTGCGGACGTTGCTGCATTACTGCTTCCATTTGTTGTAGTCTCTGCTCTTGCTTCTGTAACAGGTCTATGAAGCGGGCCTCAGATTGCTGCTGGGCTTGTTGATGAGCTTGCTGCTGGGCTGCAAGGCTCCTTTGCAAACCTGCATTTGTCTGCTGTTGATTGGCATTTGCTAGAGCCAGCTGTTTCAGTATCTCCTCCATGCTGGCTTAAAAAAAAACTGCCACTGGTTCTCCACCACCTGTGAGGGGGTTAACTCGGTAGCGGGTGTGTGTGACCCCCTGGTTGGGCTCCCCACACAAAAACAGGGCCAGCAGACGGAGGTTGTGGTTTTCAAAATCAAAAGGTGCGGTTTATTTCTCTATGTACAGTGACAAAAACACAGCAAAGCCAAAAAGAAACATAAACAAAATAAATCCTGGTCAGTTTGACCTCTGACTAAACATGCAGGTTTCCTAAACTAACAACTGGGATCAGCCTGGTGCTGTCCTAGTCCCTAAGTCCCTGGTTTAGTAAAAGTCCAAACAAATAGCCACACAGGCTTTGCCTCACCGCACAGGGGTTCACTCTCCCTAGACAGTCCACACAGGTCTGGGTCCAGGCATGAGCAAACACCTAATGAATCTGGGAGTTTTTATAGAGGCCTTAAACGAACTGACAGGCTTCAGCTGGTCTCATCAACTCCCTGCCTGCACGACGCCCAGCCCTCTCCCTAGAGGTATGAGTCATCCATGAGCCCACTAGCCTCAGCTGGGCTTCATCAACTCCTTCCCTAGTTGTATAAGTCGGCATAAAGCCTGAATCTGGGAGAAATATATCTACCCCCCTGGATGCAACCAGGTGACTTTACCTTCCTGCTGTCACACTACCTAGAGTTTTCTGTCCCTATAAAAAATGTTTTTTTAAAGCACACTATAGCACAAGGAGAATTCCCCTCACTTTCCTTCTTTGTCCCTAGAAACAAGGACTCGCACAGTAAAAGACACTGACACTCTCCCTACCTAGAGTTTTCTGTCCCTAGAAAAAATGTTTTTTTAAAGCACACTATAGCACAAGGAGAATTCCCCTCACTTTCCTTCTTTGTCCCTAGAAACAAGGACTCGCACAGTAAAAGACACTGACACTCTCCCTACCTAGAGTTTTCTGTCCCTAGAAAAAATGTTTTTTTAAAGCACACTATAGCACAAGGAGAATTCCCCTCACTTTCCTTCTTTGTCCCTAGAAACAAGGACTCGCACAGTGAAAGAAACTGACACTCTCCCTACCTAGAGTTTTCTGTCCCTATAAAAAATGTTTTTTTAAAGCACACTATAGCACAAGGAGAATTCCCCTCACTTTCCTTCTTTGTCCCTAGAAACAAGGACTCGCACAGTAAAAGACACTGACACTCTCCCTACCTAGAGTTTTCTGTCCCTAGAAAAAATGTTTTTTTAAAGCACACTATAGCACAAGGAGAATTCCCCTCACTTTCCTTCTTTGTCCCTAGAAACAAGGACTCGCACAGTGAAAGAAACTGACACTCTCCCTACCTAGAGTTTTCTGTCCCTAGAAAAAATGTTTTTTTAAAGCACACTATAGCACAAGGAGAATTCCCCTCACTTTCCTTCTTTGTCCCTAGAAACAAGGACTCGCACAGTGAAAGAAACTGACACTCTCCCTACCTAGAGTTTTCTGTCCCTAGAAAAAATGTTTTTTTAAAGCACACTATAGCACAAGGAGAATTCACTCACTGTCCTTCCCTGTCCCTAGAAACAAGGATTCGCACAGTGAAATAAACTGACACTCTCCCTACCTAGAGTTTTCTGTCCCTAGAAAAAATGTTTTTTTAAAGCACACTATAGCACAAGGAGAATTCACTCACTGTCCTTCCCTGTCCCTAGAAACAAGGATTCGCACAGTGAAATAAACTGACACTCTCCCTACCTAGAGTTTTCTGTCCCTAGAAAAAATGTTTTTTTAAAGCACACTATAGCACAAGGAGAATTCCCCTCACTTTCCTTCTTTGTCCCTAGAAACAAGGACTCGCACAGTAAAAGACACTGACACTCTCCCTACCTAGAGTTTTCTGTCCCTAGAAAAAATGTTTTTTTAAAGCACACTATAGCACAAGGAGAATTCCCCTCACTTTCCTTCTTTGTCCCTAGAAACAAGGACTCGCACAGTAAAAGACACTGACACTCTCCCTACCTAGAGTTTTCTGTCCCTAGAAAAAATGTTTTTTTAAAGCACACTATAGCACAAGGAGAATTCCCCTCACTTTCCTTCTTTGTCCCTAGAAACAAGGACTCGCACAGTAAAAGACACTGAGGCCTCGTACACACGACCGATTTTCTCGTCCAAAACAGTCAAGAAAAGTGCAGCGAGAGTTTTTTTGTCTAGAAAAACGTTCGTGTGTATGGTTTTACGACGAGAAACTTGACGAGAATCTCGACGAGAAAATAGAGAACCTGCTCTCTATTTTCTCGTCAGGATTCCAGATTTCCTCGTCGTGTTTCTCGTCGGCCTGTTTTGTGACGAGAAAATGGTTCGTGTGTATGCTTTTACGACTCTTCCAAAAGCGCGCATGCTCACAAGCAACTATGAGACGGGAGCGCATCTTCTGGTAAAACAAGCCTTCATAATGGAGAGAGCACATTCGTCACGCTCATAAATATTTCATCGTTTAAATGTTCTGCATTGAATTCTTCGTTAGAATGTTACATTAATCAAAACGAGAGACCTTCTTTTGCTGTTGATATTCACACAGAGTTCTGCCTTATTTTTAACCTTTTTCATGCTGCTCTTTATAAGATTTATGTGTATTATATCGTGCAAGTTTTTAGGAATAATTTAAATGGTTAGATTTTTCAAAATGATGTTAATTATAATTTCTCAATGTTTTGATAGCGATCTCCCATTTAATTTTCTAATCTATATTTTTAAAATTTCACACCATGTTTTTGAGCTAACCAGATTTAGTTATTCTTTTGGGGGGGGGGTGATATCTGTGCCTTTTATTGTCAGTCAAATGTATCTGCTTACTCCAAAGCTTGTTTTTTTTTATTTAAAAATACACATAGTCAAGTATGAACTTAAACAAAAAACACATTTATTCATGTTTATAAATTAAATAAAGAGAAGGCAGCGCTGGAGAAGCTGCTGCCATTTGTGCATCCCAGGGACCCCAGAGCACACAGCAACCCTGTGTGGACACTAAAATTGGGAGCTTGAGAAGGCCCACATTTCAGAACACAATCTGATGCTGGCCTCCCAGAGGTCAGGAACAGCAGCAGGTGAGATATATGTCCCAAGTGTGTGGTACTACAACAGGCTGCCTTCTGTCCGACCAGTGCGACCACAATGAAGCAAGGCCATCACTTCCTCTTCTTCCTGGCAACCTTCCCTGCAGCCTTTCCTGAAGCCTTTCCTGAAGCCTTTCCTGCAGCCTTTCCTGCAGCCTTCCTTCTTCGTTTAGCTGGAGGCTGGCCCACTGGAGGGGTACTCCTGTCAGGAGGAGGAGGTGGAGGTGTAGCAGAAGGGGGTGGGGCAGAAGAAGAAGGTGGAGGTGTAGCAGAAGGGGGTGGGGCAGAAGGTGGAGGTGTAGCAGAAGAGGGTGGGGCAGAAGGTGGAGGTGTAGCAGAAGGGGGTGGGGCAGAAGGTGGAGGTGTAGCAGAAGGGGGTGGGGCAGAAGGTGGAGGTGTAGCAGAAGGGGGTGGGGCAGAAGGTGGAGGTGTAGCAGAAGGGGGTGGGGCAGAAGGTGGAGGTGTAGCAGAAGGGGGTGGGGCAGAAGAGGAAGGTGGAGGTGGAGGTTGAGGTTGGGTCAGTTGGGCCACCTCACATATGGCGGTATTGGGGGTAATTTGCTCCATCACCCCCTTGTTGAGCAAGGTGATGAGCAGGGGTTCGCATAGGAGGCGTTGCTCCATGCTCATCACCTTGAACTTAGCCTCCACTAGGCCGGCAATGGCCTCTTCAGGGGATGTGGGCTCCTTGAGGGTGGCATGGGCCTCTTTAATAAGGGCCATTGCTGCCTCACTGGTGGTCCTGTCCCTCCTGCCTCTTTTGTGAAGCCTGATGGGAGGCACCTGGGATCTGGTGCTTCTCCTTTGCCCTGCCACCTCCTGTCTGCCACTGGGCCCTGCCACCTCCTGGCTGCCACTGGGCCCTGCCACCTCCTGGCTGCCACTGGGCCCTGCCACCTCCTGGCTGGTACTGGGCCCTGCCACCTCCTGGCTGCCACTGGGCCCTTCCTCCTCCTGCCTGACAGTTTCCAGACCCTCCTCCTGGCTGATTTCATCCTGTGTATGAAAAAGAAACATAGTTTAATATGTTGGTTTAATCTTTGCATCAAACTTTGTAATCCTGATGGAAGCAATTAGAATGTAAATGCATAAATCCTTGCTTTAAATTTACCACTACATCAGCTTGACTATTTACCACACAATTAAGTGCAGAATAATGTCTACAGATCATGTTTTCACTTGTGTAATACAAAATAATGTATGTTTCTTATCCTGACATATTTGGGAAACATTAATTTTATCCCACTACATTTTCAGTTAATACTATACCTGGCTCCAGATGGACAAATCAGGATCATCCAGGATGGCTGCCTCCTCTTGCTCCAGAGAAGGCTCAGGTTGGCTGCAGGGAAGTCTGGGGGGAAGAGTGGAGAGTGATGGCCTTGGCTCAATGTGGTCATCCAGGAAGGACATCCTGCTGTAGTACCACAAAATCGGGACATAAACATCATCTGCTGCTGCTCCTGACCTCTGAGAAGCCAGCACCTTAGAGCGTTCAGTCCTGTAGGTACCTCTCAAGCTCCCAATTTTAGTGTCCACTTGTTTTGCTGTGGCTGTGGGCACCTTGGTATGCACAAATGGGAGCAGCTTCTCCAGCGCTGCTTTTCTCACCCCTTTTTTTTTATGGATGGGGTTTTTGGTCTCCCACAGAGCCGGCAGCTCCCTTACCCGGTCAATAAATTCCGCCAGGAACTCTTTGTCGCTAATAAAGACATTCATATTGTATCTGCAAGTAAAATAAATTATATTTAAATAATGTGAGGCAAACAGTCTAACCTCCTTCACATCCTAGTCACCATATATATCCTCCACCAATCTCAAGACAGTATAGGCCAACAATTTTTACAAGTCTCACAAAATCACATACCTTCGTTCGCACGTCCGTCACTTGAACTCCTCTCTCCGCACACCGAACGTACTATAGTCACATGTGTGTTTGCTATATACACACCACGCATGCGTCCAAATTCGAGCACGTCGCTCCGCACACGTCGCCCGCCCATGACGTTCTAACTAACATCTTTTCCCCGCCCCTTCTCTTTTGGCGCGCAGACAGATATGGCGGAGTTACAGCAGGTGTCTGATAATTCCGCAACTAGCGAAGAGACAAGCCCGGAGACCGAGGACACGTCACGATCAAGGAGGAGATTCAAGGCATCGAATATGTCTTTTGCGGAGATGGCGGAGATGGTGGACATCTTGGTCAAGGCTGATTATGATGCCAAGCATGGGCCGTATATCAAACCAAATAGAAGGAAGGCCAAAATCCTCACTAAAGTTGTGAAGAGTCTGAGGGCGAAGTTCGGGGTGAAACGCTCAAATGAGCAGCTCAGAAAGAGGTGGTCAGACCTCAAACTGAGGGAGCCAGACCAGTTGAGGATCATAAAGAGGATGCTCGCTAAAAGTAAGTAAAATGACGACCTTTCTGCTATTAATCTTTTTAGAAACTGACATTTTTTTTTTTTTATCATATTGTACTCCCTTCCAAAATGTAATATTTTGAACTAGGTTGGGCACAGTAATCGTTCGTTACGTTACCGACACTTCGTTCGGCCACTATCCGCGGTTTTGGCTTATTTAAGACCCCCAAAAGTAATTAGACATCTGCCATTTTTGATCAAGTATTGTGGATAATTTTTAAGTCTAGATGATGTGTTTGTAAGGAGAATGAAATGCAAACTTTAATCAGTGTAAAGGAGAGGACACTCAGCAGCTGCTTCCACATCTGTACTTTGGAGCACTATAGTGTGGGCCACCAGACCCGCCTTTTTTGGGTGTCCCACACAGGTGCATCAGAGTTTATTTGTGGTGCCTCCATGTCCAAAAAATGACATCCAAATGTGAATACTAAACATATTTGGGGTCATAAATAATGCATTTTTCTTTAAATTCCGCACAAACACACACTTGTACCCCACTTCCAAACAATTTAGCCTGTTTTTTTAACAATGAGATTTTTACAGTGTGATAAATAGACCTTTGGTTTTATTCTCATAGGGGAGAGAAGCCTGGGAGGAGGACACTCCAGGGAGCACATGCACCCCACAACTTCCAAGCAACCCCAAACTCCCAAAGATCCACAACCGAAAGATGTGCAGGAAGTTGAGGTGGAGGAAGGAGAAGTGCAGGAAGGAGAGGTGGATGACGTTGTGGATCTGGTCACCACAACAGGTCAGTATCTGACACCACAGCTTAAGGTAAGCGAGGTAGGCCTGCAGAGTTTGATTATTATTTTTTTATGCTTTTTAGGGGATGGAAATGTTGTGAAGGATAGCACACCGTTCTCTGCTGACAGTGCCCTCCGCCTCATCCAGCAAGTGATGGAATGTAGCACGGAACTGGACCTAATTAAACAAAGAATCCATGTGATGGAACAAACATTTAAAGACATTCTCGATGTTTTGGGGAGAATTCAATAAGCCATCCAAACACATTTGTTTTTACATGTTTTTTTTTATATTTTTTCTAATTTTTTGAGTAACAAAGCAGCCAAAAATTGAATATGCACACAGTGTGTGAACATGTGCTATCTGCCATCAGGGGATATCCATGTACGTCTTTTGTGGGTGCAACCCCTTCCTCGTATCAAAAGTCGGTGAACTGAGGAAGGGGATGCACCCCCAAAACACGTCCATTGATCACCCCTGATGGCAGATAGCACATGTTGACAATAGGGATCAGGATTGTAAACTTCCTATTTGCAAAAAAGTTAAAATGTGTGCATATTGAATTTTGGGCTGGGCAAGGGGTGGCAGGACCCCATATTAGGACGGGCACATAGAGACATAGTTTGTGTAACTGAATGTCTCAGATTGCTCAGAGGTATCCAATGTTGTCATTTTAGAAATGCAAGTGGTATTTTTGTATTTTCATAAGCCAAAATTTGCCGGGTTGTGGCCAGGCCAACCCCAAAGTAAAACAAAAAAAAATGTGCAGAGAGTAAAAAATTTGACCACAAACAACGTGTAGCTTCTTTTTATAATACTCTCTAAGCTTATTTGGTTCTTTTTGTAAGGTAACATAGTGAAATTGGTTGTTATTTACTAAAGTAAAATACACTTGCCACTACAAATGCACAAAGACAAACTAGGAGACAGGAAAGAACAAATAATTAAAGGTTTAAACAAGATTTTTATTGGGATACTTAGACATAGGCTGGCATAGGAATTGCCCCCCTACCCGTGAAATACTCCATGTATTTGTCCCGAACCACACGGGCATTTTGGGGGGGCAAGCCAAGACGGGCAGATTCCAGGCCCGGAAGGGGATTTGCAGGGGAAAGTCCAGCCTCTGGCAAAACTGAGGCCATATAGGAATTTGATTTTTGGCTCAGAAAGTTGTGTAGCACACAGCAGCATAACACTACATAGTTTATTTTGTAGTCCGCCAAGTGGATGGAAGTCATAAAAAGGCGGAACCGGCTGGCCATTATGCCGAAGGCATTTTCAACGACTCTTCGGGCCCTGGCCAGCCGGTAATTGAACACACTCTTCTCTGGGGTCAGGGTCCTCTGTGGAAATGGCCTCATAAGATGCCGTCCGAGTCCGAAGGCTTCATCAGCCAAGAAAACAAAGGGGAGTCCTTCAATATTCCCTGCATCCGGTGGCAATGCAAGGTCGTCACTCTGGAGACGGAGGGCAAACTCCGTCTGGATGAAGGATCCCCCATCGGACATCCGGCCATTCTTCCCTACATCAACATAGAGGAATTCATACCGTGCTGACACCACCGCCATCAGCACAATGCTATGAAACCCCTTGTAATTGTAGTAGTAGGATCCAGAACGGGGTGGCGGCACGATGCGGACGTGCTTCCCGTCTATGGCCCCACCGCAGTTGGGGAAGTCCCACCGCGTGGCAAACTCCAATGCCACAGTCTGCCATTCCTGTGGCGTGGAAGGAAGCTGTGGAGTGAAACAAGATGAAATAATATTAGAAAAACAAAGGCATACATTACAAGGAAATTCTATCCCAAAAAATTAGAGACCAACATCAATCTAATTATACGTTTATTAAGGTGTGTAAAAAAAGTATAATGGAAGGCTCATTTATCATATTCATCACCCCCTCTGATGGGCCATTACTAAATTATTTTGGGGGGGGGGAGATGTGTTTGGCCACAGGATAGCATTGCAGTGGCGGTGCGTCCAGAGTGGGCGCTGGAGCACTGTCCCCTCTCTCCTGTGCCCATCACTCAGAACAATACATAGGTTCATGCGTTGCATGAACCTATGTATTGTCTATGCCGCACACTATTCAGGTGGATGGCCTCTTGTAAAGCGACCGACATATGAATAATTGCGTCATTTAGGGGGTTAAAATTGCAGAGCAGAAACAGGTATTAAAAAAGTCTTGCAAATTCCAACCTGAGGGATGTAATTGGCTTCCTCAAAGAAAAATCGGGGACGCAAGGAGGGGGCATTCCTTGTGTAAACACTGACAGGCTGCTCTGGCAATCATGTTCACCAAGTCTGTTTAATGGTAACATGATTGGCTGATGCAACATGAAGGGAAGGAGAAGACATCAAGGACAGAAGAAGGATGGCGCTGACCACAAGAAGGTAAGTGCAGGGCTGTGGGGAAACTGGCTGCATTAGAGGGGACTAAATGGCTGCATTGGAGGGGACAACTGGGGGCGTTTATTAGGCAACAGAGCAAAAAAGGAGGAAGTTTATTTCCGAAATTGGGGTTGGAACCACCCAACATTTGGAGCAACAGGCGCCCCTGCTGGAAAAGTTAGTGAGGGGAAATATTTAGGGAGGAAAAAAAAGGGGCAATCTAAAGCTTCCAACATGCATGGGGACAAAGGGGACATTCTCAGCATATTACAATCATGGTAATTAGGGAAGGATGAAAGAAATACAATACATTAGCATACATGTAATACATAAAATGTGATGTTAAGGGAGAAAACTTACCCTAATATAGTCCTCCTGCAGGACTTGTATAATAGCAGAACAGGTGTCTGGGATTATGAGGCCCAGAGCCTGGGGGGAGATGCCTGTGGTGAACTTCAAGTCCTGAAGACTTCTCCCTGTCGCCAGGTAACGCAACGTGGCGATGAGCCTCTGCTCAGCACTGATGGCTTCCCGCATAACGGTGTCCTTCCTGGTAATATAGGGGGACACCAAAGCCAACAGTTCCTGAAAAACGGGGTCAGACATCCTCAGAAAATTCCTGTAGTCCTCAGGATTATTCTCGACGATCTCCCGCAGCAGAGGCATGTGGCAGAATTGGTCCCGCTGGAGCAACCAATTCTTGGTCCATGAACTCCTCCTCACACCATTCATGGACTGGTCTTGGTCCAAAACAAGCAGACCAACACCAAGCGCACGCACAGCACGAACTCGACGACGAGAACGTCCAGGCGACATGGCTAGGAAACGGTCGTCTAATCAGAACGTACAGAACAGAACGCACTTTAGAACAGCAAGGCCTATGAATAACGAACTGAAATTCAGAAACGAACAGGCAAGAACGCACTGTAAAACAGATACGACCTGCCTAGACGCCCTGAAAGTCAAGATATGAACCCACAAGCACAAACTGAACGGCAGAAAACGATCTGAAAAGTACGAAGACTGAAAAGCGCGAATCGTCTCTTCCCAAACTTTTACTTCACACGCGGTAACACGAGATCAGCAAAAGCAGCCCAAGGGGTGGCGCCAAGAAAAAAGATCTTCCCCTTTATAGTGCCGTCATACGTGCTGGACGTGAGCGCAGAGAACCACGAGGAAATTGGAAAATGACAGTGTGTACGCATAGAAAGCTTGACGAGAAAATCGACAAGCTTAACAAGAATCTCGTCGAAAAAAACGACGTGTTTTTTACGACGAGAAAATCGGTCGTGTGTACGAGGCCTGACACTCTCCCTACCTAGAGTTTTCTGTCCCTAGAAAAAATGTTTTTTTAAAGCACACTATAGCACAAGGAGAATTCCCCTCACTTTCCTTCTTTGTCCCTAGAAACAAGGACTCGCACAGTAAAAGACACTGACACTCTCCCTACCTAGAGTTTTCTGTCCCTAGAAAAAATGTTTTTTTAAAGCACACTATAGCACAAGGAGAATTCCCCTCACTTTCCTTCTTTGTCCCTAGAAACAAGGACTCGCACAGTAAAAGACACTGACACTCTCCCTACCTAGAGTTTTCTGTCCCTAGAAAAAATGTTTTTTTAAAGCACACTATAGCACAAGGAGAATTCCCCTCACTTTCCTTCTTTGTCCCTAGAAACAAGGACTCGCACAGTGAAAGAAACTGACACTCTCCCTACCTAGAGTTTTCTGTCCCTAGAAAAAATGTTTTTTTAAAGCACACTATAGCACAAGGAGAATTCCCCTCACTTTCCTTCTTTGTCCCTAGAAACAAGGACTCGCACAGTAAAATACACTGACACTCTCCCTACCTAGAGTTTTCTGTCCCTAGAAAAAATGTTTTTTTAAAGCACACTATAGCACAAGGAGAATTCCCCTCACTTTCCTTCTTTGTCCCTAGAAACAAGGACTCGCACAGTAAAAGACACTGACACTCTCCCTACCTAGAGTTTTCTGTCCCTAGAAAAAATGTTTTTTTAAAGCACACTATAGCACAAGGAGAATTCCCCTCACTTTCCTTCTTTGTCCCTAGAAACAAGGACTCGCACAGTGAAAGAAACTGACACTCTCCCTACCTAGAGTTTTCTGTCCCTAGAAAAAATGTTTTTTTAAAGCACACTATAGCACAAGGAGAATTCCCCTCACTTTCCTTCTTTGTCCCTAGAAACAAGGACTCGCACAGTAAAAGACACTGACACTCTCCCTACCTAGAGTTTTCTGTCCCTAGAAAAATTTTTTTTTTAAAGCACACTATAGCACAAGGAGAATTCCCCTCACTTTCCTTCTTTGTCCCTAGAAACAAGGATTTGCACAGTAAAACACACTGACACTCTCCCTACCTATCCTTCTCTTTCCCTAAACTAAAGGAATCCAGGTTAAGCAAGAAAGAAATAAATGTCACTGTCCCTGCCTATACTTCTCTTTCCCTGCTCCGGAACACACTACACTAGGCCGCCGTGCTGGTGGCCTTTTATAGTGTGGGGCGTGTACTAAACACCCTCAGCAATAATTGGCCACAGGCATCCTGCCTGTGGCCAATCATTGCTCTCCTCGCTGCCGGCGCTGTGATTGGCCAAGCATGCGGGGTCACAGTGCATGCTTGGCCAATCACAGCGCCTGGATGACACTGCGATGGCGTAGTGCATTGTGGGCCGTTCGCGTCACTCGAATTTGGCGCGAACGGCCCAAATCGTTCGATCTTCGTCGAACGATCGAACAGCCGATGTTCGAGTCGAACGTATTGTGACAGCAGGAAGGTAAAGTCACCTGGTTGCATCCAGGGGGGTAGATATATTTCGCCCAGATTCAGGCTTTACGCCGACTTATACAACTAGGTGGAGAGTTGTATAAGGCTAGTGGGCTCATGGATGACTCATACCTCTAGGGAGAGTGTGGGGCGTCGTGCAGACAGAGATGAGGAGACCAGCTGAACCTTGTCAGCTCATTTAGGCCTCTATAAGAACTCCCAGCTTCATTAGATGTGAGCTCATGCCTGGAACCAGACCTGTGTGGACTGTCTAGGGAGAGTGAACCCCTGTGCGGTGAGACAAAGCCTGTGTGGCTATTTGCTTGGACATTTAAAACCAGGGACTTAGGGACTAGGACAGCACTAGGCTGATCCCAGTTGTTAGTTAGGAAACCTGTATGTTTAGTCAGAGGTCAACTTGACCAGGATTTATTTTGGTTATGTTTCTTTTGCTTTGCTGTGTTTTGTCACTGTAAATAGAAAATAAACCGCACCTTTTTTGATTTTGAAAACCACAACCTCCGTTTGCTGGGCCTGTTTTGTGTGGGGAGCCCATCCCGGGGGTCTCACACACCCGCTGCCGAGCTAACCCCCTCACAGTTGGTGGAGAATGCGGGCAGTTTTTTTTTAAGCCAGCATGGAGGAGATACTGAAGCAGCTGGCTCTAGCAAATGCCAATCAACAGCAGACAAATGCAGGTTTGCAAAGGAGCCTTGCAGCCCAGCAGCAGACAAACGCAACTTTGCAACAGAGTCTGGAGGCTCAGCAACGAGCCCAGCAGCAATCTGAGGCCCGCTTCATAGACCTGTTGCAGAAGCAAGAGCAGAGACTACAACAACAGATGGAAGCAGTAATGCAGCAACGTCCGCAGACCAGTGAGGAAAGCCGTCCCACTAATACCGCGTCCTTTGGGGTGAGTCGTTTATTGACAAAAATGACTGGAGAGGATGATCCAGAGGTATTTTTGACCACATTTGAAAGGACCGCTGAAAGAGAAAAGTGGCCTGAGGAGCAGTGGGCTGGACTGGTGGCTCCTCTGTTAACTGGTGAATCGCAGAAAGCTTACTATGACCTAGAGCCTAACCAAGCAAAAGACTATGTGATGCTAAAAGCTGAAATATTGGCAAGGCTGGGTGTCACCCAGGCTGTCCGGGCTCAGCGTGTGCATAACTGGACTTTCCAGCTTGGAAAACCCCCCAGGTCTCAAATGTATGATCTCATTCACCTGAGCAGAAAGTGGCTACAGCCAGAGACTTTGTCCGCACCAAAGATTGTGGAACGTGTTGTAATGGATCGGTTTTTGAGAGCTCTTCCTACTGCCATCCAAAAGTGGGTAAGCCATGGAGACCCAGAGACGGCCGATGGTCTTGTGGATCGTGTGGAGAAATACTTGGCTACAGAGAACCTGACGGCCTCTTCCAGAGACACTCGGACTTTCCACCCTAAGACCAGACCATCCCCAGGGGCGGATAAGAGGATTCCAAGGGGTGAGGGTGGAGAGAGTGAGAGGGTGGGAGCTCTACCCCAAGTTTGGCGAGAACAGCCTGGGAAATCAGCGGCTCAAGAGGCGGCAAGAAGGATCGTTTGCTACCGCTGCCGGCAAGCGGGACATATTGCAGCCAATTGCCCGGTTGTGGAGGAACCCATGCAGTGTGACTTTCTGACGGGCAGACGTCAGTCGCTGTGTGCGACAGTCGCATGCACTGCCATTCGAGGAACTGAGAAACATTTATGCAAAATGTGTGTTAATGGTAGAAATGTTGTGGTATTGCTGGATTCAGGTAGCCTTGTGACCCTGATAAAGGCTGAGTTAGTTAAAACAGAGGTCTCTGGGAATAGCAAGGTAGCTGTTATTTGTGTGCATGGGGACACCCGAGAGTATCCAGTGACTACAGTGTGTTTCGAGACCCCCAAAGGTACCCTCTCTCATCCAGTGGGCTTAGTATCTCAGTTACCGCATGACGCCATTGTGGGAAGGGATTTTCCGAAGTTCTGGGAACTGTGGGATGATCCTGAGCCCCTCACTGGTGCCCCTATGTACCAGGAATGTGATAGCCAGAACTCCCCTGAGAGTGGTGAGGACTCTCCGGAATTTCCCTTATCAGTATTGGCAGGGGAGACTCAAGAAACTGGAGAGGAGCCCACCTCCTCAGACGAAAACCTACCGTCTGTGGAGTTTTCTGATCTTGAGGTTCACAGGGAAAACTTTGCCACAGAACAGTTGAAAGACCCCGCCCTAATAAAGGCACGGGAAAACGTAGTGAAAATAGATGGCGAGTTAGTGAACCCAGATAATACCTGCACTTACCCATACTTCAGCGTAGAGAAGGACCTACTGTATCGGGTGGCAAAAAGGGCAGAAGAAACCGTTGAGCAGCTTGTGGTGCCCAAACCTTACAGGAAGTTGGTGTTGGAGTTGGCCCATGGGCACATTCTTGGAGGTCATCTGGGGACAGAGAAAACCCGAGAGAGGGTATTACAGAGATTCTATTGGCCGGGGGTGATGAAGGACGTAGAAAATTATTGTTCCTCCTGCCCTGTGTGTCAGAGGTTGGCCCCGATGCCACATTTCCGTAGCCCGCTGGTCCCTCTACCCATCATTGAGGTCCCGTTTGAGAGGATCGCCATGGATTTGGTAGGTCCTATAATCAAGTCCGCTAGGGGGCACCAGTACATATTAGTTATAATGGACTATGCCACCCGTTATCCAGAAGCGATCCCTCTCCGAAATACCTCGGCCAAAACCATAGCCAAAGAGCTATCTCTTGTTTTTAGCCGGGTGGGTATTTGTAAAGAACTGCTTACGAACCAAGGTACACCCTTTATGTCCCGGGTTATGAAAGAGCTGTGTAAATTGTTCAAAGTGACGCAATTGCGTACGTCTGTGTATCACCCCCAAACCGATGGGCTGGTTGAAAGATTCAACAAAACCCTAAAACAAATGTTGAAGAAAGTGGTGGATAGAGATGGAAAGGATTGGGACTGTTTACTTCCTTATTTGATGTTTGCTATTAGGGAGGTGCCCCAATCCTCTACGGGATTCTCCCCCTTTGAGTTACTGTATGGGAGACACCCAAGAGGGCTGTTGGATATTGCCAAGGAAACTTGGGAAAGTGAGAGTTCTCCCCACAGGAGTGTGATTGAGCATGTCGCCCTGATGCAAGATCGAATTGCACAGGTAATGCCCATCGTGAAGGAACATTTGGCCCAAGCGCAGTTGGCACAGCAGAGAGTGTACAACCGTGGAGCCAAGACCCGTACCTTTTCCCCGGGGGATAGGATATTGGTACTTGTCCCTACGGTTGAAAGTAAATTCCTTGCCAAATGGCAAGGCCCCTACGAGATAATGGAAAAAGTGAGCGAAGTGAATTACAAGGTCAGACAACCAGGAAGGCGAAAGCCCGAACAGATCTATCACGTTAATCTGTTGAAAGCCTGGAGGGATAGAGAGTCCCTAGTCGCAGACACTTGGTCACCAGCTCAAACTGGTTGCGTGATTCCTGAGGTTGGAATAGCAGCCACCTTGTCACAACCCCAACAACAGGAGGTTAAGGAGTTTGTGCTTCGCAACAAGGAGGTATTCTCTGAGCTGCCGGGACAAACATCTGGGGTAGAGCATGACATCATTACCCCGCCCGGTGAAAGGGTGAAGTTAAAACCCTATCGGATCCCAGAGGCTCGACGGGAGGCAATACGGGAGGAAGTACAGAAAATGCTGAACTTAGGGGTGATAGAGGAGTCCCAAAGTGATTGGTCTAGTCCCATCGTGTTGGTGCCTAAACCGGATGGGAGCTGGCGATTTTGTAACGATTTTCGTCAGTTGAACAAAGTTACAAAATTTGACACCTACCCCATGCCACGTATAGATGAGTTGATCGACCGGCTGGGAACAGCCCGATACATGACGACTCTTGACCTCACAAAAGGGTATTGGCAAATCCCCCTGGCCAAGTCGGCCAAAGAGAAAACCGCATTTGTAACCCCAGACGGGGCGTTCCAATATAAAAGAATGCCGTTCGGGTTACAGAATGCGCCGGCCACATTCCAGCGGAAAATGGACCAGATGCTGAGGCCCCATCGGAAGTATGCTGCGGCTTACCTGGATGACGTAATTGTCCATAGCACAGATTGGGCCTCACATCTGCCAAAAGTGCAAGCAGTCCTGGACTCTGTTCGGGAAGCGGGGTTTACGGCTAACCCCAAGAAGTGTACCATTGGGCAGGAGGAGGCCAAATATCTTGGGTACACCATTGGGAGGGGAGTAATAAAACCCCAACTCAACAAAGTCGAGGCCATCCAGAGTTGGCCACGTCCCAACAGCAAGAAGCAGGTACGAGCCTTTCTGGGAATCGCTGGGTATTATCGGCGATTCATTCCCCACTTTGCTTCTAAGGCTGTGCCCCTAACCAACCTGACGAAGGGGAAAGGGTCGGTCATGATTAAATGGACCCCCGAGGCTGAGGCAGCATTCCAATTCTTGAAACAAGCCTTATGTAGCCAGCCAGTGTTGTACTCACCCGACTTCTCTAAAGACTTTGTCGTACAAAGTGATGCGTCAGATGTGGGGTTAGGAGCAGTATTGTCCCAGGTCTGGAACGGGGAAGAGCACCCAGTCATTTACCTCAGCAGGAAGTTGAAGTCCCATGAGGTAAATTACGCCACCGTTGAAAAGGAGTGTTTAGCGGTGAAGTGGGCTCTAGATTCCCTTCGGTACTACCTGCTAGGTAGGCACTTTGACATGGTTACGGATCACGCTCCGTTAAAGTGGATTGCTCAAAACAAGGAAACAAATAGAAGAGTGAATAGGTGGTTCCTGGCCCTCCAGGAATTCAACTTCACAGTAAAGCATCGCCCTGGCGTTCAAATGGGGAATGTGGATGCTTTGTCTCGAGTACATGAATGCCTGATTGCTGGTGTTCCAACCCCGAGGTTAAAACAAGAGGGGGGGGTATGTGACAGCAGGAAGGTAAAGTCACCTGGTTGCATCCAGGGGGGTAGATATATTTCGCCCAGATTCAGGCTTTACGCCGACTTATACAACTAGGTGGAGAGTTGTATAAGGCTAGTGGGCTCATGGATGACTCATACCTCTAGGGAGAGTGTGGGGCGTCGTGCAGACAGAGATGAGGAGATCAGCTGAACCTTGTCAGCTCATTTAGGCCTCTATAAGAACTCCCAGCTTCATTAGATGTGAGCTCATGCCTGGAACCAGACCTGTGTGGACTGTCTAGGGAGAGTGAACCCCTGTGCGGTGAGACAAAGCCTGTGTGGCTATTTGCTTGGACATTTAAAACCAGGGACTTAGGGACTAGGACAGCACTAGGCTGATCCCAGTTGTTAGTTAGGAAACCTGTATGTTTAGTCAGAGGTCAACTTGACCAGGATTTATTTTGGTTATGTTTCTTTTGCTTTGCTGTGTTTTGTCACTGTAAATAGAAAATAAACCGCACCTTTTTTGATTTTGAAAACCACAACCTCCGTTTGCTGGGCCTGTTTTGTGTGGGGAGCCCATCCCGGGGGTCACACACACCCGCTGCCGAGCTAACCCCCTCACAGTATGTTCGACTCGAACACGAAGCTCATCCCTACCCGAGAGGCAATCGGATTTACCCTGGATCAACTTTACCTATAAATGTTAGTACCCAGTTATATTATGTACATTTAGGAAAGTATCCAGACCTTTCTTAAAGCAATCTACTGAGCTGACCAGAACCACCTCTGGAGGGAGTATGTTCCACATTTTCACAGCTCTTACTGTGAAGAAACCTTTCCGTATTTGGAGATGAAATCTTTTTTCCTCTAGACGTAAAGAGTGCCCCCTTGTCTTTTGTGTTGACCCCTTATATATTTGTACATGTTAATCATATCCCCCCTTATTCTCCTCTTCTCAAGAGTGAATAAATTCAGTTCCTCTAGATTGTCTTTGATCGCCTCTATGGTCTTGGAGGGCCGGAGCGACGTCCCTTCTGGTCCAGGGTGGAAGTAAACAATTTTTTTTATTAACTACCTCCTGCCCGCCATATAGACATATGATAGTGGGCGGAATGCTCTGAGGCAATGTCATATGACATCGCCCCAGTCTTGCTGCGCGGCGATCGAGGGCACGCTCTGGGACACGGTACGACCCTGATCTCGGTAAAGAGCCGATGATGCGGCTCTTTACTCATGTGTTTAACTGTGTCCAATCACATGTAAACAAGGAACGGCCGGTTATCTGCTTTTCCTCTCCCTTACACTAACAGAGTGAGGAGAGGAGAGCTGATCGGGTGCATCTCCTCACAGGGGAGACCTGAACAGATAATCAGGGCACTGATCATCAGTGCAGCCCCAACAGTGCTCATCAGTGATGCCAATCTGTACCCATCTGTGATGAAAGTCAGTGCTGCATATTAGTGTCTCCTCATCAGTGCCGCCTCATCATCGCACATCAGTGAGCCTGGGTTCACACTATTGCGAACACGGACATCGCATGTGATTCGCACCACATAGTGGTGCAGAGCACATGCGATGTCTGTGCAATGCGAATTCAGCCATACAGTTGTAAGGCTGAACTCTCATTGGATTTGCACTAAAAAGGCGCAGAAACCTTTTTTTTCACACCCATGCGATCCGATTCCTGTCCAAATTCACACTTCGCACTGCGAACTGTTAACCGATCTGGGGGTGTCATTACCTTTGTATTGACACCCGCAGCGGTTCGCAGAGGGCAGTGTGAACTGCCTGCGAGGGAGATGCGATGCAGGAACCGGCACTGGAATTGCGCTGGTTCCTGCATCGCATATGTATGAAACCAGACCGAAGGAAAAAAAATACTTATTTACAAAATTTTCTGACAAAAACTACGTTTTTTTTTTTTTCTCACATTTTTGGGGTTTTTTTGTTTGCTTTCTTTTAGCTAAAAAAAACCCAGTGGCGATTAACTACCCCCAAAAGAAAGCTCTATTTGTGTGAAATAAAATGTCATTCAAAGTGTGACAGCGCTGAAAGCTGAATATTGGCCTGGGCAGGAAGGGGGTAAAAGTGCCCGTTATTAAAGCAGTTAAAGCAAAAGTAAAAAAAAAAAAAAAGTTTTTTTGTTTTGAAGAAAAGGGTAAAGAGATTTGAGGTCTTTTTGACCCCAGATCTTTTCATAAAAAGGACCTGTCATAGGGTTGCCACCTGTCCGGTTTTGACCCGGACAGTACGGGTTTAGGAGGCTGTGCCCGGGTTTCCCTCTGCCTCTCCCCCGGACACAATTTCCAGCTGACATCGGGTCCCTTTTACGAGCCCCGACACACAGCGGGACCCGGATAGCAGGGATCGAAGCGGCGGGCGGGGAGAACAGTTACAGAGCAAGTAAAACATAAAGGGAGAGAGAGAGGCGACAGGCAGCTGCTGGTGAGGAAGTTTTTGTTGAAGTAAATGTTTACCAACAATCCACTCACTCTTCATGTCAGATCTGTAGCTGTAGTTATGTCGGTCTGTAAACTCTGCTGTCCCATCTCCCCCTCCAATCCATGCTGCTGTTTCACTGGAGGAAGCCAAAGACACAAAGCCGTGGGGAATCTGCAGTGAGCTGTCACCTGGGACGCTGTGACCAATCAGAGCGTTCAGGAGGCTTAACCACGCCTCCATCATCAGAGGTTGAATTTCCCGCGGCTCTCTGTTTCCTCCAGTGATTCAGTGAAACCTCAGTGTGGATCGGAGGGTAGGATGGGACAGCCGACTTCAGAGACTGACCTGCCTACAGCTCTGACATGAACAGTGAGTGGATTTTTTTTAAAAAATTATTTTATTAAAAACGTCTGCATCAGCCTGTTAAACCTCTCTCTCTCTCTCTCTCTCTCTCTCTCTTATGTTTTGATTCCTTTGTATTTGCCTCCCCCCCCTCTGTAATTCCCCCCTCCTCTGTAATTTTCCCCCCTCCTCTGTAATTACCCCTCCCCCTCCTCTGTAATCCCCCCCATCCTCTGTAATCCCCATCCTCTGTAATCCCCATCCTCTGTAATCCCCCCCCATCCTCTGTAATCCCCCCCATCCTCTGTAATCCCCCTCCCCATCCTCTGTAATCCCCCTCCCCATCCTCTGTAATCCCCCTCCCCATCCTCTGTAATCCCCCCCATCCTCTGTAATCCCCCCCATCCTCTGTAATTACCCCCCATACTGTAATTACCCCCCTCCTCTGTATTTGCACCACCCTCCTCTGTAATTACCCCCCATCCTCTGTAATCCCCCCCCATCCTCTGTAATTACCCCCCGAACTCTGTATTTGCACCACCCTCCTCTGTAATTGCCCCCACCAATCTCTGGAATTGTTCCCCCCTCCTCTGTATTTGCCCCTTCTCCTCTGTAATTGCCCCCACCCATCTCTGTAATTGCCCGCCGCTGCAAACCCCCTGCTGTCCGGGCCCTCCTGTGTGCTGTAGGGTTGCCACCTGTCCGGAATTCACCCGAACAGTACAGGTTTTGAAACATGTGCCCGGGTCTCTGCCCGCCTGAGACCCGGAGAACATTATTCAGACCCGTCAGTGGCTCCCTGTGCCGTGTGCGTCTCGAGTTCGGTCCACTCCTGCTCCCTTCCTATCTACCCCCTTCCCTCCCCCCGCACTTTCAGTGCACCTCCGTCCGCTCTGTGTACTGCAGATGGGAGACACAGAGGCAGAGCGAAGAGGCAGAACCTCCATGTTGCCGGGGACTCTCCTCTGGTTGGCTGCAGAAGGGACAAGGAGGTGGGGTTGAAGGCGCTGCTCTGATGGAAAGTTTGCAGATATCGCGCTGGGATTGGAGCTCAGCTTGCAAGGTAAGTTTTTGCCCCCCCCCACCATACACTATACATACAGTTCTGCCACCCCCCTCCCATACACCATCCATCCATATAGTTCTCCCTCTCCTCCTCATACACCATCCATATATACAGTTCTCCCCCCCATACACCATACATATATACAGTTCTCCCTCCCCCCCACCATACATATATACAGCCCCCCCATATATACAGTTCTCTCTCCCCCCCACCATACATATATACAGCCCCCCATATATACAGTCCCCCCCACCATACATATATACAGCCCCCCATATATACAGTTCTCCCCCCCATACACCATACATATATACAGTTCTCCCCCATACACCATACATATATACAGTCCCCCACCATACATATATACAGTTCTCCCCCCATACACCATACATATATACAGTCCCCCCCCATACACCATACATATATACAGTTCTCCCACCATACATATATACAGTTCTCCCCCCCCATACACATATACAGTTCTCCCACCATACATATATACAGTTCTCCCCCCCCCCATACACCATACATATATACAGTTCTCCCCCCATACACCATACATATATACAGTCCCCCCCATACACCATACATATATACAGTTCCCCCCCCCCATACACCATACATATATACAGTTCTCCCCCCATACACCATACATATATACAGTTCTCCCCCCCCCCATACACCATACATATATACAGTTCTCCCCCCCCCATACATATATACAGTTCTCCCCCCCATACACCATACATATATGCAGTTCTCCCCCCATACATATATACAGTTCTCCCCCCCCCATACACCATACATATATACAGTTCTCCCCCCATGCATATATACAGTTCTCCCCCCCCATACACCATACATATATACAGTTCTCCCCCCATACACATATACAGTTCTCCCCCCCATACACCATACATATATACAGTTCTCCCCCCATACATATTTAAGTTATTAAGTACCCCCCTGCACTGCAATTTGGCCACAGCCACTGTTCATTGTAGCACACCTCATTACTACTCTCTTTGGGTAACCCCAAAGGTGTCCCAGGTATTTTAAAATCTTATAGCGTGTAGTACAAAAAAATTGCCGTGCGCCGCGAAAGTGTTCGGGTTTGGCTTGAAGAAAAGGTGGCAACCCTAACCTGTCATGCTTATTTCTATTACAAGGGATCCACCGGTGTCGGATGTTGAGCATAGAGATTTCAAAGGGACAGATGGTTCCTGGCAATCTCTATGACCTTTGGAGGCCCGGGCGCGACATTATGATGTCATGTCCGGCCTGGCAGAACTAAACCTTGCAGGGGACTCTGCTGGAAAAGCCGAGATCGTTTATTTTTTCTTTTGATCTCGGTCTTTCTTGCCTGGAGGAGAGATGTAGGGTTTTATAGACCCCACATCTCTCCATAAAGAGGACCTGTCACGCATTATTCCTATTACAAGGGATGTTTACATTCCTTGTAATAGGAATAAAAGTGATACAAAAAAAACTAAAAAATTATAAAGGGAAAGTGTAAAAATAAAAAAATGCTAATAAAATAAACAATATATATATATATTTTATTTTTTTGTGTGCTCGCACACAGAAACGAATGAATACGTATGTCGAGCCCACATATGTAAACGCCGTTCAAACCACACGTGAGGTATCGCTGCAAATGTTAGAGCAGGAGTAACCATTCTAGCCCTAGACCTCCTCTAACTCTAAACATGTAACCTGTAAGGCTCTATTCACACTAATGCGTTTTTTGATGCATTTTGCAGAAATGCAGGGAAATTTTTTAACATGGGTTCCTATGGAGCATGTTCACATCAATGCTTTTTTGTGCCTCTGCGTTTTTGGAAAAGGTTGGGGACTTTTTTCCCGCAAAAAGCAGCATTTTGCATATAATAGAATTAAATGGACCCGCATCCAAAACGCAAGTACTGCGTTTTTACCGCGATTTGCGTTTTTTTTATTTCTTTTTTTTTACATTGTATATAGCTGGTTGCTAAGGAGGGGGCCCGGGAAGCCGGCCACCTCGTCCTTAACAACCGATGAGTCATCAGTTGTCAGCGGGCTTCCCACTGAATGTAAAAAAAGAAAAGAATTGCCAGCTAAAAGAAAAAAAATCGAGAAAAAAAGCAGCGTGGGGTCCCCCCCCTAGGTCCATACCAGGACCTTGGGTCTAGTATGGATTCGGAGGGGACCCCACACACACACCAAAAATGTAGAAAAAAAATGGCGTGGGGGTCGGCGCCGATGTCCTGCATTACTTAAATAATGGCGGGAGTGTGGCAATCGGATTACGTCATCCGGTGGCCACGCCCCTTGTGACTTCACGGACCCATCATGCCCCTGGCGGTGACGTCACAAGAGGGCATGGCCTCCGGATGACGTAATCCGATTGCCACGCCCCTGCTGTTATTTAAGTAATGCAGGACATCGGCGCCGGCAGATCAGTGGGACTCAGCATCGGTGGAGGAGCGGCGGCAGAGGAAGAAGAACACCGAACAAAGAAGACAAAAGAACCGCGGAAGAAGAAGCAGGGGGAGGAGAAGACCGGAGGATGAAGATGCGGGAGAAGATGAAGGAAGAAGCAGAGAAGAAGATTTTTAATAAAAGACTTGTCAAAAACTGTTTACTGTATTTATTAACACTACACTACTATTTTTTTTGTGAATGGGTAGGGGTACAATGCCCCATACTTATTCACATGTTGAGGGCATGTGTGTGGGGGGGGGTCCCCTCTGAATCCATACTAGACCCAAGGGCCTGGTATGGACCTGAGGGGGGGGGGCACGCAGTTTTTTTCTCTTTTCTTTTTTATTTAGCCGGCAATTCTTTATTTTTTACATTTGGTGGGAAGCCCGCTGACAACTGAAGACTCATCGGTTGTTGAGGACGAGGCGGCCGGCTTTCCGGCCCCCTCATTAGCAACCAGCTATATACAGTGTAAAAAAAAAAACGCGAAACGCTCATCGCAACAAAATCGTGGTAAAAACGTGTGTCCATAAACGCGGCAAGCACCG
This sequence comes from Rana muscosa, assembly GCA_029206835.1. Taxonomy (NCBI): domain Eukaryota; kingdom Metazoa; phylum Chordata; class Amphibia; order Anura; family Ranidae; genus Rana; species Rana muscosa. The sequence goes on along the minus strand of CM055118.1, from coordinate 540,170,101 downwards.
CAAAAACACTCAAAAGCAACATGCATAGGTGCGAATCGAGCCTTAAATATTTTAAAGCATTGCCTATGGAGAATTTTAAGCACCAAAGTTTAGTGCTGTTCCACGAGTGTGCGCAATTTTAAAACATGACATGTTGGGTATTTATGTACTCACCGTAATATAATTTTTCACATTATACAAAAAAATTGGGCTAACTTTACTGTTTTGTTTTTATTTTATTCATGAAACATGAAAATCGCTGCGCAAATACAGTGTGATATAAAAAGTTGCAACCGCCGCCATTTTATTCTGTAGGGTCTCTGCTAAAAAAAACATATATAATGTTTGGGGGTTCTGAGTAATTTCCTAGAAAAAAAAAGATGATTTTTACATGTAGGAGAGAAGTATCAGAATTGGCCCCAGTAAGGTAAGTGGTGAAAGCGCCCCGTCCCTCCGTGCTCGCGTGCAAAAGTGAATGCATACATAAGTCGCACACGCACACGTGAGGTATCGCCGCGATCGTTAGAGCGAGAGCAATAATTCTAGCACTAGTCCTCCTCTGTAACTCTAAACAGGTAACCTGTAGAGGAGTTCAAAGCGTCACCTATAGAGATTTTTAGGTACCGTTTGTCGCAATTCCACAAGCGTTTGCAATTTTTAAGTGTGACACGTCGGGTATGTAATTACTCGGCGTAACATCATTTTTCATATTATACAAAAAATATTGTATATATTGATTTTGTTTTAAATGTATTTTTTCCAAAAGAATTGCGCTAAAAAAAACTGCTGCGCAAAAGACGTGTGACATAAAAAATTGCAACGACCGCCGTTTTATTCTGCTAAAAATATATCTAATGTTTGAGGGTTCTAAGTAATTTTCTAGCAAAAAATACTGATTTTAACTTGTAAACAAAAAGTGCCAGAAAAGACCTGGTCAGCAAGTGCGCAAAAAATGGCCTGGGCATGAAGGGGGGTAAATGTTCCGGAGGTCACGTGGTAAACATCCATAGTAAATATACTGTGTGTATATTGTATGTATTATTGCACAGCACTGAGCTCAGCACACACAATTCCCTGAGCCTTGTCCGCAGTGCTCATCCCTCCCCGCACTGTCCGTACACAGACCATGAGTGGCGCCAGTGATTGGGGGCGGGCCCCGCATTCTGCTCGGGTGACGGGTCCAATCTCCGCCATCTGACGTCACTCAGCAGCACTCCTTTCCCCACTATAACGCCAACAACACAATTCCTTCCAGCGGAGAACAGGTTAAAAGATAAAGCCGTCGACGCCCGTGATGTCACGAAAAAACAAAGCCCCCGCCCAACACAGATTGCAGACACGCCCACGGAGGATCACTATTTGGCAGGAAGTTGAGAGAGGCCACTGCGCAAGCGCAAAACAGCGCGGGTTGCTGCCTGTTAAAGGCGCAGGGCTCATAATAAGGAGTAAAGCTGGAAGCTTGCTATGTTCTCTTGTTTATAAAGATTATTTTCTCAAAACCATAACATTATAAACAGTTTAATTTCTATGTCTTTTTTTCTGATAATCAGCTTTTAGTTTATTAATAAATTTTAATGCCCTCATTCAGAAATGCAGTGGTAAGAGCAGGAGGTTGAGCTGTGGTTTTACTGCCCCACCCCAACCGCTCGCCTGAACAAGGAGATGCAGTTGCCAAAGACTGTACACATGCCAACACAATGTTGCTTTGTAGCTGCATCAAAAATTCAACCCCCTGTTGTGCTTGGCAGTACTGCCAAGTGAATGGGGCAGGGTGCAATCACCCTGCAACCATGTGCAATGCATGGCACAACTACCCTAAGGTGACCAGATTTTTAAAATGAAATCCGGGGACATATTTTTTTTTTTTACTAGTAATGGCGGCAATCAGCGACTCTCTGCCCATCGCTGCCGCCGCCTGGCTACTACTGGGTGGGGAGCGGAGGAAGATCACTCCGCCAGGAAAGGCAAGGAGATAAGCAGGCAGGCAGCTGGCCGGGACTTGAGCTAAGGCAGAAGAACATGCGAGCGGAGCTGAATGGGCATGCACCCGAAACTGAAGAAATATTCCCTTCGCTCCGACCAGCACATGTTAATCAAAAAGGGGCACAGATAATGGAAAAAAATAACCCCCCTAAGCTAGTAGGAGCAGCAGAGCGGGGGTGTGTAATTCAGAATTCTTTTTTTTTTATTCTGTGCTGACTGTCTTTGAAATTGCCCCAGCCCCTGTTCAAATTCAATCCGGGGACAAAACCGGGGACAGACTTGGTCCGGGGACAGTGTCCTTAATCCGGGGACTGTCCCCTGAAACCGGGGATGTCTGGTCACCCTAAACTACCCTGTACCTTGTGCAATGCATGGCTTAAAGAGGAGTTCCACCCAAAAGTGGAACTTACGCTTTAAGCACTCCTCGCCCCTTTACATGCCACATTTGTATTTTTTTTTTGGGGTGGGGGGGTGTTTACCTTACTTTTAGTGGGACTTTCTGTCCCACTTCCTGTTTCCTTTTTTGGGCCGCCTAGGTTAGGGTGACCAGACGTCCCCGGTTTCAGGGGACAGTCCCCGGATTGAGGACACTGTCCCCAGACCAAGTCTGTCCCCGGTTTTGTCCCCGGATTGGATTTGAACAGGGGTTGGGGCAATTTCAAAGACAGTCAGTGCAGAATAAATAAAAAAAAATCTGAATTACACCCCCCCCCCTGCTCCACCGCTCTTACTAGCTTAGGGGGGTGTCTTTTTTTTTCCATTATCTGTGCCCCTTTCTGATGATCATGTGCTGGTCGGAGTGGAGGGAATATTTCTACAGTTTTGGGTGCATGCCCATTCCGCTCCGCTCGCATGTTCTTCTGCCTTGGCTCAAGTCCCGGCCAGCCGCCCCCCTGCTTATCTCCTTGCCTTCCCTGGAGGAGTAATCTTCCTTTGCTCCCCACTCAGTAGTAGCCGGGGCCCGAAGAGTAAGACCTGACAGGCTGTGAGGTGGACGGCAGCGGAGACGAGCAGAGAGTTGCTGATTGCCGCCATTACTAGTAAAAAAAAAATATGTCCCCGGATTTCATTTAAAAAATCTGGTCGCCTTAGCCTAGGTGACTCCTCCTCTCGCCCTAGGCGGCCCCTCCCTGCCAGCGATCTTCTGGGACACAACTCAGGTCCCAGAAGATCGGCTGGCTAATAGGAGAGCGCGACTTGCGTTCAGCCGTGAAGCCGTAAGCTGTCACGGCCAGGTGCCCACAGTTACGATGACGGTGCCGAGGAGAGGAGGGGGAGAGGAGCGAGCCTCCGGGCAGCCGCATCGCTGGACCGGTTTATTAAAAGTCAGCAGCTATGCTTTTTGTAGCTGCTAACTTTTAATAAACGAAAAAACGTGTGGAACTCCGCTTTAACCAACCTGTACCATGTGCAAGGCACGGTGCAACCACCCTGTACCATATGCAATGCGCGGCGCAACCACCCTGTACCATGTGCAATACACGGCGCAACCACCCTGTACCATGTGCAATGCACGGCGCAACCACCCTGTACCATGTGCAATGCACGGTGTAACCACCCTGTACCATGTGCAATGCACGGTGCAACCACCCTGTACCATGTGCAATGCGCGGCGCAACCACCCTGTACCATGTGCAATGCACGGCGCAACCACCCTGTACCTTGTGCAATGCACGGCGCAACCACCCTGTACCTTGTGCAATGCACGGTGCAACCACCCTGCAACAATGTACAATGCATTACGCAACCATCGTGAAACCATGTGCAATGCAAGGCGTAATCACCCTGAAACCATATACAATGCACAGTTCAACCACCCTACAACCATGCGCATACCTCCCAACTGTCCCTGATTTGGAGCAATGTCCCTCTGTCCCTCTGTCCCTCTTTCCTCCTCAATTGTCCCTCATTTTGGTCTGATCTATATAGATTTATATAAAATGCACTTTTTATCTATCAAAAAGTGTTTCCCAGTGCTAAACCTTTCATCTGATTTCTAAATTGCTGCATTTGTAAATTCCAAAAGCCAATATAAAGGAATAGTAGTGGAAAAAACAGCACTTGTGGGTTTAACCAATCTTATTTTTTTGTACAATTCTCCTTTAAGGGGGCGTGGCAAGGGGTGTGTCCTATGCCTGCATACTTTTGGTGATAGGTGTCTCTCATTCCGAGGGAGTTGGGAGGTATGCCATGTGCAATACATGGCACAACCACCCTGCAATCGCATGCAATGCACAGCTCAACCACAATGCAACAACGTGCAATGCATGGAGATTTTGGTGTAGGGGTCGTCATTTTCAGGGTTAAATCAGGCAGTGAGGAAGGGACGTGTAGCAATACCCTCTTCAGGGCCGCTGATTAGTTTTGGGTTTTGCACATTACCTCTTCAGCTGCGTTGTCCGGGTAGGAAAGTCTGTAGTAATGCAATGTCCACACAGATGTAAAACCTCAAACAGTTATGCGGCGTACACACGATCGTTTTTCATGCCATTTTTTTAACCAACGTTTTTCTCGTCGTTTTTTTTCATGTTTCCTCTCAAGCCTGTCTTGCATCCACACGATCATTAAAAAAACCGCTCGAGCAAAGTGCAGTGGCGTACAACACGTACGACGGCACTATAAAGGGGAAGTTCCGTTCGAATGGCGCCACCCTTCATGTTAGTAAACTTGGTTGAGCGGCGATTCGCGCTTTTCAGCCTAGTGCTTTTCAATCCGTTACAGCGTGACGAATGTGCTATCTCCATTACGAACGCTAGTTTTACCAGAACAAGCACTCCCGTCTCATACTTGATTCTGAGCATGCGCGGTTTTTTTTCCCCTCGTAAAAGCATACACACTATCGTTTTTCACTTCGTTAAAAAAAACGACATGAAAAAAACGACGTGAAAAAATAGAGCATGTTCGAAATTTTTAATGGCCGTTTTTCACGCCGTTAAAAATGCTCTGGAGCATACACACGATCGGTTTTAATGGGCATTTTTAAAAATGGCATTTTTAACGGCATGAAAAACGATCGTGTGTACGCCGCATTAGGCTTTATTTTTCTTATGCAGTAAACGTTGAGAAGTAGAAGGTACAGAAGAGTAGGGGAAGGTTCAGGCACTCGCCACAAAAGTTGACAAAGGTACAAGTTCAAAGTCACTCACCACTCTCAATGTTAGAGTGGGTATTAGTCACCCGGATAGTCCCCTCTCACATGGCCTAGCAGCCGGGATGACACACGAATCAGCAAGAGGGCAGTCTCTGCCACAGACTGCCCAAGGTGAAGAAGGTCTCTGCTACAGACCTGTTTAAATGTACAAAGTCTCTGCCACAGACCTGTTTGAAGTTGAGCAATGGATAGTCCAGGAATCCTCTGCCACAGGATTTCAAAGTCCCAAACTTCCAGCCGTACAGTTAAAGAGCCTTTAAGCCAATCCGGCAAACTGCAGGGATTGTAGTGTAATTGATCCCTCCTTAATAAGGTTGCCAGGCCTCATCTGAGACAGCAGCATTTTGCCGGTCTCCTCCGGGGCAGATCCTCCTCTGGTCTCCTTCATTAAGATGATTCCTCTCCATTTGAATGGACAGCTTGGGATCCCTTCTCTGGATATAGGCCCCAGCCAGACTAGCCTACTAAGTAGCGATGCAGCCCAAGACCACACACACACACCTTGCGCCTGGAGGGCTGCGGGGCGAGAACGAACCCCAATCAATGGCGTCTGCCCCTTACGTATCTCCTCCCAGCAGGCACAGCGGGTTGACCACTCCCACTATACCACTGCCGAGAGGGGCTACTCAATGTACCATGATCTGCACGTTTTCCAACAAGTGCCTGAGGTGGTAACGCCACCTACAGGCAAAAAGGGAAATCACTACCAGGCAAACCATAACTGAGACAGAGGCGAATTTGAGTGTAATTATCAACCATCTGAGCCCATCTACTGGCTCAGACATCCCTCTAAATTTAAATAGCGTCCCAACCTTTTGGGATGGGCGCTACAGACATATCACTTCCTCTCCCCACCTGTCAAACAACCTCTGAAAAGTGAGCCATTGCAGATCACTTTTCAGAGGAGCTGTAAGGGCTGTCACATGTCAGAATGAGTCCTTAAGGGTACAGTGATCTTTAAGAGACCCTGTCAACACACCATTACAGGTGAGCTCCAGGCCAAACACACTCAGGGGAATTCAATAAACCTTTTCTGACATTTTTCTGGTGGTATGTCCCTTTAAAACAACCTGCACATAAATCAGGCAAGCCTTTGCCACATTTTCAATAACCGTACCAACATGTGTGACAAATTCAGGTAGTTTTTACTGCCACCACTTTAAGAACTGTTGCTATGGCTGAGACAGATTCAAAAAGGATAACTGCTAGTTTGCAGATGAGGAAAGTGGCTAAAGCCCCGTACACACGGTCGGACTTCCATCTGACTTTTCCGTGTTTTTTTTGTCCGAACGGAGTTGGTTGGGAACACCCATAGCATACACACGCTCGGACTTTTCTGCAAACTTTCTTAAAACTTCTTACAACATCACGTGTTTTTTCTGCTCTTTTCTGATCTTTACTGCCACCCTTTGGTCAACTTCTGCTATTGTTGGTTGATTTTAACATTAGTTCTTTTGTCCATCGGACTAAAGTCCGATGGTTTTCTGTACACACGGTCGGACTTTGCTCCATTGGACTTTTGTTGGGCAAAAGTTTGTCCGTTTGCAGACCCAACTTTTGTCCGATGAAATCCAAAACCAAACGAAAAAAGTTTGTCCGATGGAGCGTACACACGGTCGGATTGTTGGTCCAACTTGCTCAAAACAAAGTTTGTTGGGCAAAAGTCCGACCATGTGTACAGGGCTTAAGACACACTCTGAGCTAGAAGGCTCCAGGGCTCAGAGTGGGATATGCCTTTGTGACGCTGTCATGAATGTAACCCCGCTCAGGGCTCTGTCCCCAGCCCCATTCAGCTGTTGGCCAGCAATCTCACTGGCTGAATGTAAATAAATAATTGAATAGCCTCACTGTGTTCAACCCAAGTCATTCCACTCAGGCTATGAGGGAGGTTGATGCTGCCAATATGGTTCCTCTAAGCCCAGAAAGTCCATATACTGTATATATTGAAGCTGACACTTGTTTAAAGTGGTTCTAAAGCCTTAAGGGTTTTCACCTTAATGCATTCTATGCATTATGGTGAAAAACCTTCTGTGCTTCAAAATCCCCCCTCAGCCCCCCCTTATACTTATCTGAGCCCGATTCGATCCAGCAATGTGCACAAGAGCAGCGGCTCCTGCCCCTGTCTCCCTCCTCCCTGTGCAGATTGATATCAGCAGGTGCCATTGGCTCCCGCTGCTGTCAATCTAATGCTGTGCTGAGCAAGCGTGGGGCGGGGCCCGATCTGTCCGCTCTGTGTCAATAAATGCAGACGGCGGCCCAGAAGCAAGTACGCACGGGTGCCCCCATGGGAAGCGGCTTTTCATGGGGGCACTGAGTGGGGAGGAGGAGTGTGAAGCAGTGGCAGGAGACCCCAGAAGAACAGGATCGGTGCTGCTCTGTGCAAAAGCGTTGGACAGAGCAGGTAATTATAGCATGTTTGTTAGTTTAATAAAAAATATATGTAGCGCCCTCCTCACTCCCCTCCTTTTCTTCAGCTCGTCTGTCTCTTGTCTAGGGGTACCTTCAGAGGGGAAGGGAGCGGGGACACTACGCCTGGCCTTCACCACAGGTGTCAGTGTGGTGTAAGCAAAGTTCTTTTACCTTGGGGTCAGTGCTGTGCACCTGGAGCCTCCACCGAGAGTTACCTTGAACAATGTCTGTCAGGAAATGAGCCCCACACCATTAAAGTTCAACACTCCTTTATTCCTCTCGAATGAACACAATCAGTTGAACTCCCTTGTAGAAACAGAACAGAAAAGGAGGTGTGGATGCTAGTAGGCCCAGACACAATGGGTTCTCCGCTTTCCTCTCTGAAAGTGAGTTGCGGTCTCCGAGCGGGGGGGGGGATTTCCTTCCAGGCGGTCTCAGATGAGAGGCTCACCCGTCACTGGCAATATGCTGCACCAGGTCTTCGAGTGAGGAGCTCCCCCCGGTCCATTACGCCTTCCGGATTCGGGTACCCAATCCCTGGGTACCCTAGGATCTCCTTCCCTCGCGGAATTCAGTGTTGGGCACTGAGCTCCAGACCTCCATCCGAGTACCTCACCCCAGGCTAAAGGTGCCTGGGATGGAACACGACCTCCGGCTGTCCTCTAGGCCTAGGCCGCCTAGAGGACCGACACGAACCACCGCCCGCAGGCTGAAGGTGCCTGGGACTCGACTCCTTGACAAAGTTGGCCGGCCCCTTTTGTCCCTCTCCCAGCAAGCACGGCGGGTTCCCCGCCCCACCATACCGCTGCCGAGGAAGGACAAAAAGGAGGCACGGCACACAGCAATGATTCAACCTGAGCCCAGGGCGACAGCGCCACCTGCTGGGCTGCAGGGAATTACACATCACTGATGTCTCTGCCAAGTTCAAATTACACCCGGGAAAGTACATACATACATATATATATATTGTGAGGGGGTTAGCTCGGCAGCGGGTGTGTGTGACCCCCGAGATGGGCTCCCCACACAAAAACAGGCCCAGCAAAAGGAGGTTGTGCTTTTCAAAATCAAAAAGGTGCGGTTTATTTTCTATTTACAGTGACAAAACACAGCAAAGCAAAAGAAACATAAACAAAATAAATCCTGGTCAACTTGACCTCTGACTAAACATACAGGTTTCCTAACTAACAACTGGGATCAGCCTAGTGCTGTCCTAGTCCCTAAGTCCCTGGTTTTAAATGTCCAAGCAAATAGCCACACAGGCTTTGTCTCACCGCACAGGGGTTCACTCTCCCTAGACAGTCCACACAGGTCTGGTTCCAGGCATGAGCTAACATCTAATGGAGCTGGGAGTTCTTATAGAGGCCTAAATGAGCTGACAAGGTTCAGCTGGTCTCCTCATCTCTGTCTGCACGACGCCCCACACTCTCCCTAGAGGTATGAGTCATCCATGAGCCCACTAGCCTTATACAACTCTCCACCTAGTTGTATAAGTCGGCGTAAAGCCTGAATCTGGGCGAAATATATCTACCCCCCTGGATGCAACCAGGTGACTTTACCTTCCTGCTGTCACATACCCCCCCCTCTTGTTTTAACCTCGGGGTTGGAACACCAGCAATCAGGCATTCATGTACTCGAGACAAAGCATCCACATTCCCCATTTGAACGCCAGGGCGATGCTTTACTGTGAAGTTGAATTCCTGGAGGGCCAGGAACCACCTATTCACTCTTCTATTTGTTTCCTTGTTTTGAGCCATCCACTTTAACGGAGCGTGATCCGTTGTCATGGATATGCATTAATGTCTGTCTGCCATCTTACCTTCCTCCTCATGTGTTCATCTAGAGACCAGACCTCCTTCACCTGGCTTCCTTTATAATCTCCTCCCAGCCTGACTCCACCCCAGGCCCTATCACTGAACACTATATTAACCTGTGCACTGCAAGCCTGCTTTGCTGATCAACGTGTTTGTTAGGCATTGTGTGTTTGGGTTCCTGCCTGCCGTGTGCTACGTCTGTCTCTCTGTTACGTTATTGGCTTGTCCCCGACCATCCCTGTCTGCTCGTGACCCTTGACCTTCGGCTCGTTCTTCGTTATCCTTGTCTGCTTGTGGCCCCTGACCTTCGGCTTGTTATTCGGTTCTCTCTATCGTGTGCTGCTGCTTCCCCTTATCCTACGGGGCGTGAGCTAGGAAACTCCAGGGGCCGCGACCTGGTCCCAGCCTGCAGCGTAACATCCTCACCACTAGAGGCCCTGGAGAAGACCAGCTGGGTCTTAGACTCCGCGCCCTGGGGAATCTTGGCTCTCGCTTCCGTTGGGATCCCGGTTGTGCTCCTCTGGTCCCGCTTTCCACAACCACCCAGTTTCCTATCCACAGAAGCCAGCCATAGGGTTCACTACCTCGCGGTGCACTCCTGTCCCCCTACGGTGTGCATCTGTCACCTGGCCACAGGTGACCCTGACAGTTTGATCAGCCATGAACCCGGCTGACATCCCGCTTCCCGCGGATGATCCATTGCAGGGCATAGTTCGCAGACTTGAGACCCAGGAATCAAATCAGACCCAGGTGATGCGATTCCTCCAGGATCTGGCTTCTCGATTCGAGCAGCTTCAGGTCTCCTTGGGAACCCCGAATCCGCAACCCCAAGTACTACCAGCGGCTGTACCTATCGCACCAGTCGCAGCCTCACACTCACTAAGATTGCCAGCTCCGTTCCGTTTCTCTGGGGACTCCAAGGCCTGCAGGGGGTTTCTCAGCCAATGCACTATTCATTTTGAGCTTCAGCCTCAAAGCTTCCTATCTGACCGGGCTAAGGTAGCCTATATCATTTCCCTCCTCTCCGGTGAAGCTTTGGCCTGGGCTGCCCCCCTGTGGGAGAGGAACGATCCGGTGGTTTCCAGTCTGTCCGAATTCTTGAAGCTCTTTCGTAATATCTTCGAAGAGCCGGCTCGGGCTTCTTCAGCGGCTAGTGCTGTCTTACGTCTTCGCCAAGAATCTAGTTCAGTGGGGCAATATGCTCTTCAGTTCCGTATCCACACAGCTGAATTGAGCTGGAATAATGAGGCCCTGGTCGCTACCTTTTTACATGGCCTCTCTGACCGAGTGAAAGACGAATTAGCGGGAAGAGCCATTCCCGTCGGTCTGGACGATGTAATTTCATTATGCAACCAGATCGACATTCGTTTTCAAGAGAGGTCCTTAGAAAAAAGACGCCAGCACTCTCTGGGTCCTAGCCAGTCTGAGCTCCCCTCCCTTCATTCCGTGGAGCATCCTCTACCTGCTGAAGAACCTATGCAGCTGGGCCGGACCAGACTAACCCCCGAAGAACGTGCTAGGCGCAGAACTCTGGGCTTGTGCCTCTATTGTGGGGGCAAGGGTCATTTTCGTGACTCCTGCTCGCTTCGTCCGGGAAACGCTCGGGTCTAATACATTTGGAAGGTGGAGTATTGGACCCAGAAACATCACCTTCTCGCCTGCTCTTGCCGGTGTCCCTTCATGTAGGCACTTCTCCTCAGTCAACCCTTGCATACCTGGATTCCGGGGCTGCCGGCAATTTCATGGATTGGAGAACTGCTTCTTCTATGAAGCTTACCCTTTCACCTCTCACTACCCCATTGGTAGTCTCGGCAATTGATGGCACTGTTCTCCCAGGGGGCCCTATTCGCTTCCAGACGCTACCCATTAGGATGTCGGTAGGGATTCTCCACCAGGAGTGGATATCCTTTCTTATTCTACCCAAGGCCTCTACCCCAGTTGTATTGGGCCTCCCTTGGCTACAGCTCCACTCTCCACATGTGGACTGGGTCTCTGGGCAGATCCTGGCCTGGGGTTCCTCATGTTTCTCGTCGTGTCTTCTCAAGGTGACCCCCAAGGAGAGTCTTCCGGTTGCTGCCACTTCTGTTTCTTCTGATCTTCCCGCCGCATACAGCGATTACCGGGATGTGTTCTGTAAAAAATCAGCTGAGGTGCTTCCTCCCCACAGGTCTTTTGACTGTGCTATTGATCTTGTCCCCGGAGCAACTCTACCCAGGGGTCGTACCTACCCTCTGTCCATCCCAGAGACCCAGGCCATGTCGGAGTATGTAGCAGAGAATCTGGAGAGAGGGTTCATCCGGAAATCCTCATCGCCTGCAGGGGCAGGGTTCTTTTTTGTTGCCAAAAAGGATGGTACCTTAAGACCCTGCATCGATTATCGGGGTTTAAATGCGGTTACTATTAAAAATCGATACCCCTTACCCTTAATATCTGAGCTATTCGATAGGTTGAAGGGTGCCTCCATTTTCACCAAGTTGGATCTCAGAGGCGCGTACAATCTCATTCGAATACGGGAGGGTGACGAATGGAAGACTGCATTTAACACTAGAGACGGGCATTACGAATATCTGGTGATGCCTTTTGGTCTGTGTAATGCTCCAGCCGTGTTTCAAAACTTTGTCAATGAAATCTTCAGAGATCTGCTGTACCAGTTTGTTGTCATCTATCTGGATGACATTCTGATCTTTTCTGAAAATCTGCTCGTCCACAGAAACCATGTCCGCACTGTACTTCAACGTCTTAGAGAGAACAATCTCTATGCCAAGCTGGAGAAATGTTCCTTTGAATGTTCTGAGGTCCTGTTTTTGGGGTGCTTTGTCTCATGTTCGGGGCTTCGTATGGACCCTGGGAAGGTCTTGGCTATCACCAACTGGCCTCTTCCTGCTAGCCTCAAGGCCACACAGCGCTTTCTTGGCTTCACTAATTATTATAGGCAGTTCATAAGGAATTACTCTTCCATTGCCGCGCCTATTATCGCTTTGACCAAGAAGGGTGTGAATGCCAGAGACTGGCCTCCCGAAGCTGTCTCTGCATTTCACAACCTGAAACAGGCCTTTGTTTCTGGCCCCCTCTTGAGGAGACCAAATCCTGGGAATGCATTTTTTATTGAAGTGGACGCTTCCTCAATGGGGGTGGGAGCTGTGCTTCTTCAAATCTTTGAGAAGAGACGCCAACCATGTGCGTTCTTCTCCAAAAAAATTTCTCAGGCAGAGAGGAATTATGCCATCGGTGATCGGGAACTTCTCGCAATTAAATTGGCGTTAGAGGAGTGGCGTCATCTCTTGGAGGGTTCCCCTCACTCCATAACGATCTTTACCGATCACAAGAATTTACAGTATCTACAGAATGCTAAACGTCTGAATCCTAGACAGGCCAGGTGGAGTCTCTTCTTTGCCCGTTTTAATTTCACGATTACCTACAAACCTGGTTCCTGCAACGGTCGGGCTGATGCGCTCTCTAGGTCATTTGACACTTTGGACGAGGAGTCCGCCCCTGAACCTGAGCCGATCATTCCCACCTCATGCATTGTTGCCCACTCTACCACCCTGAAGTCTAAAATTCCGCCTGGTAAGACCTTTGTCCCCACTGGGCTAAGAGCTAAGATCCTTCGTTGGGGACATGATTCCAAGGTGGCAGGGCATTCTGGATTCCTCCGATCCTTCCTACTCATCAGTCGTCACTACTGGTGGCCTAATCTCCGCTCAGACGTCAAAGACTACGTTAAAGCTTGTCATGTCTGTGCTCAGTCCAAATCCTCCACACAAGCTCCTGCTGGTCTCCTCATGCCCTTGCCTATTCCTAAGGAACCCTGGGCCCATATTGCCATGGATTTTATCACCGATCTCCCACTGTCTGAGAATAATACAGTCATTTGGGTGGTAATCGATCGATTCTCCAAGATGGCTCATTTTGTTCCTCTTCCTGGTCTTCCTTCTGCCCCTGCCTTGGTCCCCATTTTCATTCGAGAAATTCTCCGCCTACATGGGGTCCCTTCTCATATTGTTTCCGACAGGGGAGTCCAATTCACGTCTCGTTTTTGGAGAGCCTTTTGCAAATCCCTCAATATTGTCTTGGATTTTTCTTCTTCTTACCATCCCCAATCCAATGGACAGACTGAGAGGGTTAATCAGGAGTTAGAGGTCTTTCTTCGCACCTTTGTGTCTTCTCACCATGACGATTGGTCCTCTCTACTCCCGTGGGCAGAATTCTCCCATAACAATCATGTGAATACCAGTTCGCAGAAGACACCCTTTTTCACAGTTTATGGAAAACACCCTCAACTTCCTCTTCCTATGATCTGTTCTCCAGACATTCCAGCTTTGGCTTCGGTTCAGGAGTCTCTCAATTCCGTTTGGGGTCACGTTCATGATTCCCTCCGGGCAGCTGCTGAAAAATTCAAAGGCTTTGCCGACCGCCGCAGGCGTAAACCGCCTTCTCTTCAGCCAGGGGACAAAGTCTGGCTCTCTACCAGGAACATCAAGCTCCGAGTTCCTTCTCTGAAGTTTGCTCCACGATTCATCGGTCCATACACGGTAACTGCTAAACTGAATCCGGTTTGTTTCAAACTCCAGATTCCTAAGAGCCTTAAAATCACTAACTCCTTTCATGTTGCTCTTCTAAAGCCTTTAGTCCTCAATAAATTCTCTCGTCCTCTTCCTACCGTGGCGCCTGTCTCTGAGGATAATCAGGAGTACGAGATCAGTCAAATTCTGGACTCCCGACTCTGTAAAGGCGTTCTTCAGTACCTCGTTCATTGGAAAGGGTTTGGTCCTGAGGAGAGGTCTTGGATCACTGCATCTGAGGTCTTTGCACCTCGTCTGTTAAAGGAGTTTCATCTGAAGTTTCCCTCTAAACCTGGGCCCAGGCGGGGAAGGGGGAGGCCTCGTAAGAGGGAGGGTACTGTCATGGATATGCATTAATGTCTGTCTGCCATCTTACCTTCCTCCTCATGTGTTCATCTAGAGACCAGACCTCCTTCACCTGGCTTCCTTTATAATCTCCTCCCAGCCTGACTCCACCCCAGGCCCTATCACTGAACACTATATTAACCTGTGCACTGCAAGCCTGCTTTGCTGATCAACGTGTTTGTTAGGCATTGTGTGTTTGGGTTCCTGCCTGCCGTGTGCTACGTCTGTCTCTCTGTTACGTTATTGGCTTGTCCCCGACCATCCCTGTCTGCTCGTGACCCTTGACCTTCGGCTCGTTCTTCGTTATCCTTGTCTGCTTGTGGCCCCTGACCTTCGGCTTGTTATTCGGTTCTCTCTATCGTGTGCTGCTGCTTCCCCTTATCCTACGGGGCGTGAGCTAGGAAACTCCAGGGGCCGCGACCTGGTCCCAGCCTGCAGCGTAACATCCTCACCACTAGAGGCCCTGGAGAAGACCAGCTGGGTCTTAGACTCCGCGCCCTGGGGAATCTTGGCTCTCGCTTCCGTTGGGATCCCGGTTGTGCTCCTCTGGTCCCGCTTTCCACAACCACCCAGTTTCCTATCCACAGAAGCCAGCCATAGGGTTCACTACCTCGCGGTGCACTCCTGTCCCCCTACGGTGTGCATCTGTCACCTGGCCACAGGTGACCCTGACATCCGTAACCATGTCAAAGTGCCTACCTAGCAGGTAGTACCGAAGGGAATCTAGAGCCCACTTCACCGCTAAACACTCCTTTTCAACGGTGGCGTAATTTACCTCATGGGACTTCAACTTCCTGCTGAGGTAAATGACTGGGTGCTCTTCCCCGTTCCAGACCTGGGACAATACTGCTCCTAACCCCACATCTGACGCATCACTTTGTACGACAAAGTCTTTAGAGAAGTCGGGTGAGTACAACACTGGCTGGCTACATAAGGCTTGTTTCAAGAATTGGAATGCTGCCTCAGCCTCGGGGGTCCATTTAATCATGACCGACCCTTTCCCCTTCGTCAGGTTGGTTAGGGGCACAGCCTTAGAAGCAAAGTGGGGAATGAATCGCCGATAATACCCAGCGATTCCCAGAAAGGCTCGTACCTGCTTCTTGCTGTTGGGACGTGGCCAACTCTGGATGGCCTCGACTTTGTTGAGTTGGGGTTTTATTACTCCCCTCCCAATGGTGTACCCAAGATATTTGGCCTCCTCCTGCCCAATGGTACACTTCTTGGGGTTAGCCGTAAACCCCGCTTCCCGAACAGAGTCCAGGACTGCTTGCACTTTTGGCAGATGTGAGGCCCAATCTGTGCTATGGACAATTATGTCATCCAGGTAAGCCGCAGCATACTTCCGATGGGGCCTCAGCATCTGGTCCATTTTCCGCTGGAATGTGGCCGGCGCATTCTGTAACCCGAACGGCATTCTTTTATATTGGAACGCCCCGTCTGGGGTTACAAATGCGGTTTTCTCTTTGGCCGACTTGGCCAGGGGGATTTGCCAATACCCTTTTGTGAGGTCAAGAGTCGTCATGTATCGGGCTGTTCCCAGCCGGTCGATCAACTCATCTATACGTGGCATGGGGTAGGTGTCAAATTTTGTAACTTTGTTCAACTGACGAAAATCGTTACAAAATCGCCAGCTCCCATCCGGTTTAGGCACCAACACAATGGGACTAGACCAATCACTTTGGGACTCCTCTATCACCCCTAAGTTCAGCATTTTCTGTACTTCCTCCCGTATTGCCTCCCGTCGGGCCTCTGGGATCCGATAGGGTTTTAACTTCACCCTTTCACCAGGCGGGGTAATGATGTCATGCTCTACCCCAGATGTTTGTCCCGGCAGCTCAGAGAATACCTCCTTGTTGCGAAGCACAAACTCCTTAACCTCCTGTTGTTGGGGTTGTGACAAGGTGGCTGCTATTCCAACCTCAGGAATCACGCAACCAGTTTGAGCTGGTGACCAAGTGTCTGCGACTAGGGACTCTCTATCCCTCCAGGCTTTCAACAGATTAACGTGATAGATCTGTTCGGGCTTTCGCCTTCCTGGTTGTCTGACCTTGTAATTCACTTCGCTCACTTTTTCCATTATCTCGTAGGGGCCTTGCCATTTGGCAAGGAATTTACTTTCAACCGTAGGGACAAGTACCAGTATCCTATCCCCCGGGGAAAAGGTACGGGTCTTGGCTCCACGGTTGTACACTCTCTGCTGTGCTAACTGCGCTTGGGCCAAATGTTCCTTCACGATGGGCATTACCTGTGCAATTCGGTCTTGCATCATGCTCAATCACACTCCTGTGGGGAGAACTCTCACTTTCCCAAGTTTCCTTGGCAATATCCAACAGCCCTCTTGGGTGTCTCCCATACAGTAACTCAAAGGGGGAGAATCCCGTAGAGGATTGGGGCACCTCCCTAATAGCAAACATCAGATAAGGAAGTAGACAGTCCCAATCCTTTCCATCTCTATCCACCACTTTCTTCAACATTTGTTTTAGGGTTTTGTTGAACCTTTCAACCAGCCCATCGGTTTGGGGGTGATACACAGATGTACGTAATTGCGTCACTTTGAACAATTTACACAGCTCCTTCATAACCCGGGACATAAAGGGTGTACCTTGGTCCGTAAGCAGTTCTTTACAAATACCCACCCGGCTAAACACAAGAGATAGCTCTTTGGCTATGGTTTTGGCCGAGGTATTTCGGAGAGGGATCGCTTCTGGATAACGGGTGGCATAGTCCATTATAACTAATATGTACTGGTGCCCCCTAGCGGACTTGATTATAGGACCTACCAAATCCATGGCGATCCTCTCAAACGGGACCTCAATGATGGGTAGAGGGACCAGCGGGCTACGGAAATGTGGCATCGGGGCCGACCTCTGGCACACAGGGCAGGAGGAACAATAATTTTCTATGTCCTTCATCACCCCCGGCCAATAGAATCTCTGTAATACCCTCTCTCGGGTTTTCTCTGTCCCCAGATGACCTCCAAGAATGTGCCCATGGGCCAACTCCAACACCAACTTCCTGTAAGGTTTGGGCACCACAAGCTGCTCAACGGTTTCTTCTGCCCTTTTTGCCACCCGATACAGTAGGTCCTTCTCTACGCTGAAGTATGGGTAAGTGCAGGTATTATCTGGGTTCACTAACTCGCCATCTATTTTCACTACGTTTTCCCGTGCCTTTATTAGGGCGGGGTCTTTCAACTGTTCTGTGGCAAAGTTTTCCCTGTGAACCTCAAGATCAGAAAACTCCACAGACGGTAGGTTTTCGTCTGAGGAGGTGGGCTCCTCTCCAGTTTCTTGAGTCTCCCCTGCCAATACTGATAAGGGAAATTCCAGAGAGTCCTCACCACTCTCAGGGGAGTTCTGGCTATCACATTCCTGGTACATAGGGGCACCAGTGGGGGGCTCAGGATCATCCCACAGTTCCCAGAACTTCGGAAAATCCCTTCCCACAATGGCGTCATGCGGTAACTGAGATACTAAGCCCACTGGATGAGAGAGGGTACCTTTGGGGGTCTCGAAACACACTGTAGTCACTGGATACTCTCGGGTGTCCCCATGCACACAAATAACAGCTACCTTGCTATTCCCAGAGACCTCTGTTTTAACTAACTCAGCCTTTATCAGGGTCACAAGGCTACCTGAATCCAACAATACCACAACATTTCTACCATTAACACACATTTTGCATAAATGTTTCTCAGTTCCTCGAATGGCAGTGCATGCGACTGTCGCACACAGCGACTGACGTCTGCCCGTCAGAAAGTCACACTGCATGGGTTCCTCCACAACCGGGCAATTGGCTGCAATATGTCCCGCTTGCCGGCAGCGGTAGCAAACGATCCTTCTTGCGGCCTCTTGAGCCGCTGATTTCCCAGGCTGTTCTCGCCAAACTTGGGGTAGAGCTCCCACCCTCTCACTCTCTCCACCCTCACCCCTTGGAATCCTCTTAATCGCCCCTGGGGATGGTCTGGTCTTAGGGTGGAAAGTCCGAGTGTCTCTGGAAGAGGCCGTCAGGTTCTCTGTAGCCAAGTATTTCTCCACACGATCCACAAGACCATCGGCCGTCTCTGGGTCTCCATGGCTTACCCACTTTTGGATGGCAGTAGGAAGAGCTCTCAAAAACCGATCCATTACAACACGTTCCACAATCTTTGGTGCGGACAAAGTCTCTGGCTGTAGCCACTTTCTGCTCAGGTGAATGAGATCATACATTTGAGACCTGGGGGGTTTTCCAAGCTGGAAAGTCCAGTTATGCACACGCTGAGCCCGGACAGCCTGGGTGACACCCAGCCTTGCCAATATTTCAGCTTTTAGCATCACATAGTCTTTTGCTTGGTTAGGCTCTAGGTCATAGTAAGCTTTCTGCGATTCACCAGTTAACAGAGGAGCCACCAGTCCAGCCCACTGCTCCTCAGGCCACTTTTCTCTTTCAGCGGTCCTTTCAAATGTGGTCAAAAATACCTCTGGATCATCCTCTCCAGTCATTTTTGTCAATAAACGACTCACCCCAAAGGACGCGGTATTAGTGGGACGGCTTTCCTCACTGGTCTGCGGACGTTGCTGCATTACTGCTTCCATCTGTTGTTGTAGTCTCTGCTCTTGCTTCTGCAACAGGTCTATGAAGCGGGCCTCAGATTGCTGCTGGGCTTGTTGCTGAGCCTCCAGACTCTGTTGCAAAGTTGCGTTTGTCTGCTGCTGGGCTGCAAGGCTCTGTTGATGAGCTTGCTGCTGGGCTGCAAAGTTCTTTTGCAAACCTGCATTTGTCTGCTGTTGATTGGCATTTGCTAGAGCCAGCTGCTTCAGTATCTCCTCCATGCTGGCTTAAAAAAAAAAACTGCCACTGGTTCTCCACCAACTGTGAGGGGGTTAGCTCGGCAGCGGGTGTGTGTGACCCCCGAGATGGGCTCCCCACACAAAAACAGGCCCAGCAAACGGAGGTTGTGCTTTTCAAAATCAAAAAGGTGCGGTTTATTTTCTATTTACAGTGACAAAACACAGCAAAGCAAAAGAAACATAAACAAAATAAATCCTGGTCAACTTGACCTCTGACTAAACATACAGGTTTCCTAACTAACAACTGGGATCAGCCTAGTGCTGTCCTAGTCCCTAAGTCCCTGGTTTTAAATGTCCAAGCAAATAGCCACACAGGCTTTGTCTCACCGCACAGGGGTTCACTCTCCCTAGACAGTCCACACAGGTCTGGTTCCAGGCATGAGCTAACATCTAATGGAGCTGGGAGTTCTTATAGAGGCCTAAATGAGCTGACAAGGTTCAGCTGGTCTCCTCATCTCTGTCTGCACGACGCCCCACACTCTCCCTAGAGGTATGAGTCATCCATGAGCCCACTAGCCTTATACAACTCTCCACCTAGTTGTATAAGTCGGCGTAAAGCCTGAATCTGGGCGAAATATATCTACCCCCCTGGATGCAACCAGGTGACTTTACCTTCCTGCTGTCACAATATATATATATATATATATATATATATAGCTTTAATGTTGCTTTAACCAGGCTACATACTAGGCTATATACATAGGCTATGACGAAGGCCGCTTTACGCTGAAACGTGTTAGCAGTGCTACACTCATGGTTACTTACCCTGCTTGTAAATAAAGTTATACTTTACCACAAGATTTTGGTAGAGTGCCAACTTCAATATTTGAACGTAAACAAAGGGGCCGGGGTAACTGGTTATATCCAAATAAGGTAATGCCCTTGTTTGGCCAAAGACGAGTCACATAAGAGGTGGACCTAATGGGGAACTGGTCTCAGAGATTCTCCTCCAGGCTCCACTCACTGTCAGGATGGGCATGCCAGTAGACATGATGGCTCCTCTGGGTGGACTTCTGTGCATCTTCACAGGCTAACCTACATTCCTTCTTGTGGATGTAGGAATTGGGCACATGCTAATGTTCGCTAATACGCAAATTTTCATTTGTGCAAAGATGTGATCGTCAACATGATTATGTTCACCCTTGACAAATTGTGGCGCCAACTGGGCTATTTAAACTGGGTCTGTGCTCAGGTTCAGTGCTGCTTTGTCTTCCGCCTTCTGTGTGTCCTGAGATCCTGTATCCTGACTCCATTTGCTGGCTTGTCTGGCTACTCCCTGAACTCTGCCTGTACTGACCTCGGCTTCTGCCTGCTTCATTTGCTACTTTTCCATTGATCGGCTCCTGACCCGGCTTGTACCTTGTGCCTGTGCCCCTGTATCTGATCTTTCTATTCTAGTGTATGACCTGGCCTGCCTGACTCTGCTTTTCCTCCTGCTGTGACCAGGATCTGCCTGTCACCTGGCTGTGTCTGCTACCAGTATACGCCTGCTGTTGCCAGTACCGGCCTGCCTCAGTCTGCTGCTCACCAGCTACCACCCAGCCTGCCTGCTTCACTGACCGCTGGAGACTATCCCTGCCTGGCATGGACACCTGCTCTGCTAGCAAGACTTAGGCCCCTTTCACACTGGGGCGGGCAGGTGCGGTGGCGGTATAGCGGCGCGATTTTCAGCGCCGCTATACCGTCGTTATTACCGCGGTATGCGGCCGCTAGCGGGGTGAATTTAACCCCCGCTAGCGGCCAAAAAAGGGTTAATACCGCCCGCAAACCGCGGCTATTGCTGCGGTTTGCGGGCGGTATTACTGCGGTGTCCCATTGATTTCAATGGGCAGCCGCGGTAAAGGAGCGGTGAACACACCGCTCCTTCACCGCTGTAAAGATGAGGCTAGCAGGACGTTTGGAGCGGTCCTGCTAGCGCACCGCTTCAGTGTGAAAGCCTTCGGGCTTTCACATAGAAGAATACAGGGCACGATTTTTTCAGGCGGTATAAAAGCGCTATTAGGCCCCTTTCACACTGGCACGTTTTTCAGGCGGTTTAGCGCTAATATTAGCGCTGTTATACCGCCTGAAAAAATCATGCCCTGTATTCTTCAATGTGAAAGCCCGAAGGCTTTCACACTGAAGTGGTGCGCTAGCAGGACCGCTCCAAAAGTCCTGCTAGCCGCATCTTTACAGCGGTGAAGGAGCGGTGTGTTCACCGCTCCTTTACCGTGGCTGCCCATTAAAATCAATGGGACACCGCGGTAATACCGCCCGCAAACCGCTAGCGGGGGTTAAATTCACCCCGCTAGCGGCCACATACCGCGGTGATAACGACGGTATAGCGGCGCTGAAAATCCGCCGCTATACCGCCACCGCACCTGCCCGCCCCAGTGTGAAAGGGGCCTAATTAGCGCTAAACCGCCTGAAAAACGTGCCAGTGTGAAAGGGGCCTTACAGGCACTCATGCCACTCTGCTCTCCTGCGCCTTCTGTTCACACTATCAAGGGCCCTCAGTCAGAGGTGTAAGAGAGGCCTTCCTTATCATATCAGGCTCTGCTACCAGGTATGTGATATGTGATACACACCCAAAGCCACAGCCACAGCGAGACAGACTAGAAATAGCCGGCTCTCAGTTGACTCTGGGTCTCAGGAGTACAATAGAAATGTACTCCTGTGACTCTAAAGAGATATAGACGATATAGGCAATAATAGAAGCTTTGACCATGCTTCTCTTGTAAAACTTGTTTTGGGGGTCTAATTTCAATAAAAAAAGTGGAAAGCCATCATTCCTGTTTGTACTTATGCTGATTGGTTGTTTACAGCATGTAAAAAGCCAGCAAAACTGAAAGTAATGGGTCGCCAAGCCACAACTTCACTGTTTCTCCCTTTTAAAAGGTTGAAGGCAATTATGCAATTTACCCCTAGGAAAAAAAAAGATTAGTGGAGTCAGCATGAGGGTACCCTAATTGGTCTTAAAGGGGTAGTAAAGCCTCAAGGTTTTTCACCTTAATGAATTCTATGCATTGAGGTGAAAAACCTTCTGTGCTGCAGCACCCCACAGACCCCCCCTTTTTTTTCTTAGTTGAACCCAATCTAATCCAGCGATGTGCACGAGCGCAGTGGCTCCAGCTACTTTCTCCCTCCTCATTGGCCAGATTTATAGCAGCGGGAGCCTATTGGCTTCTGTCGGACAAACATTCTGGAAAAACAAGCAGTCGACTGGCTCCTGATCAGCGCTCTCAGCCAATGTCTGAGAGCCAATGTCTGAGAGCGCTGACAAAGTGTTCTGGTGGGGGGGCGCCCCCCTGTCAGAACACAATAGCTTAGTGGAGGAGATTGCTGAACTAACATCAGATTGAGTTTAACAAAAAGTTCTGCTTTTCTGCTTCCTCCCCCCTTCTCTTCAACTTTTTGAAAAAAAAATTGTGGGGGGTTTGGAGTGGGTATCTGGTTCTGACAGGTACCTGCTCCCACTTCTGCTCAGATCGCCCAGGCGTGCAGAATCTTAGCACATGTCACAGGTCCTAGAAGGATGCAGGACCATTCACACAGCGCTGCATCCCTGGACAGGTAAGTGTCCTTTTTTTTTAAATGTCATCAGCTATAGTATATGTTTTTTTTGAGGGGGGGACTGAAGAACCACTTTCAAACTGAACTCCAGGAAATATTTGTATTTCTTACTTACTTTGGTCCAGCTTGGCGCAGTATAAGTATGCATATCCCATACCTGATGAACCACTGGGGAAGCTGACAATCCCTGTAGTCGTCGGCACTACTACAGCGATAGCCTCAATCTTCCAGGTCCTGCTCAGTTTCTATGCAAGCGACTGCCCCACACTGACCACAGGGGTTTATTTGCTTGGCAATGCCACCATATATAAAACACCTTGTATTTTCAAGGCATTGTCTAAGTGGATGATGTGGAGATGACATGAACTCCACTTTGTTCAATCAGAGAACACCTTGTATTGTAAAAAAATAAAACAAGGTATTCTAAAGATTGATATAAGCGATTAGGTGGATTTTTTATTTATTTATTTTGGTTGAATAGATATGTTTTGTGTTTTTTGTTTTTTAATGACAACTTTATTTCATTTATTGTCCAAGTAAAGCAATCAATTTATGAAAAGCATTATATTTTAACAAATTTATTTAAAAAAAAGGTGAAAATCCAACATCTGTAGGAGTTCATTACAGAAAAGCCCTCTGTACAGCAAATGTGTTTGGGGAATACTACGTTGTGTAAATGTATAGAAGGAAGATTTCAGAAATACGTTTAAATGCCCCCTTCATGGACTCCTTAGTTTATCTGAGGTGATCCCACCAATAATTCATGGATATCTTCTAATTAGGGTCCCATGATGTTTCCAGCAAATACTCACAGATCACAGAGTGCATAAATATCCTGTGTCCTGCCTGGAGATAATTTGATCGTTTTATTGATTGCGTTCATTGATTTCAAATCTGCAACTGTGAATTTATCTAGTTACCAGCCTGAAACGTGGTGTCTCTGGCACATGCTTGGTAGTGCTAGCTTACTGTCATCTTGATCTATAACCCTATTACTGTACAAATATTCATGTTTTTAAAAGTTCGCTCAATTCATGTTAAATATTATTTGACTATTGAATAGGGTCATAGCTTCATGAGTAACATCCATATTTTAGAAATGATTATTTAAATTAAATTGTCTTTAAACAAAGGGGTTGATTTATTAAAGGCAAATGGGCTGTTAACTTTGCAATGGAATCTTTACTTTGCCAGAAAATTTTCCTTTTGCTTAGGGAATGTGATGAAATTTCACTTTGCAAAAGAATACCCAATAAGGGAAAAAAAAAAAAAAAATGTTAGCTTGCACATTATTGAATGATTCAAGTCAGAAAAACTTCACCTTGTTCACTGAGCTAAGGAAAAATTCCCTTGCAAAAGTGAGTAGTCTAGTCTATTTGCCTCAACCTGAACCCCAAAATAACATGTCAAGAAGTATTGTGCTATGAAATGATTTTTGAGAGCAGCTTGGAAAGCTAATAACTAAATACTGACAGAAACAATCTTGTAAAATAGATAGCGGGACATAACTTTGAATTCTAATGGTATAATACACATCTGAAGTACAAATAGCCTTTGTTGGATCTTAAACACCATATCTTTAGAATTACAAGATCATTTGATGAGGCAGCGTAAACCGCAATTGCTGTTTGTTATGTGCAGTAACCTGATGTCAACTTTTGTTTAGCTTATAGGAATCAGAATATTAAATGATGGATGCTGGTTGTAGGTAGTCTATGGCTAGTTGCCAGTCAGAAGATGATGCATCTGCATACCTCGTGTCCCTAAAGTACAACATGGCGGCTAAATAAGAGACGCAAAGCAAAGGCAGCTGCTGTTAAATAATGTGATTAGTGTCAATGCCTATTTTACACGGTAGCACATGAAAGAGAAACAGAGGAACATAGGAGATCAGGGAGCAGGTGGCACAGTGATATGTTACCAGTGCAATGGCCATAGATGCAGACTGTGATTGACTTCCAGGAACATTTTTAGGCTGGCCATGTACCAGAGAACAAAGAATGATTGGTAGATTGTTATGCAACCATAACTATAATTTTGACGTATTGGCAGCTTTAAGAAAAATAATGTACTGCATTTGGGTTCCACCATGCTGCACTTTCTTACAGTATGTAGGCCAATTCCATGGGGACCTTCTAAATGCATTTAAATGTATCTAGTACACAGACGCATTACCATGTTATGTGTGAATCTGAGTGCTCTTAGCATTAAGAAACACATTATCATAACATTCTAAACTGATAGCCAAGATGCAGCTTTTTCTTTTTAGGGTGTGTGCTCTACCACCTTACTAGTCTGAAAACATACTGGTGGGTTAAACTATAACAAAAATAAGGTATATTTAAGGCTTCATGTACACTGGACATTGTTCAACGGCTCCTAAACGATTTAACTTGACAGCTAGAAACCGGCGTCAAAAAACATCCGTTTAGCCGCGTTTACATGCTGCGTTTGCATCTAGAAGTGTTTGAAAATAAAATTATTATTTATAATTGTAGCAGGGTCCTAAATTTAGGGGAAGTGTTTGAGTGGTAGTTGTGCTCAAACACCCCAATTGTCAGTATTTTGTCAACCATTTTATCCACAGGGCACCTTTGGCCCAGGGGCAGAGGTCGGTGAATCAGTCCCAGGCACCTTTAGCCCTGGGACTGCAGCAAAGGCCTTGGGCCCAGCACTTTCGGCTGGGGACCATCAAGGATCGAGGAATCCCAGGGTGCCGCCTTGCGAGGGGACCCGTATCTTAGACGAGGAGGCCGGGGGAGGAACTGTTCCGAGGGACCGGTGAGAAGTCACGGTGAAGGAAGGGTCCCGGTAACTCTCTGAAGGGATGTCTTCTCCTTACATAGAGGCCAAGTTTTGAAGCACCAAGTTCACCAGTAGGGATGAGCTTCGTGTTCGAGTCGAACATACGTTCGACTCGAACATCGGCTGTTCGATCGTTCGACGAAGATCGAACGATTTGGGCCGTTCGCGCCAAATTCGAGTGACGCGAACGGCCCACAATGCACTACGCCATCGCAGTGTCATCCAGGCGCTGTGATTGGCCAAGCATGCACTGTGACCCCGCATGCTTGGCCAATCACAGCGCCGGCAGCGAGGAGAGCAATGATTGGCCACAGGCAGGATGCCTGTGGCCAATTATTGCTGAGGGTGTTTAGTACACGCCCCACACTATAAAAGGCCGCCAGCACGGCGGTCTAGTGTAGTGTGTTCCGGAGCAGGGATAGAGCAGCATAGGCAGGGACAGTGACTGTTATTTCTTTCTTGCTTAACCTGGATTCCTTTAGTTTAGGGAAAGAGAAGGATAGGTAGGGAGAGTGTCAGTGTGTTTTGTGCTTGTGCTATAGTGTGCTTAAAAAAAACATTTATTCTAGGGACAGAAAACTGTAGGTAGGGACAGTGTCAGTTTCTTTCACTCTGCAAGTCCTTGTTTCCAGGGACCTGGAAGGACAGTGAGTGAATTGTCCTTGTGCTATATTGTGCTTAAAAAAACATTTATTCTAGGGACAGAAAACTGTAGGTAGGGAGAGTGTCAGTTTCTTTCACTCTGCAAGTCCTTGTTTCCAGGGACCTGTAAGGACAGTGAGTGAATTGTCCTTGTGCTATATTGTGATTAAAAAAAACATTTTTTCTAGGGACAGAAAACTGTAGGTAGGGAGAGTGTTTTTTTTCTTTCACTCTGCAAGTCCTTGTTTCCAGGGACCTGTAAGGACAGTGAGTGAATTGTCCTTGTGCTATATTGTGATTAAAAAAAACATTTTTTCTAGGGACAGAAAACTGTAGGTAGGGAGAGTGTTTTTTTTCTTTCACTCTGCAAGTCCTTGTTTCCAGGGACCTGGAAGGACAGTGAGTGAATTGTCCTTGTGCTATATTGTGCTTAAAAAAAACATTTATTCTAGGGACAGAAAACTGTAGGTAGGGAGAGTGTCAGTTTATTTCACTCTGCAAGTCCTTGTTTCCAGGGACCTGTAAGGACAGTGAGTGAATTGTCCTTGTGCTATATTGTGATTAAAAAAAACATTTTTTCTAGGGACAGAAAACTGTAGGTAGGGAGAGTGTTTTTTTTCTTTCACTCTGCAAGTCCTTGTTTCCAGGGACCTGGAAGGACAGTGAGTGAATTCTCCTTGTGCTATATTGTGCTTAAAAAAAACATTAATTCTAGGGACAGAAAACTGTAGGTAGGGAGAGTGTCAGTTTATTTCACTCTGCAAGTCCTTGTTTCCAGGGACCTGTAAGGACAGTGAGTGAATTGTCCTTGTGCTATATTGTGATTAAAAAAAACATTTTTTCTAGGGACAGAAAACTGTAGGTAGGGAGAGTGTTTTTTTTCTTTCACTCTGCAAGTCCTTGTTTCCAGGGACCTGGAAGGACAGTGAGTGAATTCTCCTTGTGCTATATTGTGCTTAAAAAAAACATTAATTCTAGGGACAGAAAACTGTAGGTAGGGAGAGTGTCAGTTTATTTCACTCTGCAAGTCCTTGTTTCCAGGGACCTGTAAGGACAGTGAGTGAATTGTCCTTGTGCTATATTGTGCTTAAAAAAAACATTTATTCTAGGGACAGAAAACTGTAGGTAGGGAGAGTGTTTATTTTCTTTCACTCTGCAAGTCCTTGTTTCCAGGGACCTGTAAGGACAGTGAGTGAATTGTCCTTGTGCTATATTGTGATTAAAAAAAAACATTTTTTCTAGGGACAGAAAACTGTAGGTAGGGAGAGTGTTTTTTTTCTTTCACTCTGCAAGTCCTTGTTTCCAGGGACCTGGAAGGACAGTGAGTGAATTCTCCTTGTGCTATATTGTGCTTAAAAAAAACATTAATTCTAGGGACAGAAAACTGTAGGTAGGGAGAGTGTCAGTTTATTTCACTCTGCAAGTCCTTGTTTCCAGGGACCTGTAAGGACAGTGAGTGAATTGTCCTTGTGCTATATTGTGCTTAAAAAAAACATTTATTCTAGGGACAGAAAACTGTAGGTAGGGAGAGTGTTTATTTTCTTTCACTCTGCAAGTCCTTGTTTCCAGGGACCTGTAAGGACAGTGAGTGAATTGTCCTTGTGCTATATTGTGATTAAAAAAAACATTTTTTCTAGGGACAGAAAACTGTAGGTAGGGAGAGTGTTTTTTTTCTTTCACTCTGCAAGTCCTTGTTTCCAGGGACCTGTAAGGACAGTGAGTGAATTGTCCTTGTGCTATATTGTGATTAAAAAAAACATTTTTTCTAGGGACAGAAAACTGTAGGTAGGGAGAGTGTTTTTTTTCTTTCACTCTGCAAGTCCTTGTTTCCAGGGACCTGGAAGGACAGTGAGTGAATTGTCCTTGTGCTATATTGTGCTTAAAAAAACATTTATTCTAGGGACAGAAAACTGTAGGTAGGGAGAGTGTCAGTTTATTTCACTCTGCAAGTCCTTGTTTCCAGGGACCTGTAAGGACAGTGAGTGAATTGTCCTTGTGCTATATTGTGCTTAAAAAAAACATTTATTCTAGGGACAGAAAACTGTAGGTAGGGAGAGTGTTTTTTTTCTTTCACTCTGCAAGTCCTTG
Source organism: Rana muscosa (assembly GCA_029206835.1). Classification (NCBI taxonomy): domain Eukaryota; kingdom Metazoa; phylum Chordata; class Amphibia; order Anura; family Ranidae; genus Rana; species Rana muscosa. Next base: position 540,141,945 of record CM055118.1, on the reverse strand, counting down.
TTTCCAGGGACCTGTAAGGACAGTGAGTGAATTGTCCTTGTGCTATATTGTGCTTAAAAAAAACATTTATTCTAGGGACAGAAAACTGTAGGTAGGGAGAGTGTCAGTTTATTTCACTCTGCAAGTCCTTGTTTCCAGGGACCTGTAAGGACAGTGAGTGAATTGTCCTTGTGCTATATTGTGCTTAAAAAAAACATTTATTCTAGGGACAGAAAACTGTAGGTAGGGAGAGTGTTTATTTTCTTTCACTCTGCAAGTCCTTGTTTCCAGGGACCTGTAAGGACAGTGAGTGAATTGTCCTTGTGCTATATTGTGCTTAAAAAAAACATTTATTCTAGGGACAGAAAACTGTAGGTAGGGAGAGTGTCAGTTTATTTCACTCTGCAAGTCCTTGTTTCCAGGGACCTGTAAGGACAGTGAGTGAATTGTTCTTGTGCTATATTGTGATTAAAAAAAACATTTTTTCTAGGGACAGAAAACTGTAGGTAGGGAGAGTGTTTTTTTTCTTTCACTCTGCAAGTCCTTGTTTCCAGGGACCTGTAAGGACAGTGAGTGAATTGTCCTTGTGCTATATTGTGCTTAAAAAAAACATTTATTCTAGGGGCAGAAAACTGTAGGTAGGGAGAGTGTCAGTTTCTTTCACTGTGAAAGTCCTTGTTTCAAGGGACAGAGAAAGACACCTGAAGGTAGCCCTTATTGCTTTTTTCCCATCTCCCTGCAGGCCATCTATTAGAATGTCTGGAAGGCAAACAAGGAGAGGCAGACAGTCAGGAGGCAATAAAAGAGGGCAAGCAGGCTCTGTGTCTGGGGGCAACAGTGCTGGTCGTGGACGCGGTGCATTGTCATCAGCACATGGCCATGGGACACGCTTGTCCTTCTTTTCGGCAGCTGGACATGTTGAGCCACATCATGCCGAAGACTTGGTAGAGTGGATGACCAAGCCCTCCTCCTCCTCCTCATCCTCTCTCACCCAGGCTCAGGGTACTGGAAAAGCAGCTACCAAAGCGTCGTCTTCCCTGGTATCAATGTCAGACAAATCATCAGTCACTCCTTCCCTAGACCCACCATGTCCTCCTCCTGAGGAGTCCCCCGAACTGTTTCAGCACAGTGTTGGGTACATGCTCCAGGAGGATGCCCAGCGTTTCGAAGGGTCTGATGATGAAACCCAGCTAGAGGAAGGCAGTAGCGTGAGAGCAGACAGAGGGGATGCTCAAGAAGGACACCAATCTGGCAGTCATGTTCCAGCAGCTGCAGCATACTGCCAGATTGGCTCCAGTGATGAGGAGGGAGGGGATGATGAGGTCACTGACTCCACGTGGGTGCCTAATAGGAGAGAGGAGGAGGAGGAGGATGAGGAGGAGGCACATCTCCAACGAGGCAGGATGCCCTTTGGTGGCCAGCGTAAGGGCAGTACACCGACGGAATCACACCGCAGAGCTCCGCCTGTGCAGGGCGCTGCCTCTGCCCGTCATTCAAAAAGTTCTTTGGTGTGGGCCTTTTTTGAGGCTAGTGCATCAGATCGCACAGCTGCTGTTTGCAACATATGTCTCAAGCGTATATCGCGTGGCCAAAACATCAGCCGCTTGGGTACCACATGCCTGACCAGACATATGTTGACCTGCCATGCAGCTCGTTGGCAAGCCTACCTCAAAGACCCACACCAAAGAACAAAGCGGACCTCTCCTTGCACCGCATCAGCTGGGATCTCCAACCCCACTATAACTTCAGTCCTCTCTGAAACATGCACTGAGAGGAATGAAGGTGTAGAATTAGGTGTGTCACAGCCAAGTACTTGCGGCCACTCTGCTAGCAGTACACCGACGTCCGATTCTAGCAGGCAAATTTCCCTGCCCCAGCTGCTGGACCGTCGAAAGAAGTTCACTCCCAGCCATCCACATGCCCAGCGGTTGAATGCTAGCTTGGCTAAATTGCTAGCGCTTCAACTGCTGCCTTTTCAGTTGGTAGACTCGGCCCCCTTCCGTGAGTTTGTGCAATGTGCGGTTCCTCAGTGGCAGGTTCCCAAACGCCACTTTTTCTCACGGAAGGCTATTCCGGCTCTCTACCGGCATGTGGAAGGCAATGTCTTGGCCTCGCTGGACAGGGCGGTCAGCGGTAAGGTGCATATTACCGCTGACTCATGGTCCAGCAGGCATGGACAGGGACGTTACCTTTCTTTCACGGCCCATTGGGTCACTCTTTTGGCAGCTGGGAAGGATGCAGGACAAGGTGCAGTAGTGTTGGAGGTTGTCCCACCGCCACGCCTCCAAAATGCTACTACTGGTTGTGACACACCTCTCTCCTCCACCCCCTCCTCTTCTTCTTCCTCCATGGCCTCTTCCTGTGGTTTGTCCTATGAACCAGCGGTGCTCCGTAGCCGTTCACGGGGCTACGCAAGTACGCAGGCAAAAAGATGCCATGCCGTGCTTGCGCTGGTGTGTTTGGGGGACAGAAGCCACACTGGGGCAGAGGTCCTGTCTGCTCTGCAGGGCCAGGCCGAGAGGTGGTTGACGCCACGCCAGCTTAAGCCAGGAATGGTGGTTTGCGACAATGGCACCAACCTCCTCTCCGCCCTCCGACAGGGACAACTGACCCATGTGCCCTGTGTGGCTCACGTCCTTAACCTGGTGGTGCAGCGGTTCTTGGGCAGGTACCCGGGCTTACAGGATGTCCTGAGGCAGGCCAGGAAAGTCTGTGTGCATTTCCGCAGATCTTATAATGCCAGTGCTCGCCTGGCTGAGCTGCAAAAGGAGTTGAACCTGCCCAAGAACCGCCTTATATGTGACATGCCCACCAGGTGGAACTCAACGTTGGCCATGCTGCAGCGGCTGCACACGCAGCAGAGGGCCATCAATGAGTACCTGTGCGACTACGGCACCAGGACAGGGTCAGGGGAGCTTGGTTTTTTTTCTCCACGCCAGTGGGGCATGATCAGGGATGCATGCACTGTCCTGGCACCATTTGAGGAGGCCACGAGGATGGTGAGCAGTGACAGTGCATGCATCAGTGACACTGTACCTCTTGTCCACCTGTTGGAGCACACGCTGCGTGGAATAATGGACAGGGCACTTGAGGCAGAACAGAGGCAGGAAGAGGAGGACTTCCTTGCCTCTCAAGGCCCCCTTTACCCAGACAGTGTTCCTTCTGTCCCACCCATCGCACAGGAAGAGGAGGAGGAGGAGGAGGAGGAGGAGGAGGATTGTGTCAGCATGGAGGTGGAGGCTGGCACTCAGCATCATCAGCAGCAGTCTTTTAGGGATGATTTACAGTCCCAAGAAACCAGTGGACTTGTACGTGGCTGGGAGGAGGTGGCTGCGGATCATGTCGTCCTTAGTGACCCAGAGGACTCCGGAGCGAATGCCTCAGCAAACCTACGCTGCATGGCCTCCCTGATCCTGCAAAGTCTGCGGAAGGATCCTCGTATTCTTCGGATCAAGGAGAGGGACCATTACTGGCTGGCCACTCTCCTTGATCCACGGTACAAGGGTAAGGTTGCGGACCTTATGTTACCGTCGCAGAGGGAGCAGAGGATGAGACAACTCCGGGAGGCCTTGCAGAAAGGTCTGTGCAACGCGTTCCCAGAGACTGGGAGGTTACAAACTCCTGGTCCTGGACAACGAGTTGCTGAGGCTTCGGCCAGTCAAAGAAGGAGCGGTGGGGAAGGTGGCCGTCTGACCGATGCGTTCAGACAATTCTTTAGTCCGCAGCCCCAAAGTATGATCGGTTCCAGCAACCATCGCCAGCGTCTGATAAACATGGTGCAGGAATATCTAGGGGCAAGGTCAGACTTGGACACCTTTCCCACCGAAAATCCTCTGGCTTACTGGGTCTTGAGGATGGATCACTGGCCAGAGCTTGCACAGTATGCAATTGAGCTACTGGCCTGTCCTGCATCCAGCGTTCTTTCGGAACGCACATTCAGTGCTGCTGGAGGATTTGTCACGGATCACAGGGTGCGCCTGTCCACCGACTCGGTTGATCGACTGACTTTCATCAAGATGAACCAGTCTTGGATCACCACCAGCTACCACACACCTGATGCTGATATAACAGACTAATTGATTTTAACATGTCACATCCCTTCAAGACTGATGCTGATGCTGAGTGCCTGTGCTGTTATGTTGACTGGCTATCCTCCTCCTCCGAGTCCTCAATGATACGATTGATGATGATAGCTTGGAAGATCATTTTTGTTTATGGGTGCCGCCACCAGTGGCTAAGGCCCAATTTTTCAGCCCCTGTTTTACAGGGGCGTGTAATTACAATTTTTTTAGCAATAATTTGCCATAGGGCTCATTGCTGTGCTCCAAGTACAGTATCTGTGAGGGGTTGGAGTGTTGTGGCACCAGTGCCTAAGGCCCAATTTTTCAGCCCCTGTTTAACAGGGGCGTGTCATTACAATTTTTGAAGCAATACTTTGCAACAGGGCTCATTGCTGTGCTCCAAGTACAGTATCTGTGAGGGGTTGTAGTGTTGTGCCACCAGTGCCTAAGGCCCAATTTTTCAGCCCCTGTTCAACAGGGGCATGCAATTACAATTCTTGATCTAATAATTCACAGCAGGGTCCATTGCTGCACCCACCAAGAGTAACTCTGAGGGCTTACAGTCTTGTGGCAACGCCACCACCACCACCACCACGAAAGGCCCAATTTTTCAGCCCCTGTTCAAAAGGGGCATGTAATTACAATTCTTGATCTAATAATTCACAGCAGGGCCCATTGCTGCACCCACCAAGAGTAACTGTCAGGGCTTACAGTGTTGTGGCACCAGCACCACCATCAAAGCCCCAATTTTTACTACCACTGTTCAACAATTATATGTAATTAAAATTCCTGATATAATAGTTGACAGCAGGGCGTTCCAGCACCAACCAAGAGTAACTGAGTGCTTACAGTGTTGTGCCAACACCAACAACTAAGGGGCCTATTTCTGCAGAGTATATACGGCAGGTCCCTACTTTCAAACATCCAACTTACAAACGACTCCTACTTGCAAACGAAAGAAGACAACAGGAAGTGAGAGGAAATCTACCCCTAGAAAGGAAAATTCTCTCCTGTAAGAATAAATATGGGAGAAAGGGGTCTCATCTGTACTGATGCTTTATCAGCAATCCTTGTTTCAAGAAAAACACCACATTTCAAAAACAGTTGTCATTGGGACGGAAAGTGAGGTGAAATGTTCTGAACAGGGGCACAGACAGCAAAACAAATGTTACAGGGGTGATAACCCTTACCTATGTTTCCCAAAAAGTTTAAAAATAGATTTTTGGGCTGGAGCTACACTTCAACAATGTACCTGTTCAAAATTACAAACAGATTCTACATAAGAACAAACCTACAGTCCCTGTCTTGTATGCACCGCCTGTATACGGCTGTTCAGAGTATATAGGGCCTTTTTTATTTTATGTGCGGGGTTCCCCTTAATATCCATACAAGACCCAAAGGGGCTGGTAATGGGCTGGGGTAGGGGGGGGGGGGGGTCATGGGGTAGCTATGCCATTTTTCTTAAAGAATTTCATCCATATTACCGGGACCAGACATTACATTAAAGCCGCAAGCAGTTTTAAATGGCTTTTTTTTCCTTTAGAAGTGTCATTTTGTGCAGGGACAGTTCTAAACACGGGAAACACGTGGCACTTCACAGGCATACTTTAGACACCCCCCAGGTACGATATTTAAAGGAATATTTGACTTTTTTTTTTTCACTTTATGCATCATTAAAATGACTGCTCCCGAAAAACGACCGTTTTTAAAACTTCTTTTTGCATTGATACATGTCCCCTGGTGCACAACCCGGGTTCCCAAACCCTATTTATGACAATAACATGCATAATAGTTGTTATAATTAGCACTTTAGAATTCGAACGTTCGCATCCATTGTATTTAATAGGGTTCTAATGTTCGTTCGAACTTTCGGTCCGTTCGCGGGTTCTGGTGCGAACCGAACCCGGGGGTGTTCGGCTCATCACTATTCACCAGGTCTGTGGCAGAGACCAAGTTCACCAGGTCTGTGGCAGAGACCAAGTTCACCCAGTCTGTGGCAGAGACTGTGCAGTTAAGTTAAGAGTACCATTTGGCTGCTAGTCCCATCCTAGGGAGACTATCGATTTGGGCTGAGTCTGCTTGAGAAGCCGAGCAGTGAAGTGATTGTGTTTGTGCCTGGACCTCTCCCACACTTTATGCTGTCCTGTCTTTTACTCCAACCTTTTCCTATCAGAGACTGTTATTTTACCAAAGAGAAAATAAACTCTGCGTTGGAGTTGCAGCTGGTGTGGACATTCAAGTTACTGTGGAGAACAAGGACTTATCTCTATCTATTGTAGAGGTGAGAATCATTCTCTGGAGGATTCTGGTTTCTGGCCGTGGAGACCCGCTATCAACACCGCTCAACCTCTTTACACAGGAGGGTACGGGCTTCTGGCGTAGTGTATCCTCTGTACCTGCGAGGAGCCAAAGGCAGGTAAAGGGGGTTAAGGTCGCTACATAATTTTTTGGGGTTAAAATGAAAAACGTCTGTAAACGAAACACTGATAAATGCGAGATGCCGCGTTTAGCGGTGCTTGAAATGCCTCTAAACACAGCTTCTGAACGTATTTTTTTGGGTTCCAGAAAAAGCCTCTAAACTCAACTGCCTAGAAAGGACTATAAATGACCCTGTGTACATGTACTGATAAGATAACATAGAGGAGAGTTCAGGAGCAGTTAAAAAAATGCCCAACTGGCATTTTCCAGGCTCATTTTTTTCTTGCCAAGCTGTCCCCTTACTGCCCCTGTGAGTTCTCCTGTCTTTGGAGCCAATAAAAGAAGGCCGCTAAAAGTGTTGCCTCCACCAATAGGAGATGTACACATTGTGTAGGTAGTAATATGTTTACCTGAAGAAGGACCTCAGAGGGTAAAGAGAAGAGACAAGGATCATATTGTACCCATTGCTTCAATAAAATGGGCATTTTCTTTTTCATACCAGTGAATAGTTAGATGGTGTGAGAGAGAGCTAATATACTGGAGTTGGGCATTGAATGCTGTCCTTTGAACCTTTGAAATGCAGCCAGATACTTGAGACCCAGAGTGGTCCCGCTCCAGATCTGACAGAAATGCTTATTCCCCACCCTAAGCCATCCATACATGGATCGAAATTTGGGTGGTTCAGCAGGGACTGTATGAATTCTGATCCATTTATGGGCAGGCTAGTTGAACAGAAGACGATCTACCGATTGACTTCTGTACAGCCACCCTGTTGGGTTTTTCACAATCAGTGCTGCTAACCATAGCCGGCAACACTGATCAGTGTCTTCTGATGATGGGGAAGTCTCCCGCTGTCAGAATACAATAACTCAGCAGGAAGGATTTGCCCATCCACGTCGAGTGTGTAGATGGGGGAATCTGGTTTTTTTTTTTTTTTCATTCAACTAGCTGGCTGAATGAAAAAAAAGACAAATGTACGGACTGCCTTAATGCTGCAAGAGACCAGAAATGTAAGACGGCGGGACACTGGCTTGCTTCTCAAGCAGAGGTAGCCATTTAATGCCAGCGATTTAGCCTTTTCTTTAGCAGTGGTTAATTAGCAGGCCTCTTGGACCTAAAGGGGGACTATCCAAGGTCTCTGGTAAGTTTTGGATGCTCTTTTTATCTTTAACAGCATGTATGCAGCAGAGGGGGCAGTTCCTGACCTTAGGTGCACATTCTTTGGCATAAGTATTCTCGTAAAACGAACAGATCAGAATAGAAATATGGTAGCTGTAGTTTCTGACTTTTTTGTAAGTGTAAACTCCAGGGTTGTCACCAGTGTCCTTGTTCTGCTGCTTGGAGGCATAATTATTAAAAAAAATAAAAATAAATCCTGGTAAATTTGTTTTCCCTGATTTTGACTGCATTTACCAGCATTCAGCTTTTAGATTCACTTTATCACATAATAATAACACACAGTTGCTCATTTTTAGTGTATCAAGTCTGTGGCGCATGTGTAATTGGTATCAAGTGCGGTGAGTGTCCACAGGAATCAATGGTGGGTCATTGATACAACTAGTGATTACTCAAAAGCAATCAGTGTAATCCAATACACCCCTCCCCCTCACCTGTTCCCCTGACACTCCTAAAGCGGAGGTCCACCCTAAAAATGTTTTACATTAACAGTCTCCTTAAAATCTGTTAAACATTTGAAAAAAAATTTTTTTTTACTTACCAGAAACGCCTGTTGCTAGGCAGTCTTCCTAATCTGCCACTTCCTATACCACGGAGCTCCTCATTCTCTTCCTCCCTCACGTGTTCTCCTGGGAAATGGGGCCCCTTGTCTTCTGGGACCTGTGTGTGTCCCAGAAGACAGTCGGCCATTCACAAAGCACCACGCGACTCTCTCATGCGCAGTAGGAAACGAGCAGTGAAGCCGCAAGGCTCCACTGCCTCTTTCCCTTAGTTAGAATGGCGGCGCCGGCACCCGATCCGATGGACAGATCGGCCTCGGGGGGGCCAACATGGCGGGCTCCCTGGACAGATAAGTGTCCTTATTAAAAGTCAGCAGCTACAGTGTTTGTAACTGCTGACTTTTAAAGGAAGACATTTGCGGGTGGAACTCCGCTTTAAGCCAGCCATTGAAATTTGAATCTCAGCCAGTTCCTGCTGATTCAAACCATGTATGGGCAGGCTGAATGTACCGAAGTTTATTGAATGATCAACTTGGGTACAACCAGCCTGGATTTTACCTGCGATGATTGCTAGCGGCTGTTATAACGGCTCACCCCTCCAGCCGGGAGAACACAATGGCTCCAAGTGAAGGATTCCCCCATCAACACAGTTAGTGGCTGCAGGAAAGGAATTCGCTCCATTTATGGCCGGTGATCTGCCAAGCTGGTTCCGCCTATCTGTATGGTTCCGAGCTCGACTGCGCAGGCGCAATCCGAGGCGTCGGAAATCTCCGAGCTTTAACAGCTGTTCGGCAGCGCCTGCGCAGTCAAGGGGGGGAAGCATATCGATAGGACGCGCTCGCTCCCGTTGCTTAGATACACATGCCGCTTTCCTCTTCATACAGCAAGGGGCGGCTCAGATGTGATATTGAGCAGTGCGATTTGTTTGTTTATACACACCGCTCTATCCAGCAAGGGGCTGGATAGAGCGTTGTGTATAAACAAACAAATCGCACTGCTTAATATCACATGTGAGCCGCCCCTTGCTGTATGAAGAGGAAAGCGGCGTGTGTAATGAAGCATCGGGGGCGAGCGCGTCCACAGCTGCCGAGCCTATGGTTCCTCCTATCGATCTGGTTCCGTCTTGACTGCGCAGGCGCAAGCCAAGTCGACGGAAATCTCCGAGCTTGAACAGCTGTTCGGCAGCGCCTGCGCAGTTGAGCTCGGAACCATATCGTTAGCGGAACTAGGTCGACAAGACACCGGCCTTAGATTTGTTCCCACTAACTACTGTATATAACAGGAAGACTCGGAACTTTACCTAAACAACATTTCCTATATTCCAAAAATTCTTCCTTGGTGTTATGCCGCGTACACACGATCGATTTTCTCGACGGTGAAAACACAGTCGAGAAAATCGACGGGAAAAACGAGGGAACGGCTTGGTTCCCTACACACGGCCGTTTTTCCCGACAGGGACGGGAATCACGAAGAGAAAAATTAGAGCATGTTCTAATTTTTCTCGTCGTGATTAATGCTCTTTTTCCCCTCGGGAAAAATGACAAAAAGCCCACACACGGTAGTTTTTCTTGTTAAAAAAAAAAAATCATTTTTCCCGACGGGAAAAATGATCGTGTGTACGCGGCATAAGATTTGATATTCACAGTTGTGTTTAACATTTCTTACCCTACTATTCCTTCTAATAATAATACCATACCAACCCAAATGTTCAGTTGCTGACAAATATTGTTGTATTACAATAGTAACTGACACAATGCTCTTCACAAAAGAGGTTTATTGTGAAATGTCCACATGTTTCAATTTATAAACCCTAATAAAATCAGTTTATATTATTTATTTTTTTACTTTCAGCAGTATAATTTAAAAATGTTCATTGTTACAAAGCATACATCTCACACTGGTTCCATGAACAAGGCAGTGACTTCAGTACACACCAGGGGCCTGCATAGTCTCCACACAATTCAACTGAATATCTTTAGAAAAAAGGTGTAAAAAGAGTTCAAAGAATAAATGGGTAGCCATCCAATGTGAAGAAAATGCCTAACGCAACAGAATCAGTATGGATAAAAAAGCTAAAAGGTCTTCTCTAGCATCTTGTTGACTCCATGGCATGAAGAATTTAGGCTGTTTTGACAAAATAAACGGGCAGTAAACCTTGTATTGGTCTAGTAGAAATTTTTAAACTGTATAGTCATTTTGTTTGTTGTTATTAATTTTTTTAATACATATTCATATTGACCTTTTATTTGCAATATATTAGTTTAAACCTAAAATTTTCAGAAAAAAAAAATGAAAAGGTGAACTAGCACCCTACACCCTCCCCAACACCCTAGTCCCTGCTACACTAACCTCCTCCAATGTCCATGGTCAGATCAGATTGTTTCTGATTCACCAGCAGGATCATGTGCCGGCTCTGACCAATCAGAACTGCTCTGATCTGTCCCAGCCTCCCTAGAAGAAGATGCAAAGGAAGAAAAAGAAAAGAGCAGTGTAGCATTCAAACCTCAAGTCCATTGCTGTGAGCTGTATGGACATTGAAATGATGCAACCCACTGGGGTAAGTGTAGCCGGGACACGGGGTGGGAAAGGTATAGGGTGTTAGTTCACCTTTTGAATTTTTTTTGAAAAGGTGAGCTAACACTTTAAACATTTATTGTTTGGGGTTTCTTTTTTGTTAAGTTGTATGTTTCTGGCAGCTGGTTAGCGCCATTATCTTGTTGGCACCAAGATCATCAGTACGACCTGTAATTAAGGGCAGGCACAGCTTTCTTAAAAAAGTAGCTTGACGGAGAAGAGATGGAGGTGAGAGGAGAACACTGAGACTTGCCGTCCTGTATGCAGCTCTGATCAATGCTAATTGGCACATGCCTGGGGCATCAGTGACATTCTACATCGGGAATTGGGAATAATTCTTAGTGGCATATTGCTCTCTCTCTGTTCACATATGCACAGGCTGTCATTGATGAGAATACAAATCATGGATTACAGAAATATTAGCCAAAAGGACTACAGTTACTGGGTAACGGTCAGGCCTAAGTGGCCTAATTGAGATACTCTCTAACACCTACTGCTGTGGGTCTGCTTAAAAGCCTTTTTGTTCTTTTTGAAAAAAGACACAATAATACAGTACAAGTTTGGAGAGCTGTAACACTTCTAAAATGTATCTAAGTTAAAAGGTATCTGAGGCTGAAACTATGTTGCCTTACTTTTGCAAAGACTGGAAAGCTGCCAAATTCATACTAAAAGGGCACTAGTTCAGAGATTGTTTCTTCTATAGTATGTTAATGTAGCGGGTATTTGAATTTAAGGGGAGCATCTGGGTGGTAGTGTAACCCAGATGCACTGATTGCTAGGGAACCCGAGACCCTTCTTTATGGTTCTTGGAGGACTCTGGTGGTGTGAGGTTCCCTGCGGCCTGCAGGTGGCACTGTCGCCCTGGCCGGAGTTGAACCCACACTGCAAGACTGCTTCCTTTTTGTCCTTTCCTGGCGCTGGTACAGCAGGGCGGGGAACCTGCTGTGACGCAAAAGGCGAGGGGATAAAAGAGGCGGACACCCTGACCTTGGGATTCAGAGTCGGAGGACGCAGGCGCACCCAGGCACCTTCAGCTTGGGTGCTGGCGTTCCGGAGTTCCGGGCCCAGGTGCCCTTGACCTGGCCGGAGCGAGAGATGGAGTCCATCTTAGGCACCTTTAGCCTGGGGTGAGGTACTATGGCGGATGCCTGGGGCTCAGTACCTTCGACTGAGTTCCGCGAGGGTGGAGGAATCCGAGGGGGCCCTAACTCCTTGGGTGCCCGTGTCTGAGGTCAGAGGAGACTGGTGAGCGGAACTTCTCTGGAGAGTCCGGCGCAGCATTGCTGTTGATAGGTAGGCCTCCGGTGACTCCCTTGGACGGATATCCTTCCCCTGACAGGGGCTGTGCTAGCGAAGGTAATTCATGTTCTACCTCATATAGTCAGTGGCAGTGACTATTCGCCATTGGTGACACTACAGTGGTTAGCGATACTTTAAAGGATTTTGCCTCAACCTACTCCCATTAATACTGAACTGTTGCAAAGGTCCCAACTTGAGTGTGCTTTACATTTATTCGCTGAGAAGAATAAAACTGTGTTGGACCTATTCAGTGTGTGGAACTCTGGTTACTAGGAGCAAAGGGGAGTGAATCCGAGGAAAGGATTTGACTCTAGGACACCTACACAAAGCCTGATCTTTCTGGCCTTCACCTCTTCACTATGGAGGACATGGGCCGTGGTGTATCTCATCCCTCCCCCCAGTACTAACACCCCTAGACAAAGACAGACAAGCCGAGAATGAGAAGGGGTGAGAGGGGTGAGGTCGCTACATTAAAATACCAGATTCTAAAGAAATTCTCACTCAAAACATCAGCATTATTGTCTATTCAATTAAATTGAATTTTAATTAATCTATTCAAAAACGTCTGTTTCAAGTTCTCATTGAAGATATATCTCATAATATACTGGATATGATGCAGTTTTATACCCCGGTAGCTACTGAATGTATATGTGAAACATTTTACCTGCAATTCTGCCAAGCTATTCTACCAGTTTGGACGTACCTGTCACATTGCATGGCTAGAAAAGTGACATCACTTTTGAGCCATACAGCTCAGTCCCTAAATTCCCCCAAATTGGACAGTGCTAAGAAGGTCTTCTTTGTGCTCTGTTCTCTTGTACAAGCGTCCAGTCTTACACTATCTGTACCTCCCTCTGTAATTCTTAGTCCTAATGTATAATGGAAAGCTCATATAAAGACAGAATTTAGGTATTTAATCTAGTTATATAGTCACCAAAATATAATCAAAAGCATTAAAAAGAACTCTCACCAGAAGTGAGAACGGGTTGTTAAACCCCCTAGCGAACCCTGTGCAAATAGCACTTGTCCCCATTAAAATCAGTGCTGTGGTTTGGAAATAAAAGGCTTTTTTCTACTGTCAATGCTGACTGTAGCTCCACCCCAGGCAAAAGCCCAAATTACGGGCATTCCTATTGGGGGGGGGGGGTGATACATGCAGCACTGAAGCCACAGACTTCAGTTCTGCAACCCTTTGTGGCTGAGCCTGTGTCGAGACCTGGGTCTGAACCTGTAACCTCTGCTGTGTCTGGCAATGTCTCTTTTCTGGTACAATATATTTTTATTATTGCACCCAAAGATAACAGTACAGCAAGTCACCCATGCAGGGTTTAGACAATAAGAAACAAGTCATACAAACATGGGTGAAGTCTTGTGCAACATTCAATTAAATTAAATAGAGTTTCCACTAGATGACCACACGGTGGGAGCCGTGGGTCCATATAAGTTACCAAAGCCAGGGCTCAGGGCTATACCATGGGGAAATCTGAGGGGTGGACCGATGAGGCGATGTCTCTTTTTGCTGAGCCACCTGGGATGCTGGATAGCTCCCTGGACAATTCCTTGAATGATCTTGCCCTGAACCCTGTTTCTTTTCAACTTTGAGACAATTTTGCTCTGTTCGTGTTTTGGATGTGGCACACTCTGGAAAGTTGATTTGCTGAACTTTGAACCCTTTGCTTCTCCAATGAACTTCCTATTTTATCTATGCTTTTGCACTTCCTGTTTGCAAAATGATTGTGCTTCCTCCAGCCAATATCCTGCTGCCATCTGTATGTTCACTACAGCTCGTTACTTACCTTTGGCTTGTTCCTCGACTATGTTTCTGCTCAGAGGCGTAGCTTGAAGCTTGTGGGTCCTGATGCAAGAGTTGACCTGGCCCCACCCCCCCCAACCACCCACCGTGCACAAAGATACTCCCATTACACACCAAAATACTCCAAGTGACTAAAGCGTTACCGTATTTATCGGTGTATAACACGCACCTTCATTTTAAGAGGGAATTTTTCAGAAAAAAAACCAACATATTTTTAAAAAACAACAACTTTGAAGCAAATTAAAGGTCAGTGCCCATGAATGCAGCCTGATTAGTGCCCATCTGCAGCTTCCCCTTCTCCCATCAATGCAGCCTGATCAATGTCCATCTGCAGCCCATCTCCCAACAATCTAGCCTGATTAATGCAGCTTTTAGCCTCAATGCCCATCTGCAGCCTTACCATCTCTCATCAAAGCAGCCTGAACCGTGCAGGAAATCACCAAGCCATTATCTCCTGTTTACTCGGCTCTCACACACACAGTCCCGCCTCCGCCATTGGCATTGGACCAGCTTCTGTGATAGACAGAACACTTGTCCAATGCCGGTGCCAGAGGCGGGACTGTGCGTGTCAGGGTCACCTGTGGCCAGGTGACAGATGCACACCGTAGGGGGACAGGAGTGCACCGCGAGGTAGTGAACCCTATGGCTGGCTTCTGTGGATAGGAAACTGGGTGGTTGTGGAAAGCGGGACCAGAGGAGCACAACCGGGATCCCAACGGAAGCGAGAGCCAAGATTCCCCAGGGCGCGGAGTCTAAGACCCAGCTGGTCTTCTCCAGGGCCTCTAGTGGTGAGGATGTTACGCTGCAGGCTGGGACCAGGTCGCGGCCCCTGGAGTTTCCTAGCTCACGCCCCGTAGGATAAGGGGAAGCAGCAGCACACGATAGAGAGAACCGAATAACAAGCCGAAGGTCAGGGGCCACAAGCAGACAAGGATAACGAAGAACGAGCCGAAGGTCAAGGGTCACGAGCAGACAGGGATGGTCGGGGACAAGCCAATAACGTAACAGAGAGACAGACGTAGCACACGGCAGGCAGGAACCCAAACACACAATGCCTAACAAACACGTTGATCAGCAAAGCAGGCTTGCAGTGCACAGGTTAATATAGTGTTCAGTGATAGGGCCTGGGGTGGAGTCAGGCTGGGAGGAGATTATAAAGGAAGCCAGGTGAAGGAGGTCTGGTCTCTAGATGAACACATGAGGAGGAAGGTAAGATGGCAGACAGACATTAATGCATATCCATGACAGTGCGTTTGACGTGAGAGCTGAGTGAGAGCTGAGTGGGAGAGTAAACAGGAGATGACGGCTCAGTGAATTACGCCGGCGCTCGTCCCCCTCCTTCCCCTCCGAGGTACACGATGGGCGTATAACATCCACACGTAATTTTCCCCCTATTTTCAGGGGAAATTTCAGAGTTTTATTTACACACAAAGATGTTAATTCAAAACATTTTGTAGAAACTGTCCAATTTAGACATAGTTCCTCCTTGCACTGTAAAGGGGAATCCTGCAAACGCTTATGTAAAGGGGAACTCTGAGGACACTGATTTAAGGGGGAAAGCTGGGCACTCTTATGTGGGAGGGGAGGGGACTCTGGTCACCACAGACCACCTTCCGCAGAATGAATACAGTAAAGTGGGTGGGGGGGTTACTGATATAAGGGGGAAGCTTTATATCAGTGTCCCCCCTTACCTTCGTGTATCCACACACCCCTTGCATCTGCGACCTGGAATCCCTTCCCCCACAGACTGTGTGACCTCTTGGCTGGAGCTGTTGTGTGATTCACATTGACCTCAGTAATTGCTCACCAGGTGCAGGCCACCAAGTCCCAGGGCAGCGCTCTAGCTCTACTCCTTCCATTCAGACTCGCATTTCAGAATAGTTGCCAAGCACCATGATGTCACCACGCCTGCCCCAGCTCGCCTTGAACCCAAGCACCATTCATCTGCCTTTCAAAACTGTGCATGCGCAGTTGCGAAGCTGACTTGTGGCTATATTTTTTTTTCTTCAGGGCAGCAGTTGCCATTCCCAGACATTTATGGACAGGGCAAAAATTGGCCGATTTTGTAAATGTATGGGTGGTTGGCAACCCTGTACTCTTTTCCTAGTAATGACACATGCCAACCCCCCCCCCCCCCTAGTTGTAACAAATCAAATTCCTCGCCCTGCCAAGGTATCAACAGATGTTTGCCCCCCTCCTGTTAAGACACATGCCCTACCCCTCCAGATGTCCCTCACCTCCAGGTAATGATAGGTGCCCTCCTCCTGGTAATTACATATGATATCCCCCCCTTGTAATGACACATGCCCCTTCCTCTCTCCCCCACCATCCTAGTAATGACATGGCCCCTGCTGGTAGATTCCCCCACCCAGCCTCCCCTCTTCTGAGGCTGCTCAATTTAACACAAATAAAATCTTGGGCCCCTGGAGCCTGCAGTCCCTTGGGGCCCCTCAGGAGGTGTGAGGGGATTTTTACTAACTTTTCTGTCAGGCTTCATTCACAATTAGTCTGGCAGAATCACAGTAATTCTGCCTATGATCCTAAAGCGTTCTGCAAAACTGCACACTGTGCTTGTTACGGTGCCATTCATTTTTAATGGCACTAAACACGGGTGTAATCCTGGCGCTATAAATCGGGCTGAAAATGAATGGCACCTGTACAAGCATGGTGTTATTTGTCAGTTGGGTCAACTCAATATTGAACCCTACGGACTAAGAAAGGGGTGCCATTAAAGTTCATGTGCGTGTAAAGGCACTTTTGACAATGTAGTGTATTTATCCCACTGTTTGGTGGGAGCCTGCTCAATGCTATAGATACTGGTCTCTGAGCCTGACCCCAGACCATGACAGCCTACAACCTCTGCCAGCCCCCTCTCCATTTTGCAGCCATGCCTACTCTGCTACTGTTAAAAGATTGATCTCCTGCAGCCACCAGCTAGTTCAGAGATTACTAAAGTAGTAGCTTGCAGCTTGTGTAGTGTGAATGACAGCAGATGGGAAGCTGTCGTTTACAAAAACACAAACTGACAATGACACACAATGTCAGCTACTACAATTGTTTGGGATAAACTAATGTAGTAGCTACTGGGGTGTGCTCTTGTGCTGTGTCATTCCCACAGCACAAACTGCCAGCTACTATAATTTTTATGGGGAAAAATGCTTTGTGCATAGGGTCCTCTAGGGAATTTAACAAGCCTTATTAAAGTTGTTGTTTAGTTAGTGTAGCAAGGTATTTTACCTCTTTTGGTCTAATGAGAACTTCCAAGGCCAAAGATAGCCGACATCCTTCAATATGTGGTGAGTTGTGAGGCATAGTGGGTGCAAAGATGGTGAAAGTCATTGGGCGCCAGACACTTCTTGTGTTTCAATCTTTTTATTCAAGTTTTGTCATACAAAATGTATAAAAGTCGCCACATAACATTGTACAGTCACAATCAACATTTGGGGTAACACAATGAAGATCACCAAGTGTAGGGGTCCTTGGAGTAGTCCGAAGCTCCGTAGAGCCGTTAACCCCTATTAGCATCGCAGATCATATCTGAACCGTCCACCCAGATGAGCTGCCCCCCCATCCATCTATCGGGGGGGGCGCAACTCAGCCGGCCGTGTGGGCAGCCCAGAGGTCTGATCAGACTGACAATGGTCCCGTAGGAGCTGAGAAAACAGGGAGCAGCACAAACCTCTAAGGTCTGGATCTGACTCCAAAAATAAACAATAAACAAATTTCAAAAGAGAGGAAAGAGGACAGTGACAAAGAATAGAAGGAAGGAGACAGAGTAAGGAAAGGACAGTTGAGGAGGGGGGAATGGGGGGAGGGAGGGGGGGGAGGAGCCCCGATTCAGCATCCAGACATCTCAACCTAATCCCCTAGGCTATGCTGTAAACATCCCCGGGTCATTAGTTAGGTAACGAAGCCATGGGTCCCAAACTCCATGAAACAGTTTCATTTTATCTTGGGCCAGAGCGGTCAAGCGTTCGTTTAGCATCAACCAAGACAATTTGCCTTTAAGCTGATCGAATGGTAGAGCTGCCGATTTCCAGTTCCTAGCAATAGTGATTTTGGCTGAAATAAAAATAAATGTCAAGAGCCTCTTGCAGGACTTGGAGGCTTCCACATCCCCTCCCCCCAGTAGTGCTTGCTTAGCTGATTTAGTTAGGTTTAGTTGGGTAAGGGAGTAAACTAAATTATACACCCTGATCCAAAACCTCCGGACCTTTGGGCATGTCCACCAAATATGATAGGTGGTGCCCATCTGGCCACATCCTCTAAAGCACAACGGGGTAGCTCCTGAGACAAAAGTTGCCAGTCTGACCGGCACCATATACCACCTCAGTAGAACCTTATAATTGGCCTCAATTATTGAAGTATTGACGAGCGAACGAGATGCTGTCTCGGCTATCCTATGCCATTCGTCCAGATCCAGGGTTTCCTGCAAGTCGGTCTCCCATTGGACCATATAAGTCAGCTTTGTCGATACACTCAGCAATATCGAATATATAGCAGATAAATGTCCTTTAATTTTATCATAATTTTTGCATAGATGTTCCATGGGAGTTTGGGTTGCTAGGTTGCTCTTGCGAGCCAGGGTTTGTACATAATGTGAGATTTGGGCGAACCTATAACCCTCCGCTGGAGGCATTTGATGTCTGTCAGCCATAGTCCGTTCGGTCAGCATACCTCTATGATCGCACAAGTCAGCAATACACTTAAAACCCTTATTAGTCCACCATTCGAACGCTAGTGGAGTGAGACCCGGGGTGAATGCTTTATTTTGAAGCAGAGGTGTCAGTGGAGAATGAGGAGATTTGAATTTGTGAGATCTGGAGAGTCTGTCCCATAGTTCCAGTGACATGGATAAAGTAGGGCAAAGTATAGGAGGTCGCTCCTTGATAGGGAGCCATAAAATATAAGAAATAGGTTTGGGACGGCAGGAATAAGATTCCATAGCCATCCAAATGGCCTGTGCCTGTTGGGAGTGAAACCTTGTAAGTTGTGCTATCTGGGCAGCATAAAAATATTTTAATAAGTCTGGAAGACCAAGTCCTCCTCTCCGCTTCAACGTGTATAGAGTGCTCCTATTCACCCTGGGTCTCTTATCACCCCAAATAAACTGTAGTACTTTATTCTGGAATCGTTTAAGGTCATCACGGGCCAATGAAACTGGCAAGGTACGGAAGAAATACAATAATCGAGGTAGAACATTCATTTTAATTGAGTGAAGTCTGCCAAACCACGATGGCGGGTGAACCTGCCACTTAGCCATGTCAGCTGTTAGCCGTTTGAAAAGGGCTGGATAATTCTCTTTGTACAACTCACCAATAGATGAGGTCAGCTGTATGCCTAAATAAGGGAGAGCTGTGGATTCCCATCGGAATTGAAATGATTTTTCAAGCGTAGCCTGAGTGGAGCTTAGCAAAGATAAGTTCAGTGCTCTTGACTTACTATGATTAATTGCCAACCCGGAAATGTTGGAGAAAGGCTGCAAAATAGCATACAAGTTAGGCAGGGATGTGATCGGTGAGGTCAAGGTCAGCAACAAGTCGTCCGCAAAGAGTAAACATTTGTGTTCATAGTCTCCGCAATAAATGCCCTGTATATCTCTGCAGGCGCGAATTTTGAGCGCTAGTGGTTCAATCGCCAGGGCGAATAATAGTGGCGACAACGGGCAGCCCTGTCTAGTTCCTCTCCTGATAGGAAATGTTTGGGATGTATATCCTCTGAGCATTAGCGAGGCACTGGGGGAATCATATAATATGTGAAGGAGATCCAGAAAGCGTCTCCCAAATCCAAAGCGTGTAAGAACATCAAAAAGATAGTCCCAGGAGATAGAATCGAACGCCTTCTGGATATCCAATGAAAGTAACATTCCCCTCCTAGTCCCCTTTCCATCCCAATCAGACCGAACCGACGAGATAAGGTTAATTATCCGGCGGGTTTGGTCCGATGCCTGTCTTGTCGGGACAAAACCTGCTTGGTCAGGATGGATATAACACTGAAGAAAAGTATTAAGTCTCTGGGCCAGTATTTTGGTTAGAATCTTAAGATCCGTATTGATCAGAGAAATTGGGCGATAATTGGAACAGTCTGTATGGTCCTTTCCTGGTTTCGGGATAACACTTATATAGGCTACATTTTCATGGCTGGGGAGCTTGCTGCCGCTTCTCAGGTCATTAAAGTAAGTACAGAGATGTGGGGCCAGAAGATCGTGATATTTCCTATAGTAGTGACCCGGGAATCCATCTGGCCCAGGGGCCTTGGTAGGGTGTAGGGTTTTGATTGCAGCCCTGACTTCAGGCTCTGTAAGAGCACCGTCCATCAGTTCCGCATGGGCTTGTGTCAATTTAGGCAGCTGTAAGTCGCGAAAGAATGTGCTCGCTTCAGATGAATCGAACTTGTCCTGCACTCCATACAGCTTAGCATAAAATTTGTGAAATTCTCCAATTATCCGTTCGGGGTTCTGGGTGGTTAGGCCCGTGGATAGTCGTAGTTTAGGCAAAGTCGGTGTGTACGGTCGAGGAACCAGTTTTCTAGCTAACATTGTGGTAGGTTTATCACCCATCGTATAGAACCTGTGCTTAGACCAACTAATATGTTTCTCCGCTTGAGTAGTCAAGCTAAGATTTAGTGCTAGTCGAGCCTCATCAATTTTATGCCTTATATCTACCAGGGGATTTCTATGCTGTTCACTAAGTAAGTTATCTAAGTTAGTTTCCAGAATCTTATTTGCCTGTTCCCTATTGCGTTTAATCCTGGCTGCCACTTGTAACAATATGCCCCTAATCGCTGCTTTATGAGCTACCCAGTTAATTGCGGGGGATGTGTCCGATGCCTTATTAAGTCTAAAGTATTCCTGTATTTCCTTTTGAATCTCTAAAAAGATTGTAGGGTCATTCAGCAAGCTCACATTAAGTCTCCACGGGGAGGGTCTAGATTTAGTCCATAGCCCTGAAGTAGAGAGTTTTATCGGGGAATGATCAGACCAAGGGGTAGATAAAATCTTAACCGACTTAATAAATGGTAGCAAAGGCGTACGTACTAGAACGTGGTCTATCCTCGAGTAAGTGTGATGGGCTTGTGAAAAGTGTGTAAAGTCTCTGACCGTAGGGTTATTTTCTCGCCAGGCGTCGATGAGGTCATAGAAATGAAACAGACGTGCAACCTTGCTGCTTCCAGTCGGTGGGCGTTTCAATGTTGGTCTAGAGGAGTCCGATTTATCCATAATTCTGTCCAAGGGAATATTACTATCGCCTCCCATAATGACCTGACCCTGGACTTTGGGCATAAGAATCTTCAGCATTTTGCTAAAGAATTCCGGCTGTCCAGTATTCGGGGCATAGTATGATATAAAGGACACCTCCTGGTCATGGAGCCGCCCCACTGCCATAATATATCTACCTCTCTTGTCCTTAACGATAGCGATGGGGGTAAAGGGGGTCCGTTTCGAAAAGCAGATGGCTACACCGCCCTTCTTTTCCCGACCCCCTGCCAAGTAAAACTGTGGATACTTCCCATTGAGGTAACGGGGCGCTGAGACATTGGAGAAATGAGTTTCCTGTAATAGCAGGACTTCAGCCTTCTGTTTATGATAAAACTGGAAAGCCTTAGTTCTTTTAGTAGGGGAGTTAAATCCATGTACATTATGGCTAACTATCGAATAGTCTGTGTTATATGTGGTGGCCATCGTGGTGGGGCAGAGCACTCTTACCTTGCATAATGAATGAAGCGAGAAGGGTCCCGATAATGATGACTGTTCGGCTATGTGACCTCTCAGACCATGACATAAGGGAAGGGCGCTGAACCGAGGCTCCGAAGAAAGAGGGGGAAGGGAGAGAAGGAAAAGGCATTAGAGAAGAAGAGAAACAAAAATAAAAGCAAAAAAACATATACATAGGCCTTAGGCCCAAACAACCAATATAACTCAATCCTAGCTGATGAATGAAGGAATGGGGAATAACCCCTGCCGGAGACAACATCCGGCAAATTAGGTGCAAGGGTACCATCCTTGTCGTAGGACAGGTAGTCTTGCAGTTGGGTGGCAAGCATGACCACCCCGACCCAAATATGATTACACTCTGTACGAGCAGGCTATTCGAGGTCATATCGGAAATGACAAAATCAATCAATACAGTTTTAACATAACAGGCTGTCTATAGGAACATGCATTCCCAAGGCCAGTGGCGCCGGGGCCGGAAGGGTCCCCATCGGTCGTTCCGGCCCCCGAGCCACAGCCCAACAGGGGAACACATTGCGGTCCGACTAAGGCCCCCAGACTGCTAAAAAGCAAAAAGCAAAATTTCTTCGACCAGGTTGGGCCCGTCGGGGTTGTAAAATATTCGGCTGGCAGCCAGTCCGAAGAACCAGGAACTCCAGTAACTTTGTAACCCGTGACTTTGTAACCTGTGAACTGTGAACGGTAACGATGGCCCCATCAGGCCCATAGTCCACCATGGGCCCAGGCCAAATCCGTGCAATCAAGCACTAACAGTTCCCAAAAGGGGGCAAAAAAGCAAAAAGAGAGAAGAGCAATAATACTCAGGTATTCCGGCGAGCATTTCTGGCCTGTGAGCGTGTGCGATCCTGCCATATCGGGGAGAGGGGACGATGATCCAGACGAGGGGGAGATGAAATCGGAGTCGGAGAGTCCCGTGCAATGATGCCGAGACTAAGCAGTAGGTCTTCGCCTGCTTGGAACGTGGAAAAGGAGTGGGACTTTCCGTTGTAAGTGAATGATAACTTAAAAGGGAACGACCATCGATACTTAATCTGTTTGGCCATAAGTTGCTGGAGTAATGGCCGTAGGTTTCTGCGTTTCTGGACCGTTGATGGCGCCAAATCTGTAAAGAGCTGTATTGGTGTTCCAAATAGCGACAGGTCCGGCCTGTTGCGAGCCGCAAGCATCATCTTGTCCTTAATGCGGTAGTGATGTGGCTTAACAATAATGTCTCGTGGTAGGCCGTCGGCCCTTGGGGCTGTCAGTGCTCGGTGAACGCGATCAACTTCCATGTGGTGGTTGGCTATATCAGGGATAAGGGTTTTCATCAGGTCTTTTACAGCCCCCTCTAGATCTGTGTGAGTTTCAGGGAGGCCACGCACGCGGATATTGTACCTACGAGAACGATTCTCCAAATCTTCAATTTTTGTGAATGCCTCTTCTAATCTATCCTGGAGGTCTGTCACCATGGCTGAGTTCTGGTTGACCCTTTTGATGGCTCCATCCACTTTGGTTTCAATTAGCTCAAAACGCTCTCCCAAGCTATGGATGTCTTTTTTCAGGTCAGTGGTGATTAATGTGCAGGCCTTAGAGAGCTCCTGCTGCAGCATGGTGGAGAATCTGCCCAACAGTACAGCATCAGGGGAATAGTGTGAGAGCTGGGGAATTGGCATATCCTGGCTGGATTGGCTGGATTGGCTAATGAGGACTTCTGCTAAGTCTGCCATGTTCCTATCCATGGAGGAGGCAGGGGAGGCAGGGGAGTTTGGAGAGTCATGTCTATCAGCGTATATGGCTGGGGATGGGGGATGTGATAGTGACTCACCCCGCTGTCCGGTCTCCACCTCTCCCGAGGATTGTGAGGAGAATGGATCCCTAGTTGGCTCCAGATTTAGCTGCCTGTCTCCTCTCTGTGTAGCGCCGTCGGATCTGGCTGCTGCCGTGCTGCCTCGTGTGTCTGGCTTACCCGGCGCCATCTTGGATCGCGGCTGTGCTGTAGGGGAAGGCCCTGCTCTCTTCTGGGCTGTAGTTTGCGTATCGTGTCCTTTCCGCGGCTGCCCCTGTGCCCTACGGTTCATCGCCACTTCGGGGCTGGTGTGGGATCGGTCCTGGCTCACGGACCTCAGTGCCTGCGCTATCGTTAGCTCTGGTGGGTCGGGGTGCCGGGAGCTCGGTCAGCACACGTCCTTCTCCGAGTCCCCGCGCATGCGCCCAGACACTTCTTGGATGTAAAAGAGGTCTTATTTCTTTTGACAGTCCTTTTTATATATTTTGGGGGAAAGAGGGTTTGGGCCAGGACACCCTTAGATAGTTGCAAACTCAATTGGCAGACTCAGAGACTTCAATAGGAGAACAGCCGTACAGGGAAATGCCCCAGAAAGGCGCCACTTCTGCACGTGCAGGATTGCTGTCTCCTATGATAACAGTCCTTTAACAGTTCCTAACTCAAACGTATCAGTTCTTTCAGCTCCACTACAACTGCTCCTTGTAGTTCTTCAATACTAAGCTCCTGGTCCTGGTCTCTCACTAGACCCACTGATTCACTGACTATGAATCCCTTGAGCTCCTCCAAGGTTCGAGGTGGTATCCCCTCAAGCCTCACCCCTGCTTCTCTGCTGGGTCCCTAGCTTGGCACTCCAGATACTTCTAAAGCTTCACCCCTGCTAACAGGCTCGGTCCCTGGCTTGATATACAAGGCTTCTCTGCAAACACCTCCTCCGCTGGTTGGGTCCCTGACTTGATCACCGCCTGAAGTTTCCCGATTCTTTACCGTGCCCTTCGGTGAGAAAATTTTTCCGGTACTTGCTTCAGTTACTCACTGTGGTCCCTGGTAAAGGCGATTGGTCTCTTCATGATTCCCCTTATCTGACCACTGACAGGTTCTCTGGCCGGCAGAACCGGCACTTTTGGTTGGACTGCAATTCGCAGTCCCGACCCTGCGCTGCCCTCACACAGGCTGGCAGCCAGATGCCCCGGGGATAGCCCAATCTCTGGCCTAGCAGCCGGGGGCAGACAACACACGTCCACCCAGATGACACACGTTCAACCAAGACAGCAGTCCGGGTGGCACTGAACACAAATCACCTGACCTCACCCAAATATATAGGCTCTCCCAGCAGGCCAAGGGATTAAAGAAAACCCCTGCCCATTGGCTGGGACACCCACATACCCATAACCTGACCTTGTTTTGCCCTTCTCATATCTAGTGCCACCAAGTACCGGGGCACCTAGTGGTAGAAGAGAAAATCATCTATCCACCGCTCTCCTTCCCCGATCTGAGGACTACAGCAGGAGGGTCTGAGATTCCCCTCTGACATCAGCTGGGAGGTCACGTGACTGCACACCAGCGATGTGAAAGAAGGTATTTAGTTACATGGTTTTTAAAAAACCAAGACACTGCACAGTATATCTTATTATTACAGAGGGGCTACCAGTAATTGTAATCACTAACCTTACAGACACATGTAATAGCGGCTGAAGGGAGGGGCAGGGAGGAGATGGCTCACACACTAGGAACTGACGGGCAGGGAGAGAGGGGGAGAGGGGAGAGACTCTGAACACAGTGGGATGACGGAGGCACCTAAACTGACTATGGTATCATGGATCAGCAGCCATGATTACCATGGTCAGCACACACAGGAAACAGACAGGATCAACCAGGTATTTTACAGCATAGAAAGGGACAAATAACACTGCACAAGCACTATGCTGTTTAACATGCTTTAAAGAAGTAGGATCTTTATTTTATTTTATAATTTTTAGGGTTATGGCTTTAATTTTGCCATCAGACTATCCAGCCCCACACCGATGTCAACCTCTCTAGTTCCCAACTTGGGGCCTTTTGGCCATATGTGGTGCTTTAGTACCTATTATGTGACCTGTAGCCTTCTATTCACACCTGAGCAATTTGAATTGCTTTTTTAGAAGCATGTCAGTGCTTGACACCAGATATAGATGTTATTCTATTGTGCCAGTTCACATCTGAGCAATGGGCTGTTGCTCAATGCTGAGATAAAGTACAGTAACTTTTTCATTGCGTGTTTTTTTTTTTTTAAATGCATGTAATTACTTTATATATAGGCCAAAGACTCTAAGCCACAGTTTCCTGCCATTAGTAGTTTCAGTGTTGTTTTTGTATTCTTTATTGTATGCATTGAACTTTCATCCCTGTGTGGGCTACAGTTGTCAAACCTATCAAAATCCATAAAAAAAACCAACGCAGGTGGTCAGACACTATAACTGTGTTCTTCACCTATAGCAGCCCCCTTAACCATAAGGCAAGCAGGCCTAGCGTTACTCGGTTGCCCCCCGGGACTTATACACAATCCTATAGTGCCTGGCCACCATGCCAGGGCAGGTGCGAACTGAGCAAAGCAAATAGATAATTGCAGTTAGACAGATGGCGTGATTCTATGACAGTCTAGGTAAAAGGCACGCTGAGTTCAAGGAAAGGTCCACAGTCATACACAGGGAAATCCATTCTAGCTGAGCAGGGCAGACAGACAGGGAGCTTGATCAGGAACAACACACGTATCACTCTCTATCACAACTACCACAAGCTTCCAAATGAGGGTTCATCTGGCTTATAGCAGGTTTGAGTTTCCATCCAGAGACTGATCACATTAATCATCAGCCTGCAGATGGAAAGACAGAAAAGAAGAGTGCCATAGCCAAAACCCTGGATGCTGGAATGAGGAACAGGAGCACTAAATGCTCCTGACATGACACATGCCCACAGTCTCTGGCCATTTATTGCAGTGTTGCCAACCGTCCGTAGATTTACGGACAGTTCGTAAAAACAGGGCACTCCCCCGGCGTCCGTAAATGTCCGTGAGAAGGGCAAGCCATTCGTAAAAATGGCTGTGATTGTCACGGGTGTGAACTGCGCATGCGCAGCTCCGTAATTCTCAGAGAATATCCGATCCTGAGACTCTAGTCGAGTCTGTGCCGCCCGACCCGCCCCCGCCTGCGCTGATGATGTCATGCCGCATTTCCCGCCGGCCAGAAAATTTCAAATGCCAGGAGCCGAGTGGAGCGGACTAATGGTAGAGCAGCCTACTGAGTACAGTGAGTGGAGCCAGAGGACTGGCGGCACCAATGCACTGTCACGGTCTGTGACACCGTGACCGCGAGAGAGATGGATGCAGAGCTGACCCTCCCCCTGCCCCAGACGGACACACAAGGCCTCCTGACCAGTGCCCTGGCTGCCGCCCCCTGCCTGGTGAGTGAGTGCATTAACACACACACACACACACTAACTTGACCCCTGGCCTGGCTGTAACATCCATCCATCCATCACTTGGGATGGATGCTATTTATGTGATGTCTACAGGCAGCAGTTATCAGACAAGAATGGTAGTGGTGTGATTGTACAGAATTACAGATGTTCACAATCTCTGTCTTGCCATCCTCTGACTGCCTCCTGTATCCTGTCCGCCATCCTCTGACCACCTCCTGTACCCTGTCCGCCATCCTCTGCTCTGACCGCCTCCTGTACCCTGTCCGCTATCCTCTGACCGCCTCCTGTATCCTGTCCGCCATCCTCTGCTCTGACCGCCTCCTATACCCTGTCCGCCATCCTCTGCTCTGACCGCCTCCTGTACCCTGTCCGCCATCCTCTGACCGCCTCCTGTATCCTGTCCGCCATGCTCTGCTCTGACCGCCTCCTATACCCGGTCCGCCATCCTCTGCTCTGACCGCCTCCTATCTTCTGACCACCTGTGCCCTGTCCATATCCTCTGACCACCTGTGCCCTGTCCATATCCTCTGACCACCTGTGCCCTGTCCATATCCTCTGACCACCTGTGCCCTGTCCCTATCCTCTGACCACCTGTGCCCTGTCCCTATCCTCTGACCACCTGTGCCCTGTCCCTATCCTCTGACCACCTGTGCCCTGTCCCTATCCTCTGACCACCTGTGCCCTGTCCCTATCCTCTGACCACCTGTGTCCTGTCCATATCCTCTGACCACCTGTGCCCTGTCCATGTCCTCTGACCACCTGTGCCCTGTCCATGTCCTCTGACCACCTGTGCCCTGTCCATATCCTCTGACCACCTGTGCCCTGTCCATATCCTCTGACCACCTGTGTCCTGTCCATATCCTCTGACCACCTGTGCCCCGTCCATATCCTCTGACCACCTGTGCCATGTCTGCAATCTCTGACCACCTGTACCATGTCTGCAGTCTCTGACCATCTCCTGTACCATGTCTACAATCTCTGACCATCTCCTGTACCATGTCTGCAATCTCTGACCATCTCATCTTTTTTCATGTCTGCAGTCTCTGAGGGGGAGCCTGGAGAGGAGTCAAGAGTGGGAGCGCCACCAGATTGGGGATCACGAGAGAAGTCAGATGTGTGTGGACTGTGTAGCGGAGACTATAGAATAAAACCAGAGCGGCCAAGCTGGAGTTGCCTGACTGAGCCCTGCATGGTGCACCTGAGAGGAGGTCAGTCTGAGGGGTGGGTCACTGATGTAAGGGGGGTGTGAACACAATAATGTAAGGGGGCACTGAAATAAAGGTTAACCTTATATCAGTAACCCCCCCCCCCCTTATCGTAGTGTATTCACTCTGCGGAAGGTAATCTGTGTTCACCAGAGTCCTCCCCACTCATTAGAGCTCCCAATGTTCCCCTTTACATCAGAGTCTGCAGGATTTCCTCTTATAGTGCAAGAGAGAACTCTGTGGACCCTGATGTTAGTGGGAACTCTGATGTAAATGGAAGCGCAGAGCCCCCCTTACATCAGAGTTCCTCCTTAGATCATGATCTGTGGCATTGTCCTTTACATCAAGGTTCGCAGAGTTCTACCTTGCACTGTAAGGGGGAACTCTGTGCTGGCTGTGTTATATTAACCTGACGTTCATGTAAATAGAGAAATTTCTTTTTTTACTTTTGTTTAACTTAAACACATTGCTAATAGCACTAACTACATGTTTATAGTTTAAATACGAATAGTTGCACAGTTTAGCACAGAAAACAGCAATTTAAGGTACTTTTTTGAAGTGGCAGTAAAAAGTTGGTGTCGTTCGGAATTTTTGGGCGTCTTGCCAGTAAATTTCACTTGGGGGAGGGTTAGCAACACTGATTTATTGTCATATATGTACAGTTTCCGTCCATCTGTTGTCATATATCCACAGTCTCTGGCCATCTCCTGTAGCATGTCTGCAATCCAGTGGCGGCTGGTGCTCAAAATTTTTGGGGGGGCGCAAACAAACTGAAAAAAAACCCATCCATTGCCGCCACTGTGCCCATTAAAGGCAGCCACTGTGCCCAAACGCCACCAGTTTGTCCCCTCAAATGCAGCCAGTTTGTCCCCAAATGCAGCCAGTTTGTTCCCATATACAGCCAGTGTGTCCCCATATACTACCAGTTTGTTCCTATATAGAGCCAGTGTGTCCCCATATACAGCCAGTTTGTTCCCATATACAGCCAGTGTGTCCCCAAATACAGCCAGTTTGTTTCCATATACAGCCAGTGTGTCCCCCATATGCAGCCAGTTTGTCCCCCATATGCAGCCAGTTTGTCCCATAATACAGCCAGTTTGTCCCATAATACAGCCAGTTTGTCCCCAAATACAGCCAGTTTGTCTCCATATACAGCCAGTTTGTCCCCATATACAGCCAGTTTGTTTCCATATACAGCCAGTTTGTTTCCATATACAGCCAGTGTGTCCCCATATACAGCCAGTGTGTCCCCATATACAGCCAGTGTGTCCCCATATACAGCCAGTGTGTCTCAATATACAGCCAGTTTGTCCCCATATACAGCCAGTTTGTCCCCATATACAGCCAGTTTGTCCCCATATACAGCCAGTGTGTCCCCATATACAGCCAGTGTGTCCCCATATACAGCCAGTGTGTCCCCATATACAGCCAGTGTGTCCCCATATACAGCCAGTGTGTCCCCATATGCAGCCAGTGTGTCCCCATATGCAGCCAGTGTGTCCCCATATGCAGCCAGTGTGTCCCCATATGCAGCCAGTGTGTCCTCATATGCAGCCAGTTTGTTCCCATATGCAGCCAGTGTGTCCCCATATACAGCCAGTGTGTCCCCATATACAGCCAGTGTGTCCCCATATGCAGCCAGTTTGTTCCCATATGCAGCCAGTGTGTCCCCATATGCAGCCAGTGTGTCCCCATATGCAGCCAGTGTGTCCCCATATACAGCCAGTGTGTCCCCATATACAGCCAGTTTGTCCCCATATGCAGCCAGTTTGTTCCCATATGCAGCCAGTTTGTTCCCATATGCAGCCAGTTTGTTCCCATATGCAGCCAGTTTGTTCCCATATGCAGCCAGTGTGTCCCCATATACAGCCAGTGTGTCCCCCATATACAGCCAGTTTGTTCCCATATGCAGCCAGTGTGTCCCCAATATACAGCCAGTGTGTTCCCAATACAGTACTACCTATAGCTTTAGCAATCGCCTCTCCTCTTATATTGCACAAAGCAGTGTGCATTCTGATTGTCCAGATACTACCCCGACCAAAAAAAGTTTAACAATCATACCTCCTGCTCTTTACACAACACTGTGCCGGAAGCTACATGTTTTATAACATGTTAAAAGCCGCACCTGTAAGACAGTCTTCTTACCTGCTTGTTTGCAGCTCCGCTCTGGCCATGCAAAGAACGGAGCTGCCGACGTGACGTCACTTCCGGTTTTCGTCTATTCCACGAAACCGGAAGTATAAGCTGTGAAAGTTAAAAACAATGCTCCCGCCCGGCGCCCATAGTGATTCTACGGGCGGAAGCTAATTGGCGCTCTGCATTGCGCCAAAAGGCGGGTTAAAAGCTCGCAAATGAAGCGCCATGTCTGCAATCTCGTGATTGCATTGACGTGGCGCTTCCCATAGGGCACTGGTGTCCGGCGCTCAAGTGCACTAACTTAAAGGACATTTTTTTTTGGAATTTTTTTTTCTTAAAGGGGCCATTAAAAAAAAAAAAAAAAAAAAAACTTTTTTTTTTTGACTACAGGAGGGGGGGGGGGGGGGGGGGCGGCGCCCGGGCGCCCCCTATGGACGGGCCGCCACTGCTGCAATCTCTTTTCATCTCCTTTTATCATGCCCATCTTTTGTAGTAATCAACCCTATCGTTGGGTAAGGTAAATACCATTGGTCTACATAAATGGCAAGCATTTGCTTGCCTTTATCTGGTTCTATTGGTACTACTCCTCCCTCTGATACTAGACACTATTCTCCCACTAACACCAATGATGGAGCACTATTCCTTCCATTGACACCAACAATGGGGCACTATTCCTTCCATTGACTCCAAAGTTGAGGCACTATTTCTTCCACAGACACCAACAATGGAGCAACATTCCCAACACTGACACCAACTGCGGTCTTTTTTCTCGTCGAGAATCTCGTCGGCCTGTTTCTCGACGAGAAACCCAAACGTGTGTACACTTACCTGTCGCCGTGGAAACCCGCGCATGCTCGAAATGACTTTGACGCAAGTGCGGTAGCTTCCTAGGCATAGGCATAGGGTGTAGCAAGATGGCGGCGACGGCATTGAATGTGACAAGCGCACGCTCGTCGTAGTCAATGACGTCACCGCGTTCGTGACATTCAAAAGAACGATGGTTCTTTTGAATCGTACGTGTGTACACTCGGCCGGGACAAGTTTCTTGTCAAGATTCTCGTCAGGAAAAACAACAGTTTTTACCTGACGAGAATCTCGGCCGTGTGTACAGGGCTTTAGCCATTAAAACTGCTCTAGAGGAATGGAGATATCTCCTGGAAGGTGCCACTCATCCCATCTTAATTTTTACAGACCACAAGAACTTAGCGTATCTTCGCACAGCCAAACGACTAAAGTCTCGTACACACGACCGGTTTTCTCATCAAGAAACGACAAGAAAACTGTTGGGAGAGCTTTCTTGCCGAGAAAACCGTTCGTGTGTATGGTTTCTCGTCGAGAAAACTGCCAGGAATCTCGACGAGAAAAATAGAGAACCTGCTCTCTATTTTCTCGTCAGGATTCTCGTTGGCCTGTTTCCCGATGAGGAAACCGGTCGTCTGTATGCTTTTCCGAATCTTAAAAAATCGCGCATGCTCAGAATCAAGTATAAGACGGGAGCGCTTCTTCTGGTAAAACTAGCGTTCGTAATGGAGATAGCACATTCGTCACGCTAAAACGAACTCAAAGCACGAAGACTGAAAAGCGCGAATCGTCTCTCCTCAAACTTTTACTAACACGCGGTAACACAAGATCAACAAAAGCAGCCCAAGGGGTGGCGCCATTGGAATCGAACTTCCCCTTTATACTGCCGTCGTACGTGTTGTACGTAAAGGCGCTTTACAACGACGAGATTTGGAATTGACAGTGTGTATGCAAGGAAAGCTTGACAAGAATCTCGTCGATAAAAACAACGTTTTTTTTTACGACGAGATTCTCGGTCGTGTGTACGAGGCTTAAGACCCCGACAGGCTCAGTGGGCTCTGTTCTTTTCAAGGTTCAACTTCCACATCACCTATCGCCCAGACTCTATAAATGGAAAAGCCAATGCCCTGTCCCGAATGTTCCCAGACACCCCTCGAGAGATCACGCCCAGTACAATTTTGTCCTTGCAGAACTTTCTCTTGATTCAGCCTGATTTAAGGACTTCAATTGAGCAGGCCTCCTCCCAATGCACTGAAGCAGAAGTCTCTTCCTTAAGGAGTCAGGAGGGCCTTCTATGGCACCAGAACAAATTTTTTGTCCCACTGCAAGCCAGGCTACACGTGTTAAAGACGTTCCATGACCATCAGCTGGCTGGCCACTTTGGGGTCCGTAAGATGACCAAACTTGTTCAACGGTCCTTATGGGGGCCTACTCTGAGGTCTGACTGTAAAGAATACGTCAATTCCTGTATAACCTGCCAGAGGAGCAAGGGGTACAACACCAGATCGTGGGGCCTGCTAAGACCACTGCCAGTCCCGGAACAACCTTGAAAATAAATTTCTATGGACTTCATAGTGGATTTGCCCCCCTCAGAGGAATTTACTACCATCCTGGTCGTAGTGGACAAATTGTCCAAGATGGCACATTTTCTACCAATGATGGGCACACCTTCCGCCATGGACACAGCAAAGATCTTTATAAAGGAAATCGTCAGATTACACTTCATACCAGACAACATCGTATCTGATAGAGATGTACAATTCCCCTACAGGTTCTGGAGAGATCTCTGCAAATTACTTTCAATCAAGATATGCTTATCCTCAGCCTACCCCCCCCCCCAAAGTAACGGTCAAACTGAAAGGACCCATCAGACTTTAGAACAATATCTGCGATGCTTCTGTTCTTTCTCTCAAGATGATTGGATTCCATTATTACCTTGTGCAGAGTTTGCATATAACAACTCCGTGCACGCTACTACCAACCAATCACCTTTCTGGGCAAATTACGGCTTTCATCCTTCATTCTTACCTAACATCATCCTGGAATCATCGGTACCAGCGGTTCAGAACAGAGTCAATTTCATTCAAACAAACTACCAAATGCTCCAGGACACAATGAAGAAAGCTCAGGAAGAATACAAAAAACAATATGATAAAAAGAAAAGAGGAAACCCTACCTTTAAGTTAGGGGACAAAGTATGGCTGTCATCTGTAAATCTCAAATTATCATGTCCATCCCGGAAATTGGGACCCAAGTTCCTGGGCCCTTTTAAAATCAAACGTGTAAACAATCCTGTTGCCTTTGAACTTTCCTTACCAGAGTCTTTTAAGATCCATCCGGTATTTCATGTTTCTCTTCTTAAACATGTGACTTCTAGTCCTTTTCCAGGGAGAGAAGAAGTGCCCCCCCCCTCCGATCCAGGTTGGTGATGGAACTGAATTTGAAGTGAAGTCCATTCTTGACTGTCGTCGGAGAGGTAGGACAATTCAATTCTTAATTAACTGGAAGGTGTATTCTGCTGAATAAAACTCTTGGGAGCCTGCAAGCCATGTGCACGCCCCTAGACTCATACAAAGGTTCCGCAACAGGCACCCCAAAAAATGGACACATCTGGGCATCCGGAGGCTGCCCCTTGGGGGGGGGGCACTGTCAGGGTAACAGGCGCTTCCCTGTGCACAATGCCACAAGGTTGGCAAACCGGCATAGGCAAGGACGTACTGACGCGCATCAGCATGCAAATATCACAACCGGACAGACGCGCGGCGCCGGTGTCAGGCGCACGCGCAGGCACAAACACGGCGTGATAGGGTCAACACTGATTATTTAAGCCCGCTGCTGACAATGGCGCATCGCTGGTTTATCTTCAGCTTCCCCTGTGTTCCTGGGCCCTGTATCTCCTGCTTGTCTGATCTCCTGTGTACCAAACCAGGCTTGCCTGACCTGCTCCTGCTGACTTCCTGGCGTGATCCCCTGGTGTTAGTGATGAGCCGAACACCCCCGGGTTCGGTTCGCACCAGAACCCGCGAACGGACCGAAAGTTCGCACAAACTTTAGAACCCTATTAAATACAATGGATGCGAACGTTCGAAATCTAAAGTGCTAATTATAACAACTACTATGCATGTTATTGTCCTAAAAAGGGTTTGGGAACCCGGGTTCTGCACCAGGGGACATGTATCAATGCAAAAAGAAGTTTTAAAAACGGCCGTTTTTCTGGAGCAGTCATTTTAATGATGCATAAAGTGAAAAAATAAGTCAAATATTCCTTTAAATACTGTACCTGGGGGGTGTCTAAAGTATGCCTGTGAAGTGCCACGTGTTTCCCGTGTTTAGAACTGTCCCTGCACAAAATTACATTTCCAAAGGAAAAAAAGCCATTTAAAACTGCTTGCGGCTTTAATGTAATGTCTGGTCCCGGTAATATGGATGAAAATCTTTAAGAAAAATGGCATAGCTACCCCATCACACCCCCCCCCCCCTACCCCAGCCCATTACCAGCCCCTTTGGGTCTTGTATGGATATTAAGGGGAACCCCGCACACAAAATAAAAAAGGCCCTATATACTCTGAACAGCCGTATACAGGCGGTGCATACAAGACAGGGACTGTAGGTTTGTTCTTATGTAGAATCTGTTTGTAATTTTGAACAGGTACATTATTTAAGTGTAGCTCCAGGCAAAAAATCTATTTTTAAGCTTTTTGGAAAACATAGGGAAGGGTTATCACCCCTGTAACATTTGTTTTGCTGTCTGTGCAGTGTGCACCTGTTCAGAACAGTTCACCTCACTTTCCGTCCTAATGACAAATGTTTTTTGAAAATTTGGGGTTTTTATTGAAACAAGAATTGGTGATAAAGCATCAGTGGAGAGGAGACACTTTTTTTCCCATATTAACTCTTACAGGAGAGAATTTGCCTTCCTAGGGGTATATTTCCTCTCACTTCCTGTTGTATCCTTCCGTTTGCAAGGAGGAGTCGTTTGTAAGTTGGATGTTTGAAAGTAGGGGCCTGCCGTATATACTCAGCTGAAATTTGCCCCTACATGTTGGTGTTGCCACAACACTGTGAGCCCTCACAGTTACTCTTGGTGGGCGCATGAATGGGCCCTGCTGTGAATTATTAGATCAAGAATTGTAATTGCATGCCCCTGTTGAACAGGGGCTGAAAAATTGGGCCTTTGGTGGTGGTGGTGGTGTTGACACAACACTGTAAGGCCTCACAGTTAGTCTTGGTGGGCGCAGGAATGGGCCCTGCTGTGAATTATTAGATCAAGAATTCTAATTACATGCCCCTGTTAAACAGGGGCAGAAAATTGGGCCTTAGGCACTGGTGCCACAACACTGCAACCCCTCACAGATACTGTACTTGGAGCACAGCAATGAGCCCTGTTGCAAAGTATTGCATCAAAAATTGTAATTACACGCCCCTGTTAAACAGGGGCTGAAAAATTGGGCCTTAGCCACTGGTGCTGGTGCCACGACACTGCAACCACTCCCAGATACTCTAGTTGGAGTGCAGGAATGAGCCCTGCTGCAAAGCATTGCATAAAAAATTGTAATAACACACCCCTGTTAAACAGGGGCTGAAAAATTGGGCCTTAGCCACTGGTGGCGGCACCCAGAAACAAAAATGTTCTTCCAAGCTATCATCATCAATCGGATCATTGAGGAGGAGGAGGATAGTCAGTCAACATAACAGGACAGTCTCTTAGCATCAGCATCAGTCTTGAAGGGATGTGACATTTGAAAATAAATTAGTCTGTTATATCAGCTTCAGGTGTTTGGTAGCTGGTGGTGATCCAAGACTGGTTCATCTTTATAAAGGTCAGTCGATCAACAGAGTCGGTGGACAGGCGCACCCTTTGATCCGTGACAAATCCTCCAGCAGCACTGAATGTGCATTCTGAAAGAACGCTGGATGCAGGACAGGCCAGTAGCTCAATTGCATACTGTGCAAGCTCTGGCCAGTGATCCATCCTCAAGACCCAGTAAGCCAGAGGATTTTCGGTGGGGAAGGTGTCCAAGTCTGACCTTGCCCCTAGGTATTCCTGCACCATGTATATCAGACGCTGGCGATGGTTGCTGGAACCGATCATACCTTGGGGCTGCGGACTAAAGAATTGTCTGAACGCATCGGTCAGACGGCCACCTTCCCCACCGCTCCTTCTTTGACTGACCGAAGCCTCAGCAACTTGTTGTCCAGGACCAGGAGTTTGTAACCTCCCAGTCTCTGGGAACGCGTTGCACAGACCTTTCTGCAAGGCCTCCCGGAGTTGTCTCATCCTCTGCTCCCTCTGCGACGGTAAGATAAGGTCCGCAACCTTACCCTTGTACCGTGGATCAAGGAGAGTGGCCAGCCAGTAATGGTCCCTCTCCTTAATCCGAAGAATACGAGGATCCTTCCGCAGAGTTTGCAGGATCAGGGAGGCCATGCAGCGTAGGTTAGCTGAGGCATTCGGTCCGGAGTCCTCTGGGTCACTAAGGACGACATGATCCGCAGCCACCTCCTCCCAGCCACGTACAAGTCCACTGGTTTCTTGGGACTGTAAATCATCCCTAAAAGACTGCTGCTGATGATGCTGAGTGCCAGGCTCCACCTCCATGCTGACACAATCCTCCTCCTCCTCTTCTTCCTGTGCGATGGGTGGGACAGAAGGAACACTGTCTGGGTAAAGGGGGCCTTGAGAGGCAAGGAAGTCCTCCTCTTCCTGCCTCTGTACTGCCTCAAGTGCCCTGTCCATTATTCCACGCAGCGTATGTTCCAACAGGTGGACAAGAGGTACAGTGTCACTGATGCATGCACTGTCACTGCTCACTATCCTTGTGGCCTCCTCAAATGGTGCCAGGACAGTGCATGCATCCCTGATCATGCCCCACTGGCGTGGTGAAAAAAACCCGAGCTCCCCTGACCCTGTCCTGGTGCCGTAGTCACACAGGTACTCATTGATGGCCCTCTGCTGCGTGTGCAGCCGCTGCAGCATGGCCAACGTTGAGTTCCACCTGGTGGGCATGTCACATATAAGGTGGTTCTTGGGCAGGTTCAACTCCTTTGGCAGCTCAGCCAGGCGAGCACTGGCATTATAAGATCTGCGGAAATGCACACAGACTTTCCTGGCCTGCCTCAGGACATCCTGTAAGCCCGGGTACCTGCCCAAGAACTGCTGCACCACCAGGTTAAGGACGTGAGCCACACAGGGCACATGGGTCAGTTGTCCCTGTCAGAGAGCGGAGAGGAGGTTGGTGCCATTGTCGCAAACTACCATTCCTGGCTTAAGCTGGCGTGGCGTCAACCACCTCTCAGGCCTGCCCCTGCAGAGCAGACAGAACCTCTGCCCCAGTGTGGCTCCTGTCCCCCAAACACACCAGCGCAAGCACGGCATGGCATCTTTTTGCCTGCGTACATGCGTAGCCCCTTGAACGCCTACGGAGCACCGCTGGTTCCGAGGACAAAGCACAGGAAGAGGCCACGGAGGAAGAAGAAGAGGAGGGGGTGGAGGACAGAGGTGTGTCACAACCAGTAGTAGCATTTTGGAGGCGTGGCGGTGGAACAACCTCCAACACTACTGCACCTTGTCCTGCATCCTTCCCAGCTGCCAAAAGAGTGACCCAATGGGCCGTGAAAGAAAGGTAACGTCCCTGTCCATGCCTGCTGGACCATGAGTCAGCGGTAATATGCGCCTTACCGCTGACCGCCCTGTCCAGCGAGGCCAAGACATTGCCTTCCACATGCCGGTAGAGAGCCGGAATCGCCTTCCGTGAGAAAAAGTGGCGTTTGGGAACCTGCCACTGAGGAACCGCACATTGCACAAACTCACGGAAGGGGGCCGAGTCTACCAACTGAAAAGGCAGCAGTTGAAGCGCTAGCAATTTAGCCAAGCTAGCATTCAACCGCTGGGCATGTGGATGGCTGGGAGTGAACTTCTTTCAACGGTCCAGCAGCTGGGGCAGGGAAATTTGCCTGCTAGAATCGGACGTCGGTGTACTGCTAGCAGAGTGCCCGCAAGTACTTGGCTGTGACACACCTAATTCTACACCTTCATTCCTCTCAGAGCAGGTTTCAGAGAGGACTGAAGGTATAGTGGGGTTGGAGATCCCAGCTGATGCGGTGCAAGAAGAGGTCAGCTTTGTTCTTTGGTGTGGGTCTTTAAGGTAGGCTTGCCAACGAGCTGCATGGCAGGTCAACATATGTCTGGTCAAGCATGTGGTGCCCAAGCGGGTGATGTTTTGGCCACGCGATATACGCTTGAGACATATGTTGCAAACAGCAGCTGTGCGATCTGATGCACTCGACTCAAAAAAGGCCCACACCAAAGAACTTTTTGAATAACGGGCAGAGGCAGCGCCCTGCACAGGCGGAGCTCTGCGGTGTGATTCCGTCGGTGTGCTGCCCTTACGCTGGCCCCCCGAGGGCATCCTGCCTCGTTGGAGATGTGCCTCCTCCTCATCATCCTCCTCCTCCTCCTCCTCCTCCTCCTCCTCTCTCCTATTAGGCACCCACGTGGAGTCAGTGACCTCATCATCCCCTCCCTCCTCATCACTGGAGCCAATCTGGCAGTATGCTGCAGCTGCTGGAGCATGACTGCCAGATTGGTGTCCTTCTTGAGCATCCCCTCTCTCTGCTCTCACGCTACTGCCTTCCTCTCGCTGGGTATCATCATCAGACCCTTCGAAACGCTGGGCATCCTCCTGGAGCATGTACCCAACACTGTGCTCAAACAGTTCGGGGGACTCCTCAGGAGGAGGACATGGTGGGTCTAGGGAAGGAGTGACTGATGATGACATTGATACCAGAGAAGAGGACGCTTTGGCAGCTGCTTTGCCAGTACCCTGAGCCTGGGTGAGAGAGGATGAGGAGGATGAGGTGGGCTTGGTCATCCACTCTACCAAGTCTTCGGCATGATGCGGCTCAACGCGTCCAGCTGCCGAAAAGAAGGACAAGCGTGTCCCATGGCCACGTGCTGATGGCGATGCACAGCGTCCACGACCAGCACTGTTGTCTCTAGACACAGAGCCTGCTTGCCCTCTTTTATTGGCTCCTGACTGCCTGCCTCTCCTTGTTTGCCTTTCAGACATTCTAATGGCCTGCAGGGAAATGGGAAAAGCAGCAATACAGGCTAAGTTAAGGTGTAATATGGTCAGGAGGCACACTCCGCCCGCTGTAAGTGCCGCAAAATCCTGTTGGTGTAACACACCAGGAAAAAGCAGCAATACAGGCTCATGCCGCGTACACACGATCATTATTCACGGCGGTTTAAAAACCACCGTGAATAATGACATTTTAAACGAGGGAACAGCTTGTTCCCCACACACGGTCATTTTTCTCGTCATTTTTTAAAATGACGAGAAAAACGATCGTCTATGGGCTCCGCGGCAGTGTTTCCCTATGGGAAACACTGCCGCGGAAGAAATGTCAGGAAAAAACGACGAGAAAAATTAGAACATGTTCTAATTTTTCTCATCGTGATTAATGCCGTTTTTCCCGTCGGGAAAAAACGGCAAAAAGCCCACAGACGATCGTTTTTCTCGTCCAAAGGAAAAAATGACATTTTTCCCGACGGGAAAAATGATCGTGTGTACGCGGCATAAGTTAAGGTGTAATATGGTCAGGAGGTACACTCCGCCCGCTGTAAGTGCCGCAAAATCCTGTTGGTGTAACAC
This sequence comes from Rana muscosa, assembly GCA_029206835.1. Classification (NCBI taxonomy): domain Eukaryota; kingdom Metazoa; phylum Chordata; class Amphibia; order Anura; family Ranidae; genus Rana; species Rana muscosa. The sequence continues at coordinate 540,102,379 of CM055118.1, read as the reverse complement.
ACCAGGAAAAAGCAGCAATACAGGCTAAGTTAAGGTGTAATATGGTCAGGAGGCACACTCCACCCACTGTAAGTGCCGCAAAATCCTGTTGGTGTAACACACCAGGAAAAAGCAGCAATACAGGCTAAGTTAAGGTGTAATATGGTCAGGAGGCACACTCCACCCGCTGTAAGTGCCGCAAAATCCTGTTGGTGTAACACACCAGGAAAAAGCAGCAATACAGGCTAAGTTAAGGTGTAATATGGTCAGGAGGTACACTCCGCCCGCTGTAAGTGCCGCAAAATCCTGTTGGTGTAACACACCAGGAAAAAGCAGCAATACAGGCTAAGTTAAGGTGTAATATGATCAGGAGGCACACTCCGCCCGCTGTAAGTGCCGCAAAATCCTGTTGGTGTAACACACCAGGAAAAAGCAGCAATACGGGCTAACTTCAGGTGTATAATGTGCAGGAGGCTTAGCAACAATGACACTGACACTGTCCCCTGCCTATCCTTCTCTCTCCCTGCACACAAGGTTTATCAAAGTATATGACACTGACACTCTCCCTGCCTATCCTTCTCTCTCCCTGCACGCAAGGTTTAGCAAAGAATATGACACTGACACTGTCCCCTGCCTATCCTTCTCTCTCCCTGCACACAAGGTTTATCAAAGTATTTGACACTGACACTCTCCCTGCCTATCCTTCTCTCTCCCTACACACAAGGTTTAGCAAAGAATATGACACTGACACTCTCCCTGCCTATCCTTCTCTGTCCCTACACACAAGGTTTAGCAAAGAATAGATTTGACAAGACTTGACACTGTCCCTGCCTATCCTTCACTTTCCCTGCTCCAGAACACACTACACAAGGCTGCTGCGCTGGCGGCCTTTTATAGTGTGGGGCGTGTACTAAACCCCCATAGCTATATTTGGCCACAGGCATCCTGCCTGTGGCCAATCATTGCTCTCCTCGCTGCCGGCACTGTGATTGGCCAAGCATGCAGGGTCACAGTGCATGCTTGGCCAATCACAGCGCCGGGATTACACTGCGATGGCGCAGTGTATTGTGGGCCGTTCGCGTCACTCGAATTTGGCGCGAACGGCCCAAATCGTTCGTTGTTCGCCGAACGCGCGAACAGCCGATGTTCGAGTCGAACCTATGTTCGACTCGAACACCGAGCTCATCCCTACCTGGCGTGTACCTGACTTCCTGCTGCTGCTTCCTGTACTTAACCCTGGCCTGGCTAATGGACTTTGCTTACCTTGTCTTCTGTGCTAAGACTCAGCTCTGCTGTGATCTCGGACTGTCTTGCTGTGTTTGACCCCCTGGCCTGGCTCCTGACTCTGCTATCTGAACATTCCACTGGTCCTTACCCTCTGGACCTCCTAAGCATGCCTGATTCCCTGCGGTCTGCCTATTCTACCAAGTTACTGGCAACCAGCACTACCTACCAGGCAACCCGTGCTTCCGTGGGCATCACACCCCCTGTGTCATCTTCAGGGCTGTGCTGCGCTCGGCCGCAAGGGGAGCCCTCCCAGCATCTCGGCCTCCTACCAAGAGCGTGACAGTAGCACGACCCCCTAAGTGGCTGGTTGGTTCTACCTGCTCATCTGCACTCCCATAACCTGGTGAACATTCCAACTCAACTGACACTCTGGGTTCAGACATCTTTGCACCACTAAAAAGCAATAAGTCAGACAACTCTGTGCTTTTATGTTCTGATAATGTTTACTAAGACAGTTCAAAGAAGATATTGTCACAAAGAGGAGTGTAGCACTACCCCCCGTAGGAGCTGCTGGTTTAGATTTGGGCCTGCACTCTGCCTGTCAACCCCTAGAATTTGGCTTGATTCCCCCTTGGCACAACTGGACAATAATATGATTTTGGGCCCCCAAAATGGCTATAGGGGACCACAATGATACTGTCAGGTCACCTGTGGCCAGATGACAGATGCACACTGTTGGGGGTTAGGAGTGCACCAGAAGGTAGTGAACCCTATGGCTGACTGCTGCGGATGGGACACTGGGTGATTGTGGAAAGCGGGACCAGTGGAGCACAACAGGGATCCACAGGGAGCTAGAGCCCAAGATTCCCCAGGGCGCGGAGTCTAAGATCCATCAGGTCTTCACCAGAGCCTCTAGTGGTGAGGATGGCCTACGCTGCAGCTGGGTCCAGGTCACGGCCCCCAGAGTCCCCTAGCTCACGCTCCGTATGGTAAAGAGGATAGAGGGGAATCACCAGCACAGGATGCAAGAATAGTGAGGGGAAAAGCCAAGGTCAGGTCAACAAGCAGACACGGATAAACGAAGGACAAGCCGAAGGTCAAGGTCACTAGCAGACAGGGATAGTCGGTAACAAGCCAATATCGTTAACACAGAGACAGACGTAGCACACGGCAAGCAGGAACCCAAACACACAATGCTTAACAAACAACGTTGATCAGCACGGCTGGCTTGCAGTGCACAGGTTAATATAGTGTTCCCTGATAGGGCCTGGGGTGGAGCATACTGGGAGGAGAGATTATAAAAGCAGCCAGATGAGAGAGTCTGGCCTCTAAGGTGAACACATGAAGAGGAAGGTAAGATGGCAGACAAACATTACTGCAAATCCATGACAGATACCACACAGCAATAAATGTAGTTAAATATTGTTACCACGGTGTTGTTCACCTGACACACAGCTGCAATAGACAGAGTCCCACACAAGATGTAGCTTAACCAGTGGTAAGATGTTTACTCGGCAAAAGAATAGAACAATGGTTATGCAATCAACATCAAATACATACAGGTCCCTGTATCAGTTAATGGAGTACCACTGGTTCGGAATAACCCTACTATCAGACCCAACTGTCGTGACCCGAAGGCCAGACCTGAGTGAGAGTATGGTGGAGGAATCTCTCAGTGCAATGACATTAACACTGGGGCACCTCCCCACCAAGTCTCACATAAAACAGTAGAAATCACAAAGTGATGCAAACAGATATATCAATCACATAAATTCACAACTGTATGGCTCCCCCTAGTGGACAGTTCAACTGGTGCGTGTCCTATAGTAATAACGTGTGAGGGTAGTGAAACAGATGACTGTTCCTTTAAGAGTCAGTTAATCTTTTAGCTAGCTCCGTTGGTGCACTTATTCATTTGTATTCCAATAGGCAGGGTGAAACGGAAAAGACAGCCAATCGAGGCGCACCGCGTACCGGTACAGTGAATGCTAATTTCCCCAAGTCACTGTATCGCTCTATAGAGGCGATGCATCCTTACTTGCGGCACTGCAGATGCCAGCAAGTACAAGTAAAGTTTAAGAAAATCACACTCCTGCGAGTCAGTTAACTATGCTGATGGGCAGTGCCGCTCACCAAATGAGGCCTTGCTTCGCTGGTCTTCCTCAGTCCGGGACCTTCTCTTAGTAGTCCTTCTCTCGGTATCACAAGGTCCCTGGTCCTCCGCATGGCCGCTCCCTGAGTACGAGTGGATAGGTGTCTCCGGTTGCTGTGAGTTGCAGACTGATCCCTCCTCAGCTTGATCAGCGAACTGTCCGCAAGGATCCCTCTCCGAATAGGCGATCCGCTCTCTCTAACTTTAGGCCCAGGCTTCTCAGGCCTAGGCGCACTTACAGCAGGCCTCAACGCAGGCCTCCTGCTGGCTGGAAGATGGCGTCCCGAGAGAGTGGGCTGAGACCGCCCCTGTCTTAAATAAACTCTCCCATCAGGCTGTGCGCAGCGCATTGCACTGTTGGTAGTACAGTGGTCTTGTGGGTAATGTAGTCTCACTTCTATCTACGCCAATAGAGTCTTTGTCTCTGATACCACAATACTCATAATGCTTTATCCAATAACTGAACCAAACAACTTTTGTAGTCTAGCATCAAACGCACATCAGAGGGAGACAAAATTCTTATCTATACACAAATTGTAGTCTGTTAAGATGCATGCAATGGTAACACCTTGCTACAGGAGGTAATAGATCTGCTGAGTTTTAGGCAACAGTGCAAACTCAGCAAAGGAATTCCTCCCAATAACACAAATCAAGATATTTGCAGGTAAACAGTCTATTATATACACATGTACAGTGGAGTACTGCTTTCACCTGAAAGGATAAACAAGGTTAAATGCTTATGCTGAAAATTTCTGATAGGGAAAACCTTGCCCAGCCTATAAACCTTAAACCCTAATGAGAGGTCAGACTTGTTGGCAATGGTATAAGCCCCCTAAAGAATAATGACAGCAATGTTCCCGTTGCAGATCTGATGGTCTTTACCGGCACGTAGGAGCTCGTTAATTGTATCCAATAAGGTGTAACAGCAAGCAATAAGATTTCTTGAAATGGCGGAGGCTAAAGTTGTCTGTCTATGCACAGTGTTCAAGATAGATTCAGTAAAGTGTTTCCCAGATAAAGATGTCTGTGCAATTTGTCCCAGTGAAACTGCAAGAAAGGATTTGTAAAAGTGAGCGATTGCCCTCTCACCAACAACCAGGCCGATTTAATGCCTTTTGGACAGCAGCCCCTGAATCGGCACACGTGCAGCGGATCCGTTGTTCCGACCTCCCGATGCGAAGCGTAGGACACAGGTTGGCAGACGAACGAAATGGTGCTGGATGGATGTCCGACGAAGACAGCAAGCAGTGCTGGGCCCCTCTCATCCGCGTTGGAATGTTTACACCGCGTGGTAGGTCGCGACCTCTCTCTCTCCTTGCACTGAGAGGTCCGTCTCGCGTCAGGCCCAGGAGGAAGAGAGCGCAGGGCTTTGGCTTCTTATATAGTTCCTCCCAGCGATCTCTCCGATGGCAGCAAAGATCCCTGGGATAAGTAGTCCAGGCACAGGGTCATGCGAAGCTATTATCAGTCTAGAACTACTCGTCCCACAATCCTTTTAGCTTGGCTCACTAATATGAAGTCAGTTGATAACTCTGAGCAGTAGAGGGACATGCAATGCATAGAAATACCGGAGGAGCGCTGTACTTTGTAACTGTAGTCCGCATTGCTACACATGTGACATAAAAAATTGGAACTACCTCTATTTTATTCTCTAGGGTGTCTGCTTTCAGAATATTTATAATGTTTAGTAGTTTTGTGTAATCCTCAGACCTACTTGTTTTTTAAAATGTGCGAAAAACGCAAAAACGGCTCAGGCAAAGGTTAACTCCAACCTTGTGCTCTTTTTTTACTTGAGTCATTCCCACCCCACAGCTCATGTGAACAGAGAGGCGGGTGAGAAGGTCCTATAATCTGCAGCTCAATGGAATACAGGAAGAGGTGAGTTCAGAGGATGTCGGAGATTTCACTCTACTGTTTAGCATTGATGGGGGAATCAATGGATTTCTCTGGGCTGAATGAGATAAACATTTACGTGTATGGCCAGCTTTTGGTCCAGTTCACACTGCAGGTATACTAAACTCTCAGTCATTTATGTCACCGCACAGCAGAATCTCGTGTTGCGTTGCTGTGTGGGGATACGCGGGGTCCTACATGTACACTGTGAAATAATGCAGCACGTCCCTCCAGGCTGTATTGCAGTGTGAATGGAGCTCATAGAAAACTTTTGTTTTCTGTGTGTCTTAGCGACAGAGGTGGGGGACTTGTCATGACTTGACTCAAGTCAGACTTGAGTCACCTGTTTGAGGACTTGCGACTTGCTTGACAGAATTCAATAAATGACTCGACTTGACTTTGACTTGTCACTAATGACTTGTGACTTGACTTTGACTTGGGCTATATGACTTGCAATGACTTGGCACCACTAACACTAACCGCAAGCCGCCGTCTGCCTACCTGATCAGCGTGTTATGCAGACAGACGGCGGCCATTGCAGTGTTCAAAAGCTGCGCCTCCTCGTCTGTGATAGGCGGAACACTCAATTTCACAGCAGGCAGTGTTCAGCCTATCACGGACATCCTCTTATCCTCGTCTGTGTTATGAGGATGAGCGGATGTCCGTGATAGGCGGAACACTGAATACTGGAAAATTGAGTGTTCCGCCTATCACAGACGAGGAGGAGGCGCGGCTTTTAAATACTGGAATGGCCGCCGATCAGGTACACGGCTGACGGGCACAGTGAAGCATGGGCACAGTGAGACCAGGGGCGGATCCAGGGGGGGCAACAGGGCAATTGCCCCCCCTGAGACCATCTGTCACACTTGCTTGCACTGTTTTTTTTTGCGCCTGATCTCCCGGACTTTGGGGACCCGGTACCGGCTGGCCCTAGGTCCCCTGGACCCCAAACTTGGCACACATGTAGCCCCATGTCTCCTCTACAAGTGTGCAAAGTTTGGGAGACCTACGGCCGGGGAGCACTGATTTTTTAAAGCCGACGCACCCCTTCCGTAGGCTCCAATGTTAAACAGTCATTTCTCCGGTAACTTTGTGGACCCAGTACCGGCCGGTAGTAGATTCCCTGGACCCCAAACTTGGCACACATGTAGCCCCATGTCTCCTCTACAAGTGTGCAATGTTTGGTGTCTGGGAGACCTACGGCCGGGGAGAACCGATTTTTCAAAGCCGGGCACTCCTTCCATAGACTCCCATGTTAAACATCAGTCTAGTCATGGGCACAGTGAAGCATGGACACAGTGAGGCATGGGCACAGTGAAACATGGGCACAGTGAGGCATGGGCACAGTGAAGCTTGGACCCAGTGAGGCATGGGCACAGTGAGGCATGCAGATGGACACAATGAGGCATGGACACAGTAAAACATGGGCACAGTGAAGCATGGGCACAGTGAGGCATGGGCACAGTGAGGCATGGGCACATAACCAATATTATTTATTGTTATCCCTCCTATTATTTTTATACAGTATGGGGTAGATCAGTATTTTGACTTGATTTGTGACTTGACCAAAATAAATGACTTGACTTGCTTGACTTCTAGCAGGGACTCGACTTGACTTGCTTGCTTTTCGTCACAGTAACTTGGGACTTGCTTGAGACTTGAAGGTTAAGACTTGAGACTTTCTTGTGACATGCACGTGAGTGACTTAGTCCCATGTCTGCTTAGCGGTGACTAATATTCTTTCAATGCAGAACAGCGCCAGTCAATGCACTATGTGTGAGTCCTATGCTCACTTCCTGGTTGTGTTTACAAAACAGGAAGTGGGTGGAAATCTCCTCAGCGGGACATAAATAGCAAATAAAAAACAGGCATGGGATTTAAATCATGAAAATACAAAGACATGTTTGACTTTAGGTACTTTATTTTCAGATTCTTGTGGCAGAGACTATATAGAACGACGTTTTATTTTCAGGAAGTGAGGATGGGAATGCCGTGCTGTTCAGGCGGTGATCGGTGTGGGAAGGGTTAACTCCGGCGGGCCATTATTTGTCAGGGGGCGGCTGTGGAACCGTGGCGGGCGTGGTTAGTGGGTGACGTCACCCGGGAGGAGGGGCTGCCCGCTTCCTTCCTCCATCGGATAGAGCTGCTCGGGACACCGGTGGGAGCTTCCGCTTTCTTGTGGAACGTACGGGCGGGGGACGGAGCGTCGACAAGCCGAGTCTAGCGGACGTCCAGCTGGGTCAATGTGTGATTGCTGACAGATCGGGATCATGGCGGCGATACGGCTCGTGTTCCTGCTCTCCTGGGCGGCCAGTTCGGGAGGTGAGAGAGAAAGAGAGCGGGGAAAGGGGGGGGGGGGGGGGAGTCCGGGGCCGCTCCAGTCTGATGGCAGCCCGGCTATCCCAGGAGGGAGGGGGAGGAGGCTGAGCTCACTCCCTATACAGATGCAGCATGTGTCCAGTGATGACAGGTCCGCTCCTCCGGGCACATGGCCATCCATCCCCCACTGTCCCGGGGCTGTACACTGCCTGTCATCGGAGCGATGCCCTCCATTCTTCTCTATAGTGATTGGAGCCTTTGTTGTAATGTGTGTCCACCATAAACACGGAGCACATGTGTGTACAATACAGGAGACCCTCTGATGTGTGTCATAGAGCACGGATCACCTCCTCCCTCTTCTCTACAGCCCTCCATTGTCTATAGGAGGATGGGGATCCGGAGGGGGGAGGAAGCAGGTGGATCCGGGCTTCTGTGTCTATTAGATGGTCAGAATAGACCCCCATTGGCTGGGCACTGTGTATCTCAGATATTGATTGGTCAGGGTAGATTCTTGTGGGGCATAATGTCAGAGGTATTAATCAGAGTAGATACCCAACCCCCATTGGCTGGGCACATTGTGTACATCAGAAGTATTGATTGGCCAGGGTAGATTCCCCTTCTGCCCTCATTAGCGGGCACTGTGTGTACATCAGATGTATTGATTGGCCAGGGTAGATTCCCTTTCCCTCCCCCTCCCTTCATTGGCTAACCACTGTGTGTGTGTGTGTGTGTGTGTACATCAGGGTATTGATTGGCCAGGGTAGATTCCCCTTCCCTCCACTGGATAGCCACTGTGTACATCGGATGTATTGATTGGCCAGGGTAGATTCCCTTCATTGGCTAGCAACTGTGTACATCAGGGTATTGATTGGCCAGGGTAGATTCCCTTCATTGGCTAGCAACTGTGTACATCAGGGTATTGATTGGCCAGGGTAGATTCCCCTTCCCATCCTTTTATTGGCTAGATACTGTGTGTACATCAGAAGTATTGACTGGTCCAAGGTATATTACACCCCCCCCCCTCATTAGCGGGCACTGTGTGTACATCAGAAGTATTGATTGGCCAGGGTAGATTCCCCTTCTGCCCTCATTAGCGGGCACTGTGTGTACATCAGAAGTATTGATTGGCCAGGGTAGATTCCCCTTCCTTCATTGGGTAGCCACTGTGTGTGTGTGTGTGTGTGTGTGTGTGTGTATATATATGTATGTATACATCAGAAGTATTGTATGGTCAAGGCAGATTCCACCCCCCTCTCATTGGTGGGCACTGTGTGTACATCAGAAGTATTGATTGGTCAGGGTAGACACCCTCACTGTAGGGTTGATTTACTAAAGCAAATCCACTGCACTACAGGAGAAGCTCTGCTGATTTCTGGCATCCAATCATGTACAAGGAAAAAAATAGTGTGGTGTTTTTATTTTTTTATTTTTTTTATTTCCTTGCATGACCCTCTCAGATCTACAGCGACTACGCTTCCAAGTGCATTTATAGTGCACAGTGGATTTTCCTTTAGTAAATACCCCACTCCCCTCTGTGTCCACCAAAGGTATTCTCTGGTCAGGGTAGATTTCCCTCCTCCAATTGGCTGGGCACTGTGTGTACATCAGATGTATTGATTGGGCTGGTTGTAGGCTTTGCATGGTCTTGGTAAATTGACCTGCATGCAGGGCATTGTGCTTTATATCAGAGGTATTGGATGATGAGACCAGCTGGCGTCTGTAAAGATCCCTCAACTGGCTGGTTCCAGTATCAGGGATTGGAGGGTCTAAGTAGATTTCCCATCCCCCTCCCCTTCTCTGGCTGGGCACAGTGTATATATCAAAGACTGTATCCAAAACTGAGAGGTATTGCATGGTCAGTGCCCCCCCCAGCTGGACACTGTGCCAGTATCTGAGACTTTGCATGGTCAGGGTAGATCCTTCTGTCAGCGGGGCACTGTTTGTGTATATGTGCATTTTGGAGGCAGCTTCTAAGCTCAGTTTCTTTAGTTAGGCTTTGGCAGGAAAACCTGGAAGCTGCTTGGTGTCTATGCTGAAGTGAGCCTGGTTTTTGCGCTCTCCAGCTTTAGTAAATGAAGCCCAGTGAGCTGGTCGGGGTAGATCCTCCTGCTGGCTGGGCACTGTGTGTATCTGAGACATTGGCTGGTTGGGGTAGATCCTCCTGCTGGCTGGGCACTGTGTGTATCTGAGACATTGGCTGGTCGGGGTAGATCCTCCTGCTGGCTGGGCACTGTGTGCATCTGAGACATTGGCTGGTCGGGGTAGATCCTGGCTAGGCACTGTGTGTATCTGAGACATTGGCTGGTCGGGGTAGATCCTGGCTAGGCACTGTGTGTAGCTGAGACATTGGCTGGTCGGGGTAGATCCTGGCTAGGCACTGTGTGTAGCTGAGACATTGGCTGGTCGGGGTAGATCCTGGCTGGGCACTGTGTGTATCTGAGACATTGGCTGGTCGGGGTAGATCCTCCTGCTGGCTGGGCACTGTGTATCTGAGACATTGGCTGGCTGGTTGGGGTAGATCCTCCTGCTGGCTGGGCACTGTGTATCTGAGACATTGGCTGGCTGGTTGGGGTAGATCCTGGCTGGGCACTGTGTGTATCTGAGACATTGGCTGGTCGGGGTAGATCCTCCTGCTGGCTGGGCACTGTGTGTATCTGAGACATTGGCTGGTCGGGGTAGATCCTCCTGCTGGCTGGGCACTGTGTGTATCGGAGACATTGGCTGGTCGGGGTAGATCCTCCTGCTGGCTGGGCACTGTGTATATGTCAGGAGAGGACAAGCTGCTCCTGTGTAGGAGAGGATTGCTGCAGACTTCCCAGCACCCTCCTCTGTAGGCGGTTGGTGGGGGGAAAAGATGGAGGGATTGAGGCGTTGCAAGACCTGGAGACGACAGTGGATCCGCTGGATCTGTTGTGTTTTTTGTTGCTTGCTCCCCCTCCCTCCTCTCACTTGGCTACAAGCAAGCTGGGATTCACATTTAACCCATTAGTCTCCATACCCTGGCATGACACCGCCGTAGAATGATGGAGACGCTGGCTGTTTGTTACTATGCGAAGACAGAGCTGCAGAGCCGAGGATCAAGTTTTCATTTATCTTTTTAATCTGTGACCTCCCCAGTCCAGGTCACGGATGTGCATCTATGATGTAGGCGCTGTTTCTATGATTCTATAGCTGGCATATGATGGCAATACGTGGAAAGCAGTCTGGATGGGGCTGTCATGCCTCGGCTCACCTCTGCTGCAGTCTATTCTCAGCTAGTGTCATGTTTTCTGGCTTGCACATACATTTATTGGAATGATTTTCTTTCGTTATGACTTGATATGTTTGGTAACTGCTATAAGATCATTTCCTCTGTATTATGATTCGCTGAAACAGATGTTGCGCTATTACTCATTATGCAACTGAAACCATGGCCTCCGGGCCTAGAAACATACAGTTACTGCCCTTCAGTCACCGACGCACCTTATTTTATCAGTGTGTCTAAATGAGTGCAGTTTGTCCTTTACTATGCCAGTGATCTGATAGATCTTCTCTGGAAAAGCATGAACTTGTCTGAATGGTGTAATAATTGTGGGGCAATACTTCTATCCAAAAGCAAACATTTGTTTATATTGCAGCATAACAATTCTTAGATGTGATGGCTGCATTCGTTTTATTTTTTTATGCCTTCTCTCCTTTTTATTTTCACCTGGTAAAATGGCCAATAAGTATGTTTTTCAACATTCTGCAGATGTAGCAGTTGGAGGGTTGAGTCAAACCATTTACCACCTTACTGTAGTGCACCCCCGAGGGAGCTGCAGAATAACTGGATTCTCCACTCCTGCACAGTCCGGCATACAGAATTTTTCACAGGCACTCCAGATTCAGACAACAGTCCGTAAATGTTGTTTTTGTTATTGAGGGTTAAATGGGTTGTAAAGGTTCTTCTTTAAAACAAAAAAAAACTGTCGTCATACTTGCCTCCGCTGTGCAGTTGGTTTTGCACAGAATGGCCTCGATCCTCCTCTTCTGTGGTCGGAGAAGCGTTTCTCTGATGGGACATCCACGCGGGCGCGCTCCTGTAGGTAAATTTTAGTTTAGCTCGGGGCAGGAACTTTCCAGCACCCAAGCCCCAGCCCAAGGTCGCCCCCCCAACCACCCCTTGTTTATGGGGTACCCCTTAGGTCACCCATGGCCTCCTCAGCACTATATCTCCATCTTACACCAGACAGCCTGCTGGCATGGCTCATGGCCAGTTTATGAGGTAAGCTCTGCCCCCTGCTAGACCACGCCTGGGGATTGGCCGAGGTCTCATAAATATTCCAGACAGCTCCTCCTAAGCTCCTGCCCACTAGCTTTAGAACATTCTCGAATATCCCAGAAACCGGGGGAGGCACCAGAGGAGCTGTCAGGATGAGTCATCCAGCCCTGAGTCCCTGAACCCTGACAGATTCCATGGCTCAGTCTTAGCCCTGAGCTAAACTAAAATGTACCTACTCTACTTCTAGCACACACTAGAGCTACATTACCATTTACAAACGTCATCAAAATATTCCAAGAATCTGGAGAAATCTGTGTGCAAGGGACAAAGCCGAAACGCATTATTGGATGCCTGTGATCTTGGGGCTCTCAGACGGTACTTCATTAAAAACTGGCATTATTCTGTGATGGATATCACTGCATGGGCTCAGGAATATTTTCAGAAATCACTCTCTGTGAACACAGGTCGCCGTGCTGTCCAAAAACGCAAGGTAAAGCTCTATCGTGTAAAGAAGAAATCGCCATATCCGGACATGATCCAGAAACGCTGCTTATTTAACCACTTCAGACCCCAGACAAATCTGACACTTCTCGAGTATATATGTAAAAATCTACTTTTTTTTTTTTTGCTAGAAAGTTACTTGGAACCCCCCTAAAATATATATTTTTGAAAGCATAGACCCTAAAGAATACAATGTGTGGGGTTTTTTTTTTTTTTTTTTTTTTTTTTGGCACGTCGTATTTGCGCAGCAGTTTTTCAAACACATTTTGTGAAAAAAGTACACTTTTTATGTATTTTCGTGCACACAAACACACTATAATGCCCAATTTTTTAGTAAAGTATAAAAGATGTTACGCCAAGTTAAATAGATGCCAAATATGTCACGCTTTTAAAATTGTGAACGCCCATAGAACGGCGACAAACTACGGTACATTAAACGATCTATTGGTGACAATTTAAAAAGCCTTTACAGGTTACTACTTTAGATTTGCACAGGAGATGGGTGCTGCCCTTAGCACAAACATGCAGGCAGGAGGGTGTGCTGAGAACACCCCTCCTCCCTCCCTGAAGATTCCTGGGATGTATGATATCATTTGCTTAGGCAAGGAACCAGGAAGTAAAATGTAAAAAACCTTTAAAACGAGTAAATCTGAAACTTTCCTATCTTTTTTTTATTTTATTTTTTTACTAATCCTAGCTACATGAGGATTAAAAATAATCAATGTTGATGATTGGGGGAGTGAAGTGTCACTTTAATGGTGCTAAGCAGCAATGCACACAGTTGGGGGCCCAGTGTTTGGGCAGGGAGGTGGGGAGATATCTCCTCCTAGCTGCCTGTCAAGCACCTTCTAAAAAGCTATCTGCCATAGATTGCCTTTCAGAGGGGCGTCAATGGCTCATGTATGTGAGAACAAGCCTTCGTAATTTTATGTTTTTTTTTTTTGTTTTTTTTTTTGATTGGTGAATGTGAAAATACTGTGTACATTCCAGCATGTGAGCTGTTTAACCCCTTCCATACCAGGCCATTTGTAAAATTACGCCGGCAGAAACCCTCTCTCCCTCCGGGTGGACGTCATATGACATCCTGTGCTTTGTGGGGGGATATCTGAATGATGCCTGCAGCTAGAGGCATCATTCAGATATCCTTCTCTTCTGCCGGTGATTCTGCGCACGATAAGAACGATCATAGCGGCAGTTCTGCCGCTTGATCATTCTTATAGGCGGCGGGAGGGGACATCCCCCCCCCCCTCCCTCCCGCCGCCATCTGGTGCTTCTCCGGGCTCTCCTGTGCCATCGGGGGCCCGGAGAAAGAATCTGCCGGTGGTCACATGACGAGCATGGAGATGGTCACCAGTCTTCTCTATGACCGTCAGAGGCCCGAGCGCGATGTGATGACGTCACGCCCGGGTTCCCAAAGGTAAACAAAGCCGCGATTGCGTCTGAAAGCATGAGATTGGTGATTTATTTTTCCCGATCTCATGCTTTCCAGCCTGGAGGAGAGATGTGGGGTCTTAGTGACCCCACATCTCTCCATAAAGAGGACCTGTCGCACACCATTCTTATTACAAGGGATGTTTACATTCCTTGTAATGGGAATAAAAGTGATCAAAAAAAAGTGTGTGTGTGTGTAAAAAAAAAAAAACAAACAAAAAAAAAAAAACGCCCCTGTCCCCAATGGCTCGCGCTCAGAAGCGAACGCACACGTAAGTCCCGCCCACATATGAGATATCGCCGCGTGCGTTAGAGCGCGTGCAACAATTCTAGCACTAAACCTCTGTAACTCTAACCTGGTAACCTGTAAAAAATTTCAAAGCGTCGCCTATGGAGATTTTTAAGTACCGAAGTTTGGCACCATTCCATGTGTGCGCAATTTTAAAGCGTGACATGTTGGGTATCTATTTACTCGGCGTAACATAATCTTTCATGTTTTCCCAAAAAAATGGGCTTACTTTACTGTTTGTTTTTTAATTCATGAAACCATTTTTTTCCCAAAAAAAGGCGTTTGAAAAATTATTGCGCAAATACCGTGCAAGATAAACCGTTGCAACGATCATCATTTTATTCCCTAAGGTGTCTGCTAAAAAAACATATACAATGTTTGGGGGTTCTGAGTAATTTTCTAGCAAAAGAATGATGATTTGTACATGTAGGAGAGAAGTGCCAGAATAGGCCCGGTATGGAAGTGGTATAAAAAGCCCTGTATGGAAAGGGTTAATTGGGCTCAGCCAATATGATGTTGCAGTATACTTTCACCCAGCATGAACCCTCCTAATGTCCCCGAAGGTTTAGTAACATTGTTTTTTCCTGAATAGTTTACCTGATTCAGCCCGTCACAAACTTGAAAGGTCATTGGCAGCAGCATGCTTCAAATAACGCATCTGTAGAATGACCTGGCACAATGTACAGGAACAGCGGGGGGGACTCAAGTTGCAGGATGAAAAGCAAAGGCATGGATGGAATGCATCACTTAAAATATATCGTATTGAATAATATGAAGCCGCTTGGATGAACCTGTTTGAGAATGGTAAAAAAAAACACATTTTAGGGCTTGTTTACACCAGATGTATGGGCTATGCTCGCTGCTTTTTCCACGCAGCCCCCATGCATTGACCCAGGTGAAATGTCTTGTGCCCTACAGTGTGTTTACTATGGTGTGCTATGAAAAAAGCACTGCATGTAGTACAATTATTTACTTTTTAATTTTTTTTTTTTTTTTTTTTTTAGCAATTTAGGTTGCAGCGCTATTGCAGTAACTTGTTTCTTACCACATTGTACTTGTGCCAACAGATGGATCAACTTGGGACAACCACCCTGCCCATACATGGTTTGAATAACAGCCGGTCTCAGCTTTACCAGCTGAGATTTGATCCATCTTTGGCCGCATTTAGTCTTTTTGGATAGTTGAAGTTGGCTGGGTTTAGTTAGGCATTCATTAACGGGTGCCGGGGAGGTGGGTGCCCATACACCTATAAACATGGCGGCTGATCAGGTTTTCTTAACATGGTCGTAGCCGCGATGCTTCACGAGGTTGGCAATTTTAACGCTCCATTTCAGGCCTGACGGGCAGCACCACCTGTCAAACGCCTCCATTGAACATAACCGGACCACGCTGTAGCTGTTTGACAGTAGTGGTGGCATCTCTGTAGCTCTGTGTATCAATTCCTGAATGCCCAACTCAAAACCACTTATGAAAAAATGATTCACAGTGGATTACTTTTCAGAGAGGGGTGGTAGAACCTGCTGCCTATGTTAAAAAGCCCCTATGAAATAAGGGAATGTCGTCATGCCCCAGTATGAAAGTGAGACTAAATCAACTTTCTGGTTTAGTGAGAACTCAAGGTTCTATCAAAAAGCAATGTATTCTACATTTGTATTGTGTAACTATGGGAAGATATTTTATTAGTCATGCAGAGACAATGGGTGGCTCACATAGAGAGGGGCATTTCTGCAGAATAGCAGTCAGATTTGGTTTAGGATGGTTATTGGATCTGAATAGATCTTGCTGTCATCTAGTGGCATGGTCTCTTAGGTAGGTCATTGCTTTGTAAGAGGTTTACTTGGAGAGAAGGGCCGGTATCTGGTGTTGGATATCTGCCTTCCTTACTGCGAGAACCACTCCTCTTTGTCTTTCCATTCACTTCAGTAAAAGGTTTCTGTAGATTGTGCTCAGAGCAGTTTACTCTTTTTGTTGTTTATATTTCAGTGACTAATTCTTTAAATTGGAGAATATCTTCTGTTCTGACATTCTCAGTTCCCGATCTAGGCGTGTATTTAGCCGTACTTTCCACAGTGATCTCATGTTCTACACTTACTGTCAGTGCATTGATCATGAACACATTTCAGGAAGTCGCTTAGCTGATAAACTTCTGAAATGTCCACAGTATTTTATTGAACAGCATGAAAATACAATGGGGTTCTTATTTGTTGTTTTTGTGTTTAGTTTGAGAATCTGGGACAGTTGGGGTGTACGGCTTATCTGCCGAATGACAAACCTTTATGCGTGTCTAAATCTTTATCACAGATTGTCCAATTTTGTTGTGTTTGTGTGGGTGTGTTTTTTTTTTTTTTTTTTTTTTTTTTTTTACATTTCAGTGTTAAAAATAAAAATGAGAGTTAAAGCCGGTTCACACTAGTGTGATGCCAGATATCGCATGCAGGTCACATGCAATGTCTGTGCGATGCAAATTCAGCCCTAACTGTATGGCTGAATTCGCATCACATTCAGACCAAACTCACGCAGGACCCTTTTTTATTAAATTTAAAAAAAAAAAAAAATTTGGCCGCTCCAGAATCGGATCACATGGTTGTTCGCACCCATGCGATTGGATTCTGCAAATCGCACTGTGTTTTGCAAACTGATTGTGGAGTGTCGTTAACTTATCATACACTCCGCAATCAGTTTGCATGAACCGGTTTTAAGTATAACCTAAAGCAAAACCCTTTATTGCTGCCTGTTAGGGGTGCCCTGTTTACTTTTTAGCATTGAAATTTGAAGTAAAAGAATCCCATATTTTGTGTTCTCCCCAGAAAAGTAATAGAGGGGAAATCTTCCAATGGGGACATTAGTTCTGGTGACCTGGGGGGTCCCCAAGAGATTCCCTTCATTTGCAGGAGTTTCCTGTTCTTGGCTATGGGGCAGGAAGTGAAGGCACATTTCCCCAATGGCACAAAGATGTCAAACTTTTTTTTTTTTTTTTTTTTTAAGGCGTTGAGGGTAAGGGGGTTAATTTATTTTGCTAGGGGTCAGTGTTTATTATTGAGGTTAGGGGTTAATATGGTTAAGGGTTGGGGTTAGAGTGTTTGTTTGTGGTGTGGGTGTTATTTTTTTATTGCATTTGATCAGAAAAACTTGTAAAACCACATGGAAAAACACACTAAGGCCCCTTAAACACTGAGGCGTTTTTACAGCATTTTTGCGGTTAAAAAAGCGCTGTAAAAATGCCTGAAATGATCCTGCCCCGGCATTTTCAATGTGAAATCCCTGAGGGCTTTCACATTGAGGCGTTGTGCTGGCTGTGCATTGGAAAAAATCCTGCAAACAGCTTTTTTGGAGCATCTTTGGGGCGCATAAAATAGCGCTGTAAAAACGCCTATCCCCATGGAAATAAATGAGAAACGTGGTAAAAACGCATAGGCGTTAGCGCTATTTTTAACGCTATTGCAGTAAAAAAAATCACGATAAAACGCGGTAAAATCCCAACGCCTCAGTGTGAAAGGGGGCCCAAGACATTTGAGCATTTCCATGGAACAAGAAATGCTTCAAAAATTCACTAATCTGCCCGATTTGAGCTACAAAAAAGCTCAAACTTGTTTTGTTTTTTTGAGCTTCAGGCAAACTTGTAGTGGAGATGTGCATTAACTCCATAGAGAATTTTATTTATTTATTTTTTCTCCAGCCTTTTTTGGAGCTTCAAGCTACAAAATGCTGAGTTGCAAATGAAAGATTAAAAAAGAAAACAAAAAAAAATGTACTTGCCTGCTTCCTTAGGTCCTCTGCAAGTGGTTCTAGCTCCTCAGTCCCTGCCGAGTGCCTCCAATCAGAAAGCCTCTTGCTGTAGGGGTACTTGAGCAGGCTCGCTCCCAAGCCATGCTCCATGTGTCTATTCACGAACAAAACTCAGCCCCCCCCCTTGCTCTCTCCTAATTGGCTCACTGGCTGTGATTGACAGCAGCAGAAGCCAATGGTTCCCACTGCTGTGAGCCAATGAGGGGAGAGACCCAGGAGAGTGTTGATCTCATGCACATCACTGGATAGAGATGGGGCTCGGGTAAGTATAAGGGGGGCTTTGCACCCAGAATGCATAGAATACAAGAAGGTAAAACACCTTGAGCCTTTAGAGCCATTTTAAAATTTTAGTTTATGTAATTTTGTTTGTTCCTCAATCTGCTTCATGAAATGGTATCGGCTTAGTAGCGTTCGGCTTTATTTGGCAGCTTATTGAATAGTGTTTGTTTAGAAAGGTCGGGTATTTGAAAGTGGCTTTGGCCTTGGCTTGTTGTATGATACGATATCTGCAACACCTTTTTGTGAATGTCAGTTGTATCGAGTGTAAATTTTATATGCACCAAACTTTCTAGAGTGATGAGAACTATGCACGCCTATTTGGTCCACTGGCTCCTTCATGGGCCATTGATTGGCGAGATGAATTTCCATAAAGTCTAGAATGAGCAAATGTTATTGCTTTTAACGTGGAGGTTTGTTGAGATGCAGTAGGAGTTGGATCACATTTATAGCCGAGCTGAAGAGAGTAATAAACTAAATCTTAATGATGCATTGTCTGCAGCGCTGTGTGTTTGGGTCCTGTTTCCTATAAAGTGATTTATATATTGTGTGCAGCAAGAAGGCTGCTTCTAATGTAGTACACGTGACTGCTGTACACATTGTTTAGCTCACCCACACATGGCTTCAAGGTAAAATATCAGCACAGACATTGTGAGACTGCTAAAAGACTTGCTTACTCCCTCATAATTTTTAGCACAGTGCACATCTTTTGTTCACCGTTTGAAACGGAATTAAAATGAAATGAAATGTACTTTCGACACACAGTAGTTTTTTATTTATTGAATTCTTTACAATGTTGAGCATTACTGCTGTACTACATACCCCCCTCCCCCTTTTTTTTTTTTTTTCCCGTGTGCCATTATGGCCTTTTTTAAATGCTACTCCCATTTTCTGAATTGGCACACTCTGGTTACATAGAGGTGCTTTTACAGGCTGAAGAAAACGATACTCAACACCTGTAACGGCGTTTAATTTACGTTCTGTGTGCATGAGCACTTAAAGGGATTGTTAGGCCCCTTTCACACGGAGGGTCCGTTCAGGCCTGCCTGTCAGTTTTTTTTAGGCGGACCTGGACGGACGCTCCATGTAGCCCTATGGAGCCACGAATGTCAGCGGTGACATGTCCACTGACATCCGCTCCGCCCAAGTGTGACAGAGGAAAACCCTATTTTTCCTTTTTTCATCGGATCGGATGAACACGGACAGACGGTCCGTGTTCATCCGATCTCCCCATAGGGGAGAGCGGCGCTCTGACAGGGCGGTCCCTGCACAGTGTGCGGGGACCGCCCAGTCATCCGCCAGCTTAGCGGGGATCAACTGAGCGATCCCTGCGGAGCTACACGGGGCGGATCATGACTGATCCATCCCGTGTGAAAGAGCCCTAAAGGTTAATTTTTTTATTTTTTAAATAGGTTCCTTTTAAGCTAGTGCATTGTTGGTTCACTTACCTTTTTTTCCTTTGATTTCCCTTCTAAATGTTTGTTTTCTTTGTCTGAATTTCTCACTTCCTGTTCCTCCTCAGTAAGCTCTTCTGCTGACTAAACACCACTCGGATGATGGTGTGAAGTTTAGTGAGGAGAAACAGGAAGTGAGAAATTCAGACAAAGGAGAAAAAACATTTAGAAGGTAAATCAAAGGAAAAGGTAAGTGAACCAACAATGCACTAGCTTAAAGGAATCTATTTAGAAAATAAACAAACCTTTACAACCCTTTTAAGCCTCATACACACGATTTGATTTTTCCAATGGAAATTGTGTGATGACAGGCTGTTGGCGGCAAATCCAACCGTTTGTACACTCCATCTGACAATTGTCTGATTTTCCGCGGACAACAGTCTGTTGGTTTTTTCCGATCGTGTGTGTGTGTGTGTATACAAGTCTGTCGGACAAAAGTCCAAAGTACAAACATGCATGCTCGAAAGCAGTGCTCACCAAATGCAATATTAGCAGAAAGTGCCCAAAGGGTGGCGCTAAAGAGCTACGTGGTGCATAACTACGTTCGTGTTTGTTGGCCGACAATTGTGTGCCGTTTTTGTATGCAAGACAAGTTTTTGGCCAACTCCATTCAGACAATAGTCCGAGGCAATGTCTGCGTAAAACTCGATTTGTGTGTGTGTACGAGGTTTTAGATTTACCTAGAGCTGGATTTTTCAACCCTGGGGATCGCTTGGACCCCTTTCACACTGAGACGCTATAACACTAAAAATAGCACCTGCAAAGCGCCCTGATAGAGCCGCTGCTGTCTCTCCGATTTGAAAGCTCTGAGGGCTTTCACACTGGAGCAGTGCGCTGGCAGGACGGAAAAAAAAGTCCTGCTAGCAGCATCTTTGCAGCGCATTAGGAGCGGTGAATACACCGCTTCCTAAAGCAGCCCTGACCATTGAAATCAATGGGCAGCGCTGCCGTCAAAGCGCAGCTGCGCTTTGCGGGTGGTTTTAACCCTTGGCCGCTAGCGAGGGTTAAAAGCGCTAGCGGCCGAAGAGTGCAGCAAAATTTACAGTAAAGCGCCGTTTTACCGCAGACCCACCCGCCGCCCCATTGTGAAAGGGGCCTTAAACAGTAAGATGCCTCCAGGGGTTCATTGAGCAGTAGTCTGCCTCTCGGGTCGTACATCTACCCTCCAAAGCAAGCGGTTTGCTGTGCGGGTAGACACAGAAGAGGAGCAGACAGTGCCATCTTATCACAAGTTTTAAAGTGGTAAAGTCCCCCTTTTTTTTTTTTTTTTTTTTTTTTAAATGGTACCTACAGGTGAGCCTATAATAAGGCTTGCCTGTAGTTACAGTAAATATCTCCTAATATTGCACTGTTTAGTTGATATCCACACTGCATTCAGCCTGTGACGTCACCAGTGCCTGCGCTCTGAAGGGATGGTGCACCTGTGCCGTCCATTCAGTGCTCTGTGCTGTGGGAGTGATGTCATCGCGGCTCGGCCAATCAGGCGACTGGAGCACTCGAATATAGAAGAAAACCCTGTTGCCGGTGACAGCGTGCCGCCGGAGGGCTTCATTCTAAGGTAAGCATTTCATGCCATTCTGTATGTGTGTTTTTTTTTTTGTTTTTTTTTTTGTTCAGCTTGGCAAAAAAATAAAAAAAATTTTTTTACATTGCGGAACATTCCTGGAGTTCAGTATTGAGTATAATTTTGTTCTTATAAAGCAGGATAAATGGATGTAGATTTTAAATGTAATCTGCAGCGCAACACGCTGCATTGTGAAATAATATGTGCTGTAGGTATTGTGGCGCATGAATGGGCTGTTTTAATGCAACTCGTTGCAATATGAAAATGTGAGCTGGCACTTAAATTAAACGATACGTTCAGCTTTCCTAATAAATTATGTGTTGCACCTGTCTTTAGGGTGTAACATGTTACTGATTCAGCAGCCTCCACACCTGAGTCGATATTGTGATAGTGGGCCAGGGATCTTCTCCCTGCACCCGCTGTCACAATTTAAAAATTAACACGGCCTTGCGGGGCTCTGCCCACCCAGCCTTCTCATTCATTCAGAGTTCTGTAAATGGCGGGGGGGAGGTAGCTACTATAACTACCATCAGCCATTGCGGCTGATGACTTGTAGTTCTTAATTGAACGAACAGTGCCTAATGAGTGCTCTAGGTAGTTCATTGATGCTTGCTGTCATTCTGTAACTGCCTGTATGAGCGGACAGATACACTGACAGTCTGCTGGAGCCTGAGATTGCACCCACAATCTGTTGACCGTGGGTGTAATGCTTTAGTCTCCTAATAAAAATGCACTTTATTTTCCAAAACGTCTTTCAGGACAGCACCCGAGAGATCATGGCTCCTCCTCCTACAGGAAACACCTCATCAATTAATTCTTTAATTGGAGGCCTCCACGTTGCTTCCCTCAGTTTTTTGTGTTTCCTCCAGCCGGAGGAACACCTCTGGTGAGAGCCACGATCTCTCGGGGCTTTCCTGGGAGACAAGGTTCTCAAATCAGTTTTTTTTTTTTTTTTAGGAGAGTGATCCTCCCACTTACCTCCTAGAATGGACGGTCCCGTGGGCTCCCTCTCCCTCTTCCGTGCTCGGGGAGAGCCTGTACGGCCCGGGAGGGCTGCCTCCTTTTTCTTCAGAGCGGTGGTTGCTGTACTCTCACCGACCGCTGGCGAAAGCGGCGTGGAGCTCTGCGGCGGCCGCCATTGTTCTGGTGGCCGAGGAGAGCCTCGGCCACGTCCTGTATGGGAAGAGGCAGCACTTCCGGGTCGGCGCGCGCGTCATTTCCGGCCGCAAAGCGCAGAGGGAGAGGGCAGGGTCACCTGGTGCCTTAAAGTTCCGGTTCCAGGTCAGCGCGGCGGCGTTTTTGAATCTGGAACCGGCGTTTTCTCTTCACCACGCATCCGCAGACAGCTATGGATAGCGATGCAGCGGATAAGGGGGCAAGCCAAGGCACCAGCAAGGCTAAGGTAAGGGACTGTGTCCTATTTTACACTGGGCCGCTTTCTCCTGTAGAGGGGGGGTATTCACCCTTCTCCCCCCTCCATCTCCCCCACCCCCCATCTCCCTGGTGGTGCAGTGGCTGGTGATTTAGCATGTCTGCATAATATCTAGGGGTCTTTTTGTAAAAATTGGTGGTGGTGGTGCATGGCTTGCGGGGCACAAGGAAGTTAAAGTGTTTTTTCCTATGTGCACCTGGGTGTATTGATTTGTACTGTGTAACAGTTTTTTCTTAGCGTGGTCCCTGGTTTTTTTCTTTTCTGTTTGTGCAGGCCAAAAGTTCTGCTCAACCAGTGAAGAGAAGGTGCCCTGTCTGCAAGGAAAAGTTAAGCGAGGCTTGGACCAAGTCGCTTTGTGCAGATTGCACTGCAAATGTAGTCAGGGAAGAGTCTCCATCCTTTTGTGGCGATCTAGTATCTACAATTAAGGATGAACTCCGTGCCACCTTTCAAGCTTTTAGGTCAAACCTAAGAGAAGAACCAGGCCCTTCAAGGGAACCTAGGGCTCCGCAGCCTTCTTCAGAACCCCAAGACGGCTCTCAAATATTATTGGGAGGTCCGATAGACGCTTCCCAAGAATCTGCTTCCCTTGCTCCAGATGGAACAGACTCTGAGGAGGAAGAAAATGAAGCAGAGAGCGCTTCTAAGTACAAAATGTCGCTTGAAGAAGTCGCAGGACTTTTAAAAGTAATCCATGCGACTTTGGGGATTGAAGAGGAAAAGAAGGAGCTCTCCCTACATGACCGCATGTATGCAGGTTTGGGTGATCCAAAAAGCCGTGTTTTTCCAGTCCATTCAATAATCTCGGACATGATTAAAAAAGAGTGGTTGGAACCTGAGAAAAAGCCATTTTTTTCCCGGTCTCATAAGAGAAGATTTCCATTTGAGGACAACCCGGATTCCATCTGGAACAAGGTTCCAAAACTGGACTCTGCTTTTTCACAGGTCTCAAAATCAACTGACCTTGCCTTTGAGGACATGGGCATGTTAAAGGAGCCCATGGACAAAAGAATGGATTTGCTTCTTAAAAGGGCTTGGCAGTCTGTGATGAACAATCTAAAACCAGCAATGGCAACAACCTGTGTCGCTAGGAATTTAGAACACTGGATTAACCAGATGAAGGCCCATGTTACGGCGGATTCTCCAAAACAGGAGATTCCGGACTCATTTACAACGCTTTCTGCAGCAGTATCATATATTGCGGATGCTTCAGCAGAATCCATTCGTATGTCAGCCAGGTCAGCGGCTTTGACCAATTCTGCTAGGAGAGCATTGTGGCTTAAAACTTGGCCAGGAGATGCTGCATCTAAAAATAGACTGTGTAGCATTCCCTTTGCAGGGGATTTGCTATTTGGTTCTGAGCTGGAGTCCATTCTTGACCGTACGGCTGACAAAAAGAAGGCGTTTCCGGTCAAAAAACAACAGGTACAGACCCGTAAGCGTTTTTTTCGTCCCCAAAAAGGACAACAGGAAGGAAAAACGCAAACCAAAAGGAAGCAGTGGTCTTCCCAGAAACCAAAAGGTAGGAGTGGAGTGCTCTTCCATCCTCCTGCGACCCCCGGAAAGCCGCAGTGACAATCCACCCCAAGTAGGGGGAAGACTCCAGGAGTTCATTCCCCAGTGGAGAGACATCACTACAAATCAGTATATTGTAAACATGCTCTCCCAAGGATATGTGGTGGAATTCACGGAAGAACCCCCAAAGAGATTCCTAGTGACAAACGTCCCGAGGGATCCGGTCAAGGCACTCGCCATGAAGTCCCTAATTCAGGAACTGATATCCCAGAGAGTCATTGTTCCGGTTCCAACAAGGGAGTTCTTCCAGGGGTTCTATTCTCACGTTTTCCTTGTACAGAAACCTTCAGGAAAGTACCGCCTCATCCTAAATCTAAAAATGCTGAATTTGTCAGTAGAATACAAAAGATTTCGGATGGATTCCATTTTCTCAGTAAGAAGCCTCCTGAGTCAAGGATGCTTCATGGCGTCAATAGATTTGCAGGACGCATACCTCCACATTCCTATTGCTGCCAGATCTCAGAGATATCTGAGGTTAGCGCTGAGAGAAGGGAAGAAGGTGGTACACCTGCAATTCAGAGCTCTTCCATTCGGCCTGTCATCTTCTCCAAGGGTGTTCACGAAGGTAATGGCCGAAGCTCTAGCACCCTTGCGTCTAGAGGGAATTTCAGTGATTCCTTATCTAGACGACCTGCTACTGTTTGCCCAAACAAGAGATGGACTTCAGAGAAACTTGGACAGAGCACGTGCCCACCTAGAATCCATCGGATGGATACTAAACCTCCAAAAGTCCAATCTGATTCCCTCTCAGGAGGTGTTATTCCTGGGTTTCCGTATCAACTCTGTGGAGCAAAAGATTTTTCTCCCAGAAGAAAAACGGGAAAAGCTGTTAAAGGTTGTGTCACTCTTACAAAGCAGTCAGCTTCTGTCCATCAGGAGGGTCATGTCAGCATTAGGAACCCTGACCTCTTCCATACCGGCAGTACAATGGGCAAAGCTCCATTTCAGGCCACTGCAAAAGTTTCTGTTAAAAATCTGGGATCGCCAGCAGAATTCACTAGATTCACTGGTGAAGATCCCCACCAAAGTAAAGAGGAGTCTCTGGTGGTGGAAGAACCAGGCAAGACTCTCAGCAGGCCTGTTATGGTCCTTTCCAACCCAGGTAAGGCTAACAACCGATGCCAGCTCCTGGGGTTGGGGGGCTCACATGAGCGGTCGTTGGGCTCAGGGATCTTGGTCCACAAGGGAAGCAATGAGATCTTCAAACTGGAGGGAACTAAAGGCGATAGAAATGGCATTATTGTTCTTTGCAGAAGAAGTCCAAGGGCGACATACACAAATTCTGTCGGACAACGCCACGGCGGTGGCTTACATAAACCGACAAGGGGGCACCAGAAGCAGAATACTTCAAGGCCTAGCAGAGAGCATTCTAAATTGGGCAGAGCTCCATACTCAATCCTTGTCCGCGGTCCATCTAAAAGGGACCCTAAACAGGATAGCGGATTTCCTCAGCAGGAACCAGGTGTACGAAGCGGAGTGGCAATTGAATCCAGATGTCTTCAATCTAATAGTGAAGAAATGGGGACAGCCAAGAGTGGATCTCTTTGCGACTCAGGAAAATACACAAATATCTCTCTTTTTTTCCCTGAACAGGAACGAGTCATCTCTGGGGGTAGATGCTCTGGCGCACAGTTGGAATTTTCACCTCAGCTACGCCTTCCCTCCTTTTCAGCTGATTCCGCAGGTCATAACAAAAATCCGGAAAGAGGATACGACAGTAATCCTCATCACTCCCTTCTGGCCCAAGAGGCCCTGGTTTTCGGCTCTTCTACAGATGCAGATCAAACCATACTGGCATCTTCCCGTGAGACAAGACCTTCTGTTACAAGGTCCGCTGTTTCACCAAGAAGTAGAAAAGCTAAAACTCACAGCCTGGCTTCTGAGGAGCAGCTCTTAAGGAGAAAAGGATTCTCGGATAGGTTGGTGGCTACCCTCCTATCTAGCAGAAAGAATGTTACCAGAGCAATATATCACAAAGTCTGGAAAGTCTTTAACTCTTGGTGCACTACATCCGGCAGACCATTAAAGCAGATTTCTTCTATCTTGGAATTTCTGCAAGAAGGAGCAGACAAGGGCCTAGCGATCAGTACCCTAAAAGTTCAGGTTGCCGCACTGGGGGTATATTTTGAGAAATCTATTTCATCAGAACCCCTAGTAAACAGATTCTTTAAAGCCCTCACTCGGGCTAGACCGACAGTGATCAAAAACTGTCCGTCGTGGGACTTATCAGTCGTTCTACAGGCCCTGACCAGGGAACCTTTCGAACCTCTCAATTTAACCTCCCTAAAGCTAATTACTTTAAAAACAATTTTTCTAGTAGCTATTACAACAGCTCGAAGGATCAGTGAGCTGCAAGCTTTATCTATCAGGGAACCATTTTTTTCTATTTTTTCAGACAGAATTGTGCTGAAGACGGATCCTAACTTTTTACCAAAGGTTGCCTCAGTTCAAAATAGAACCCAGGAGATAATACTTCCTACGTTTTGTTCTAATCCGTCGGGTAAGAAGGAAGAAGAATTCCATACCCTGGATGTTAAAAGAGCAGTCTTAAGTTACCTGGAAGCTACTAAAGACTTTAGGCGTTCAGACGCACTATTCATTTTATTTTCCGGAAATAAAAAAGGAAGACAAGCTTCTAGAGGAACCATTGCCAGATGGTTGAGAATGGCTATCTCAGACGCCTATTCCCTTACAGGCCAGGAGAGTCCAGTAAGTATCAGGGCTCATTCTACTAGAGCTTCGGCGGTGAGTTGGGCAGAAAAAGCTGGTGCCACCCCCGAACAAATCTGTAAGGCAGCTACATGGACAAGTCTGACGACCTTTGCCCGTCATTATAGATTAGATCTCATGACGGCTGGGGACCAGGCTTTCGGAAGGAAAGTCTTACAGGCTGTTGTCCCACCCTAAATGGGGTAAGTCTCGATTATCCTCTCGGGTGCTGTCCTGAAAGACGTTTTGGAAAAATGCAAGTTAGACTTACCGGTAACTTGTTTTCCAATAGGCTTTCAGGACAGCAGGATCCCGCCCTTTTTTTATGCTGTGGCTGTAATACTATGTAATAACTGTCGCTTATGTGTTGCAGCTGGGGCTGGAGGTTCTCTACAAACAACTGAGGGAAGCAACGTGGAGGCCTCCAATTAAAGAATTAATTGATGAGGTGTTTCCTGTAGGAGGAGGAGCCATGATCTCTCGGGTGCTGTCCTGAAAGCCTATTGGAAAACAAGTTACCGGTAAGTCTAACTTGCATTTTTTTATGTATGAAAAATATTATAAGTTAACTTGTCCTTTTTTAAAAAATAGTGAGTTACTGGTACTCCTACCACTTGCCGGGCGGTGGTTGCGTTATCCTGACTGGACGTCGTATGACGTCCAGCAAGATAACAGCCGTTGCGGCGATCAGTGATGCGGTGTCTCAGTATGACACACCACTACACCAATCTCGGTAAAGAGATTTTGCTGGAGGCTCTTTACCACGTGATCAGCCATGTCCTATCACGATGTAAACAGGAAGAGCCGTTGATTTGGCTTTTCCTCACTTGTGTCTGACAGACGCGAGTAGAGGAGAGCCGATCGGCTGCTGACGGGAGGGGTCTGTGCTGATAGTTTATCAGCGCAGCCCCCCCCCCTCGAATGCCCTCTCAGGACCACCAGGTATGCCCCCCTAGACCACCAGGGAAATGCCAGTCTGTGCCCAGGCAGCTGCCAATCAGTGCCCACCCACAATTCCTACCAGTGCCACAAGGGATGCCAATCGGTGCCATCATTAATGCCTGCCGGTGCCACCTTAGCAGTGCCCATCAGTGAAGGAGAAAACCTACTTATTTACAAAATGTTATAACTGAAACAAAAGATTTTATTTTTCAAAATTTTCGGTCCTTTTTTTAGCACAAAATAAAAACCGCAGAGGTGATCAAATACCACCAAAAGAAAACTATTTGTGGGAGCAAAATTATAAAAATTCTGTTTGGTACAGTGTAGCATGACTGCGCAATTGTCATTTAAACAGCGACAGCGCTGAAAACTGGCTTGGGCAGGAAGGGGGGTAAGTGTCTGGTATTGAAGTGGTTAAACAGTTCTCACTGCAAGGGATGCCCCCTTACCTTATTTTCCAATGATAACCTCAAATCTTTGGATTTTCATCACTTTCTGTGGCAGTGGCCACCAAAACCAATAGAGGGTGAATGTCCCCATTTGGGACACGGGTTGCAGTTGTTTTTTCAGAAAGAGTTATTTTGTGTGAAGTCCAGCTTCTTTGCTCGGGTTTCATTTGAGTGGTTGGTACCAATGGAAAATTGGCATGCAAACTGAGATGCAGCCATTCATTGCAAACTTTTGTAATTGTTTTCAAATAGTCTGTACTGGTGTTGGGGTGTGGTGGTGTGTTTTTTTTTTAAATTTTTAAATATTTTTTTGCAAATATTTAAGGTCCCATTCACACTAGAATAGTGTGGAAAAGCAGTGTCCCATGGGGCTTCCGGCACGGCATTCCAATTGCACTGCCCTTGCGATCTGCTGTGGGAGTCGGTGCAAAGTTAACGACACTCCAAACACAGGTTGCAAATGCAGTGCATTTGCCCCGCACCGGATCACATGGTACGGTGCAATGCTGTTGCTGTGCGTTTTAAAAAGTAGTGATGCACTACGTTTGGTGTATTGCGATTTCAGCCCATTCAAAATGAATAGGGCTGAAATCACACTGCACAGAATTGCATGTTTATTGCACAGGAACCGCACAGCATTACTGTGTGATTCACATGCAGTTCTTAGGGTAAATGGTTTTAAGACTATAAAAACCCTGAGCATCTCTGAAGGTTCTGCTGGCTGGACATCATACAGGACAAACTTTTTTGGAATGTGTGGATGAAGGTATCCTCTCGCTTTGCCTTTTTTGTTTTCTGACGGCGATGATATATCGGCACTAGTAGCTGTAGCCGACTTGGATAAAAAGAAAGTGTCCGGTGTCCAGAGAAATGGAACTTCTAAAATATTAATAGACGTTTATTAAAAAGTAATATGTACATCAAGCAAACGCGTTTCAAGGAGAATAGACTGCCTCTTCTTCAGGGCTGTTGGGAACAATTCCCATTGGCTTGCTGTAAATGTTGCTACTTTTTAATAAACGTCTGAACATTACTTTAGAAGTTGCATTTCTTTGGACTCTGGCCGCTCCTTTTTGTTTTATCCAAATCTACTACATGTTGAAATGACCATAAGGTCGCACATAAAAAAAAAAAACAGCCCAACCCCCAAGAGGGCCCATCGATGCCATAAATCACTGGGCACTATCCACTGGAAGGAATTCCTTCCTTTTTGCCCACACGAATACCCAGTCAGTCCAGTATAGTGTCCAAAAAAAGCTACCTATGGCCGGCGGCTCCGAGTGGAAATTTTCCAACAGGGTGGTTGTACAGAAGTCGATTGACTACTGTACCTGCCTATACATAGATTCAAATGTCACCAGTCCCTGCTGAATCTGCCAAATTTCGATCTATGTATAGCCAGCCGGCTTTACTGTGCTTTGTTTTCTTGCGTATGACAGCTTATAGCAGCCATGCACATAGACACATCTAAAGGTTTCAGCACTTGTTTTCTCCTGATAAGGGTGGGGGGTATGTTTTCCAACTCACAACAGACTTCCTGACATTGATCCTATTAAAGGATATAGAAGACGACCTCGTGTAACCTCCTTTTGCTTCGGTTACTCAAAGAAGATGCAGATGTTTTCTCCACCGCTTAGACGGCCTCTGGTTTATGGGGATTTACCCTTTTACAGCTCCGTAACCTGGAAGACTACGGATGCATTTTAACCACTTGCCCTCCAGAAGATTTACCCCGCTTTATGATTTGGCCACTTTTTGTGATGCGTCACTACTTTGTGCTAACATGCAACACTGTAGAGCTTTCTCTTTGGTATTTGATCACCACTGCATGTAGACACACGTGTGCACACGTGCGTGCGTACGTACGTGCGTGCACACATACTTTATTTGGTGATCCTGCGCACAGCTGCTGCCCTGTAGCAGTAAAACTGCTATAGGGCAGACGGTGGTCAAAGGAAATTGCAAAGATATAAATAGAAGGAAAACCCTTTGCCCTAATTTTAGGCTAAATTAAAACAAAAGTGTGTGTGTGTTGTTTTATAAGGAAATCTGACGTGTGTGCGGTCCTCTTCCAGTTAATTTGACAGGAAGTCAGCTGTATACAAGCCTGATGTAAGACTGATCTCTGTTGCCCCACCTATTAAGTTCCCCAATCTCAGGAGCTCTTTCCTAATTTTATTCTGTGTCACTCGTTTTCATGCAGTCAAGCGCACTTGAAGGTTTGTACTGGTGACAAAGTCTATTCTTCGTCGTCTTGACTGATGACTGGTGCTGTCACAGAGCAGCGCCTCTGACACAATGCATTGCTGTGAAAACACATCTCTTCTCTGGCTTGCGTTCCCAGAAGGCATCTCAGTGTAGGAGGGGCCAGTGACTCATCGCACAATTATTTTATTCTTGGTAGCTTTGTCTTGAACAAGTAGAAACCTAGTGTTAGCTTATTACAGGCGAAGCTGTCATATCTGAAATACTGCTATTACAACTTGACTGGACAAGATTATACGTTAATGCTAGCTAAAAGTCTGCCCGTTCCAGAACAGGAAAGGTTAGGGATGGAACAAACCATGCTAAAGAGGGTTTTGGTGGGCAGTATGTTCAGGAGATGTGTGTGTGTGTGTGTGTGTGTGTGTGTGTGTGTGTCTGCTAGGGGAGGTGTGTGAACAGTATGATAGGGAGCAGAATGTGTAGGAGAGAAGTGTGGTGGGTATGGAAGAGGGCAGTGTATACAGAGAAGTGTGGAAGGCATGAAAGTGGGCAATAGGTGTTGAAGTGTGGAGGGTATGAAGGCAGGCCGTAAATGCAGGAGAGGCATGTATGACACCAGCCAGTATGTGCTGGAAAGAAGTATGAAGGGTATGACCAGAAAAAGGATTGTAGATTGCATCCCGCTATACAATCTGTGAGGGAGAGGCTTGCGGAGGGCATGCAAGAGGCTAATATACATATTATATATAATATAATATAGGAGAGTGTGTAGTGTATGGGGATTGTGGGCAGGACAGGGGTTTGAACAAAATATGGAAACGCCAGGTAAAAGAATTTAACTAATATGGTGTTGGACCGCCTTTTGGCATCCAACATAGCCTAAATTCTCTTGGATGATGAATAATGGAATCTGATGCCACTCTTCATGCAAAAATTGTTCCAGTTCTCTGAGATGCAGAAAACGAGCCTGAACCTTGTTCTCCAAAATTGACCGTAGTGGCTCTATGATATTGAGGTCCGATGACTGTGGTGCCCAGGGAAGGTGCGACACTTCGTCTGCAATTTGATAACACCAGCTGTGTGAATCAATCAGAGCAGCATTATGGTCTTGATAAATGGTGCGGTCTTCGGGAAGCATTGTCTGCACGTGGTTGTCCATAGTCGCTGACAGTGACTCTGCCTTTTCAACGTTATGATGGGGTTTTCAGAATACCAAGATATGGCTGGCCAAACCATGATTGCGCCACCACCGTGCTTTACCGTTGGCACAAGACCTGGTCGTATGCTTGGGACGGTGTTTGCCACGTGTAAATGAAAGTTGTGAAGCTCGATTCATTGGACCATGTTACAGTCTTCCATTGATCGATAGTCAACGGTTTATGGGTGTTGCATCACTCCCTTCTCTTCTGAGCTTTAATATCGGTCGCAACTCGCTAGTAGTTTGGCAGTTGCAGCTCGCCCGTGAATCTTTTTGCTTATAAAGTTCCCACTGCACAGTTTTTGTGGACACTGCTTTTGGAAGACTGAGATTGAGCTCTACAGTCACTTTTGCAACAGTTTTCTTGTTTCGGGTCTCAATGCTGCGCAATATCCTTTTTTTTTTTTTTTTCGTCTTTCGGTCAGTTGACCATGTTGACTGCGCTTATGTTCATCAGATGATGTCCTAACCTTTGATACTGTACCTCGTGACCCCGCAGATAAATTGGAAACTTTAGTCCACAGAGGCACCAGCTAAGCGGGCACCAACACCTTGCCCTCTTTGAAACTCGGTAATCTCTGTTATGACTCTGTATTACTAGCAGCGCACGCAGTGAATGATGAAGGCGAGTCTTCCCACCTGTTAGCTAGGTGTCTCCTCACGCAGTGCAAGCAAATGTTGCATCACTTTCGCTTTCAACACAAAACATGTCACTTTCACACCTGCAAATCAAGTAGCGTTTTTTCAGATTTTTGTCCAACCCTTGTATGTTCATACATGGGGTGTGGATGGGTGGACAGTATGTGCAGGAGAAGAGTGTGGTTTGTACAACAGTCCAAAAATAAGGCCTGCTAAACTTAAAGCGGTCTTCCACACAAAAATAATAATTAAAAACCAGCTGCTACACATACTGCAGCTGCTGGCTTTTAATAAATGGACACTTTCCTGTTCTGGAGTCCAGCGATGTTGGGTGCTGCTGCCACCATTGCGGGTAAGGGTACCCGGCAGTGTAGCTTTTCGGCTTCACGCCGGGAACCCTACTGCGCATGCACAAGGCCCACTCTTGTCTCCTCCTGGCCCGGGGGAGGAGGGAGCCCCGCGCTGATGTCACGGGCCGCGGCCCGAACTTCCGGAAGTGGTAAAAGATACCTGTCAGACAGGTATCCTATCCCCCCTCCCCTCCGAAAGGTGCCAATTGTGGCAACGGAGGGGGGAAGGATTCCGATTACGGTTTAATCAAGCCCAATTTTTTTGTATAATGTGAAAGATGATGTTGTGCTGAGTAAATGGATACCCAACATGGCACGCTTTAAAATTGCACACTCATGGAATGGCGCCAAACTTCAGTACTTAAACATCTCCATAGGCAACGCTTAATTTTTTATTTTTTTTTACAGGTTACTCGTTTAGGGTTACGGAGGTCTAGTGCTTGAATTGTTGCTGGCGCTCTAACGCACGCGACGATACCTCACATGTGTGGTTTGAACGGCGTTTACATATGTGGGCGGGACTTGCGTGTGTTCGCTTCTGAGCGCGAGCTACTGGGGACAGGGGCGTTCAAGAAAAAAGTAAAAAAAATTAAAGTAAAATACATTTTTTTTTTTTTTTTTTTTTATCACTTTTGTTCCTATTACAAGGAATGTAAACATCCCTTGTAATAGGAATAGTTTGTGACAGGTCGTCTTTTATGGAGAGATGCGGGGTCAATGAGACCCCACATCTCTCCTCCAGGCTGGAAAGCATGAGATCGTGAAAAAAAAAATATTCACGATTTCATGCCGACAGCTGCGATTGCGGCTTTGTTTTACTTCCGGGCACCCGGGCGTGACGTCATAACGTCGCGCCCGGGCAGCCGATGGTCATAGAGAGGACTGGTGACCATCTGGTCACCAGTCCTCTATGCTTCTCATCCGGTGCCAGCAGACCGTTTCTCCGGGTCCCCGATGGCACGGGAGAGCCCGGAGAAGCACCGTATGGCGGCGGGAGGGTTGGAGACTTCCCCTATAAGAAGGTTCAAGCGGCAGAACTGCAGCTGTGATCATTCTTATGGTGCACAGAATCGCTGGATGAAAAGATTGATATCTGAATGATGCCTGTAGCTGCAGGCATCATTCAGATTTCCTCAGATATCCCCACTGAAAGTCAATCACGTCATATGACGTCCTTGGGCGGGGAAGTGGTTAAAGCGGAGTTCCACCCAAATTTGGAACTTCTGCTTAATCCACTCCTCGCCCCCTTACATGCCACATTTGGCCTGTAATTTTTTGGGGGGAGGGGGGAGTGGGGGCTTCAGTAGGAGTGGGACTTCCTGTCCCACTTCCTCCTTCCGCCCTGGGGCCGCCTAGGCGATACGTCATATCGCCTTTTGGCGGCCCCTCCCTGTAGGCGATCACCTGTCCACTCGGAGCGCTGCGCCATTCGCATATGCGCAGTGAGTGCCCGGCCGTGAAGCTGAAAGCGGTCAGGCTGGGTGCCCACACTATATGGAGAAGGGGGGAGAGGAGCGGAGCGTCACTGGACAGTGGAACAGGTAAGTGTATGTTTATTAAAAGCCAGCAGCTACACTTTTTGTAGCTGCTGACTTTTAATAAACATAAAAAAAAAGTCTGGAACTCCTCTTTAAAGCATCGTTTGTAGAAAATCTAGGGTACTGAAGTTCATTGTCATTCTGCAGGCATGCAGAGTTTTTAAGCTTGACTTGTTTGGTGTCTTTTTACGGCGCAACGTCTTAACATTTTTACCGACAGTTGCATTTGTGTGCCCGATGGCAAACTTTTTTTAATGTATTATTTACTGAAAATTGGCGCTTGATGAACCGTTTGGTCAATATTGTGTGACAGTTGAACATTTTGAACTACAGCTATTCTATTTTCCAGGTCACCCGCTTTCAGAAAACATGTTTGGAAGTTTTTGCTAAGGAAAACGGTAACGCCAGAATTTTTTTTTTTTTTTTGAGACGTTCTATAGATATTTCTGAGGAAACTTCAGGCTGAAAATTGGAGCATTGCTCTGTAATATATTTGCAATGAAGAAGACTTCTTGCCTTTAATCGCAGAGCGAGTGCACTTGCAAGTGAGCATGCACTCCAAAGATTATTGCACTGCTATTTATTTTTAATCCTATGTGGAGGGGTATAAACTGGGATCATGGATTTCATAGTCTTGTGTCTCTGTGGGTGGCAACAGTGCAACACTGCATATGAATAGTTTTACTAGATCTCTCACACACTATCTCTCACCAAATAGCCATATGTTTCCCGTCGTCCTAATCATGCTAATCACATGAGTATGAGTCATTTTTCTTCAGGGTATGAAACCTACGCACATTAAAAACATCTTTTATGTACATGGCCATATTGCCTAGTAAACAATTATTTTTTTTTAAGTGCTATTTTTGTGCTTTGGAATTTTGGAAAGTACTGTTTTTTTATATGCAGATTTATTCAGCCTGGACTACTTTCTTGGATCCTGATTGGTTTTACTGGATTGGATAATTTTCTGCAAAGGCACATGCAGTTAAATTTTGAATTGGTCGGGTTGGTTAGATTCGCCTGTCTACCAATTATTGTAGATCTACTGTTTTATTTTTTTTAAATTATTTTTTTTTTTTTGTTTTTATTCTTGCTTGGGCTTTAGAAGTTTCTATTGTGTCGGAGTCATATTTGTTTAAAGCAGTGTTTCTCAACTCCAGTCCTCAGGGCCCACCAACAGGCCAGGTTTGCAAGATAACTGAAATGCATCACAGGTGATATAATTTGCTGCTCAGGGATTGCAGTATTCTAGTCTGCATCTCACCAAGGTAATACTTAAAATCTGGCCTGTTAGTGGGTCCTGAGAACAGGAGTTGAGAACCACTGGTTTAAAGGGTGATCATCTATGGCTCACTAATGGAAAGCATTGTTACTGATTGCAAAGATCTAGCTTTAAAAAGGGGTTAGTATATCTGTCCATCGTTGGGCCACTTGCACACGGGCATCATAATTTACTGATGGTTACTCAGGAACTTGTAAGGGGCCAAAAACTGTGTGTAAAGACCGGAGCAATGTTGAGTATATGTACGTAAAATTCTTTATTGCTAGTATTGTAATATACTCACCTATACTCGCGTAAACCCTTTTAAAGGGGTTGTAAAGGTTCATGTTTTTTTCACCTTAATGCATCCTATGCATTAAGGTGAAAAAACTTCTGATGTTTTCCGGCCCCCCAGCCCCTGGGTTTACTTGCCTGAGCCCTCAAGTCCCACGTCGAGAACGTGCTTTATCTCGGCCCAGTCTTCTTGGCTGTTCTCAGCTCTTCATTGGATAGGTTGATAGCGCATACACCCACACCCTCTGGAGATGACATGTTGCGCCAACACAGGCCCTCCCACTAAGTGACAGGCTGCACACATACTTTCCCCTTAGAGGTGACAAGCAGCACCAGCCCACCCACTCATCCATACTACCTTCTGAACCATGAAGGGGTCCCGGGCTCGTCTGTTTACTCTCGACCACTTCACAGGTCCATTTGGAGCAAAACCATATCAGGCCTGTGTGAAAGGGACTTTCTTGCACAGGTGGCTTCGGTATGGTACCAGCAGGTGGTTGAGCTAGGGTTTTGCAGCACCTTGACCACTGACCTACAAGTTAACGTGGCCATTGCCACAACCATGTTGCTGTGGTTATGGCAGTGAAAATGATACCACTTGTTGCGTTTGATAGACGGAACCACCATCAAATGAGACCGCTCTGCAACACCATGTAATGCAGACAGTTGCAGTGCTGATGGCTTTCAGTGGTCAACACAGGTGGTGAGGTCAAAGCGGCACCTTTCACAGTGCACCTTATGAATTAGCCAACTTGGACTTTGTTGCATGGGTGTTTTCATTTCTTATATACTGTTTAGAAAGTGCACATCATATTAGGATATTTTCTCTTCCTGGTTAGCACTGCAGTGAAGCCTGGGCATACAGTCAAGACAGCTGATTGTGGGAAAGGCGCGCACACACCCCCTCTCCTCATAGGTAGAGACTTTCAGCTCTTTGAATAGTGCAGGGTTTATAGCATCCTCCCCAACACAAAACTCAGGCTGCTTTTATCACATGTGACCGAGAACTTGTCAGGAGTTATCAGGCTGATAACAGAAGAACAGAGCAGGCGACAGCTATGGGTCATAGTGCTTTGAAGAGAGATAACAAAACACTGCAGATATGTGCCCAGCTCAAATTTCTTGAATCGGGTTTACAGTCACTTTAACCCGGCCATACATGGTTTGAAATTTGGCCAGTTCAGCAGGGACTGGACGAGTTTCGACCCATCGATGGGCATCCTAGTTGTACACAAGTCACACTATCAATCAACTTGTGTACAATCAGCCTGTTGGATTTTCCCCAAACGATTAGATTCTGTTTACATCTCTGCGTTCCGAATCGTGGGCATAATTGCTGCGATTCTGCCAGCGATTCGCAATGGCGGCAAATCGCGGGACGCCCATGTGTCAATTTCAATAGCACTCCAAACGGGACGTGAGTTTCCCACGATTCGTCGGGTGACAATCATGGTAAAATCAAGCAGATCTGTAGGACACCTTTTGCCCAAAAGAAGCACATGAGCTTCTACACGATTCTATTTTTGTGATTTTACTGCGCTTGTTGGCCCCATACGCCAAGATGTGAACGGAGCCTTTGTGCCGCTGGCTATAGCGGGGAAGGCTTCCCGCTGGCATTACACAATAGTGCTGCGGGAGGGATTCCCTCATCAACACCAACTGTGTTGATGTAAGTCTAGCAGTTCTTTTCTTTCTTTCTACCCATGGTGGAAGCAAAGCAAACTGCGTAATCAATAACTTGCCTTTGGCCCCTTTCACACGGATGGTCCGTTCAGGTCCGCCTGTCAGTTTTTTAGGCGGACCTGAACGGATGCTCCATGTAGCCCTATGGATCCACGGATGTCAGCGGTGACATGTCCGCTGACATCCGCTCCGCCAAAGTGTGACGGAGGAAAACCCTATTTTTCCATCCGTGAGCGGATCGGATGACAACGGACTCTACGGTCTGTCGTCATCCGATCCCCCATAGGGGAGAGCAGCGCTCTGACAGGGCGGTCCCTGCACAGTGTGCAGAGACCGCCCAGTCATCTGCCGGCTCAGCGGGGATCAACGGAGCGATCCCCGCGGAGCTTCATGGGGCGGATCTTCACGGATCCGTCCCGTGTGAAAGAGCCCTTAGCCTGATGTGTCCTGAAGGGTAAGGTACGCGGGGGTCATGAACAATGAGTTTTAAATGGTTATTGGTGTTGGGTGAAGGTTCTATACAGCTCTGTTCTGCGGCACACAGGTGAGGGAAACCCAAGTTGTTAGTTTCCTTCTCTGTCTTTAGTTAAAATCTGTATCTAGCCAGGTTTTTTGTCTCGCTAATTTCCTTCCTCTTTCCTGTTTTTCCAGTGCATGCCGATTCCCTGCAGCCCCAGAATTCATTCTAGGCGTCTCCATGCAATCTTGCCAGTTAATTATTCATGCCTGCAATTTTCTTCCCTTTCATAATTCTGAGGTCATGCTTTCCTGGTTCTTCCCCTCCGATTTGCTGCACAGTGATGGCTTTTGTTGTGGTGGATATTGTCTTCATCTTAAGTTCCTTTTCTAAAATGATTTTGATATTTTAGCCTTCTGTGTAATCTGTTAAAAGATGAAAGTGGGGGGGGGGGGGGGAAGCTATGTGGATTACAGGAAAATGTAATCACTAAATGATTTTACTGCAGAATACCTGATTTGAAGTCGGATCTAACTAAAATGTTTTCTATTGATGTGCAAGGTTAGAACTTGGTGACTACATCTTTTGGGGAAATGCCCTTTCGACCCCTGTTAGGACTCCTACCTTAGTTCTTATTTTTGCAGGCTTTTCCCCCCTCTGTTTCCACCTTGTAATCTGACCAGTAACACATCTCCTGTATTAGAGTGCAGTTTTTTTTTTTTTTGAGATAAGCCCCCTTTCACATGGCCAGTTCGTTGCTGCTGCCGGATTCCTGCGGCAAAAATCTGTGGAGATCTTTCTGCATGATTGATTGGGTAATAGAGCTGCATGATTAATCATCAAAGAATCAAAATTGCGGTTCTACCCCCCCCCCCGAACTTTAAAACATTTCCCTGATTCTATGCAACAGGTCCAGAGTTCTCTGCTCACTTCTGGCAGCGGATGACAAAAAACAATCCAGACCGCCTGCCAAGTTTCTCAACACCGGAGAAGACTATAAACAGAGTAACATTTTGTTCTTGGATCACTTTAAAAAAATAAAGGATTTTCCCGAGAATGGGACGGGAATTTCTAATCCAATTACTGGAACACAGCACTGGATATAAAAAAATAAAGTGCAGCTTTAACAAGAGTACAACTAAAATGTATGTACACAGCTAAACCACACCATAAAGGGATAAGTGTGCAATAAGATTTTAGCCTAGTTCATTTAGTCCTCATAAAGCCAGTGAATAACGGGTGACGTAGAACAGGCCAAAAAAAGTTCTCCACCATCAGAAGTCAAACATAGCCACTTACTTGATGCTCTTGAACACTACAATAAAGGTGGTCAAATAGCGCTGTTTAATTTAAATTGGCTCCACCAAACTCGTTTCGTCATAAGACATCGCCAGGGTCCTGGTCAAGGATGGTTATCTCCCTCTATATTGCCGGCAAGCGGAAGAGCAACTCCTGCTTTACCATATGTGCTCCAAAGATCAGAACTGGAGCCAACAATGCCCCAAACACCGACTATAGCCTGAACCCAGAACTGACTACTGAAATACATCCAAAAGGCATCAAGGATGGAAGAGATTTAAAAAGGGCCAAATGATCGAATGAATGAAACTAAAGAAAATGTAGAGCTGCACTTTCTCTTTTTTTTTTTTTTTAATTATTATATTTTTATTTGTCAGGGTGGATTTGATTTAAATCAAGTCGATTTTTTAATTGCTAGTACAAAGGCTTGATTTAAATCAACAATTTAAATCATAATTTTTAAAGAGCAACTGCCATTTCTGTCCTGTAGCAGCTCCTCCTCTGACCCACTGTTGACTCACCGACAGTCCCATTAATTTTAATGGGACGGTTGGTGATGCGGCGGTGACGCAACAAGGTGATGGACATGGTGGCAGCAGGTGAGTGAATGCCCGCTAACAGGCGCTGCCATGATGGATATGTAATGACAGGTGCTCCTTAAATGTAAGGACTTATTCTTGCTCTTAGAATCTTTAATATTTGCAAACAAAGTGAAAGTTTCCTATTTAGAATGAGCAGCTGTCAGGTTAGTAAAACGACAATATTGGAACCGATTCAATCGCACAGTTTGTAGTGTACATAGATTTGCAAAACAATGGAATATTCCTGAAGGTTTATCTCATGGTTACTGTAAAATTGTGTGAATGCATCATGCAGTCCATGTTATCTCAGCTTGCAGAGCTTGGATTCATTTAATTAGTTTACCAAAAATGTAAATGTTGGATATACAGCCTCATTCTATATTACTAAGCTCCATTTCATGCTAAATAAACTAAGTTATTAATGTATCTTAAATGAATACAAAATTATCTTTAGATTTTTACTCAAAGCATTTTATTTAAAATAAATTTGATAAAAATAAAAAAAACCTTTTATTTTTTTATCATTGATCTCCACCCTGTTGTTTGTTGCCTACAAATTGTCAGCTGCTTTTTATTTATTCATTATGTATTACCAAAAGTATTGGGACACCTGCCTTTTATTTATTTTTATATATATATGTATATGTGTGTGTGTGTGTGTATATATGCGCACACACTTTAATGGTGTCTTAGTCCGTAGGGTTCAATATTGAGTTGGCCCACCCTTTGCAACTGTAACAGCTTCAACTTTTCTGGGAAGGCTGTCCACAAGGTTTGAGTGTGTTTTTTTTTTTTTTTTTTTATTATGGGAATTTTTGACCATTCTTCCAATAGCGCATTTGTGAGGTCAGGCACTCATGTTGGATGAGAAGGCCTGGCTCACAGTCTTCACTCTAATTCATCCCAACGTTTTCCTATCAGGCTGAGGTCAGGACTCTGTGCGGGCCAGTCAAGTGCCTCCACCCCCAAACTCGCTCATCCATGTCTTTATGGACCTTTTTTCGTGCACTGGTGCGTAGTAATGTTGGAACAGGAAGGGATCACCAGCCCCCCACCCAAACAAGCATGAAATTGTCCAAAATGTCTTGGTATGCTAACCCCTTAGGAGTTCCCTTCACTGGAAGCAAGGGCCCAA
This sequence comes from Rana muscosa, assembly GCA_029206835.1. Lineage (NCBI taxonomy): Eukaryota > Metazoa > Chordata > Amphibia > Anura > Ranidae > Rana > Rana muscosa. The sequence continues at coordinate 540,061,518 of CM055118.1, read as the reverse complement.
CCCCTGAAAAATAAAGGCAGGTGTTTTGTATACTTTTGGTAATGGCGTGTATATTGTGCCCTAGTGCAAGTATTCTTTTGGTTACTTGTATACTGGAGGTAGGTGAGGCTACATACAGTTGCTGCAGGGCACACAGTGGGCACCTTGGTCCAAACTAACCCTCACCAAAACATGGAGATCAGCTGACTGGCAAGAAATGCATTTGGCCCCTTTCACACGCGCGGATCCGTTTTTGGACATCCGTTTGCTCAGCGGGGATCGCTCCGTTGATCCCCGCTGAGCCGGCGGATGTCTAGTCTGTCTCTGCACACTGCAGAAACGGACCTTTTCAGATCTCCGCTCTCCTCTATGGGGGATCGGATGAAAATGGACCATCTGTCTGTTTTTCATCCGATCCTCCAGATGCATGAAAAATAGGGTTTGCATCCGTCTGGATTTGGCTGATCGGATGTCAGGACAGGTTATCGCTGACATCCGTCGCTCCATAGAGATCTATGGAGTGTCCGTTCAGGTCAGCCTGAAAAAACTGTTAGGCGGATCTGAACGGCCCGCACGTGTGAAAGGGGCATAAACTTCTAAATGCTAACTTCTGAAAATGGCGATCCTCGATTTAAAGAGTAACTTCACCTTTAAAAATGACTAAGGTACCTTCAATTTTTTTGCATACTTTTTATTTATATTTTATTTTTTCTCTCATTTTCATGGTGGCCATTTTTTTTTACTAAGAGCAGATTAATCCATCTACACTTCCTGGAGCTGTTGGTCTGCCTGCTGGAACATGTGACAGTGTGTGTGTCAACTGAGGGGGGGCACTGGGGATGCATCACCAATTAATCCCTTACCGAGAAGGTGGAAAATACATTAATTATAAATTTAAAGGGGGGGGGGACTTTTAATGAATGAGAATTTCATATTTGCATGCAGAGCTGCATCATGATGTAATTTTTGGTGAAAGGTCCCATTTAACACTTTGCCTAATGTAAGAATTTTTGAAAATAATCCTGTTGCTTCTCATGGACTATTGTCACGGAGAGTCGGGCATTATGCTGATTATACAAAACAACGGGGATCATTTGAAGAGATAAGCTTGGTGACAGCCAGTTGATTATTTGCACTTGTGCCCCCTGCTTGGTGTACACAGCATGGACACTTGAAATTGCTTCTTCTAAATGCTTTTTAAATGTTCAGGCTGAAGGTATGATATTTTACAAGTCCTAATTGCCTGCCTTTTTGCCATTTTAAGCTTGTTTCAGAGCCCAGATTTATTTTGCACGGTAACTATTCATCAAGCGGTTTTAAAATGCTTTGTACCAAACCTTTTGTGTTTTTGTACATATTTGGTACAATACATACCCATCGTGCATTATGTGTGCGAAGAGGTATGGGACTGTGCTAGAGAATTGACTCGCCTCTTGTAGTTACATTTTATTTAGAAATGAATACATTCCAAGTGAATAGGAAAAATATATTGTATGTATGTCGTTGGTGACGGGGTCTCTTTAAAGCGGAGGTCCACCCTAAAAAAAGTAACATTTAACTCGCTCCTTTAAATCTCTTAAACATTTGAAGAAAAAAAATGTACTTGCCAGAAATGCTTGTTGCTAGGCAGTCCTCCTATTCTGCCACTTCCTTCTCCGAGGAGCTCCTCGTTCGCGTCCTCCCTCGTGTTGTCTTCTGGGAAATTGGGCGTGCTGTCTTCTGGGACCGGTGTGTCCTAGAAGACAGCCGACCATTCACAAAGCGCATGCGCAGTAGGAAACGGGCAGTGAAGCCGCAAGGCTCCACTGCCTGTTTCCCTTTATTTCAAATGGCGGCGCTGGCACCCGGTCCGATGGACGGATCGGCCTCGGGGTGTCGACATCGCGGGCTCCCTGGACAGGTAAGTGTCCTTATTAAGTCAGCAGCTACAGTGTTTGTAGCTGCTGACTTTTAAAAAAAAAAAAAAAAAAAGTTTTTGTCTGGAACACCGTTTTTAACCACTTCCACACCATATCTGACATCTCTCACATTAAAGGGGTTGTAAAGCTTTGCGTTTTTTCACCCTAATGCATCCTATGCATTAAGATGAAAAAACACCTTGCAATCTGGGCCCCCCCCCCACGTTTTACTTAAGCCACGAAACTCCACTATATATAGATATAGATATATCTATAGATATAGATATATAGATATATAGATATATAGATATATAGAATATATATCTATATAGTGTGTGTGTGTATATGTATATGTGTGTATATATATATATATATATATATATATATATATATATATATAATCTCTATCTATACCTTTACAACCCATTTTAAAGTAAAAGCTCTTCAAATAAAACTAAATTGTGTGTGTGTGGTTTTTTTTTTTTTTTTTTTTTTTTTTTTTTATTAATTTCTTTTGACTTTTTTTTTTTTTTTTTTTTTTCCCCCAACTTTCTTTTTATAAAAAGGATGACGCATGACAAGTCCTTAGACATGGGTTATATTAGATCCCATGTCTCTCCTCTGCCCTCCAAAGCAGCCAGTCCAACTGGGATTGTTTTGATTGGCTGCTTTACTAGCCAGCATAGAGATGATCAGGAAGTACCTCTTTCATCTCGGCAGTGGCCCCAGGCTTCTCATGAGACTCGAGAGCTGGAAAATGTTGCAGGTGGGGGGGTATTGGGCGAGCGGCTTCCTCTACACACTGACCTCGGGGGGGGGGGGGTCGGCACTCTCTCGGCCCTACCACCTTTTTACAGAACAGCTGGGCAATTTTTTTTGCTATTATGAACTGCTTTTAATACAATGTAAAATTATTCTCTTGGCTGGAAATATCTTCTCCTTTTTCCTAGGGTCAGCCTTAACAGTGTGAAGCTAAAATTCACCCTAATTTTCAGGATCGCTATTTGCAGAAATGTGACAATTCGACAGCCTGCTGTATTCCTTGTATCTCTAATTTTAGATGCTTCACAATATGCTCAGATAGTAGAATTCAGTCTTAAAGGCTGCAGCTCCTCGGTCTTCCCCTGGTAACAAGATGCATAGTATGTAGAAGCTAAGAAGCTCATTGTTATGTGCTACGCGTTCTTGTTGTATTTTGACTTGTGTTTATTTTCTCTTTTGTATAGAATTAAAAGCTTTCTTTGTATTTTAGCCCCCACCCCCCCCCCCCCCCTCTCATTCAGCGTGCTCATACCTGTCTTACGATTTCGCTGTGAGTTTAAACTGCTACTGATTAATATATTCATCTTTTATCGAGCTATGAGTCATATGGTCAATAACAGAACACTTTCTTGACAGCTCCCACACATGCCATTAAATGAAATTGTAAAAATTCGGAATCTTTCACGGATTGAATTCTACAAACACCAACACTTTTAGGAATTTCCATATCTGTTTATCTTTTGTTAGGTTCAGTAGAATGGAAGTACTTCTACAGTCTGTTTAAAGGGGAACTCCACTTTCGTGGGGGGAAAAAAATGGCAAATAAAGACCCCTTTCACACGGGCGGATAGAATTCAGCTTTTAGCTGCGGATAGATCAAGTTATCTACCGCAGCTAAACTCAAACAATGCTTTCCTATGTCCCCATTCACACACAGCGTTTAGCAACAGTTTCATTACATGGGGTTTGGTGCGGATAGAAAAAATAAATTTGACTGCGTCCAGGAACGATTTTTTTGCAAATAGCAGCGGCAACAAGGAAAGAAAAACAACAAAAAGCAACTGCAAGTGAACGCTGTGCCAGGATTCTCTGAATTTCAAAATAACAAAACATGCTTTTAACTGCGGCAGAACAGCCGCCCGTGTGAAAGGGGCCTTAAAATTGCCTATACAGCCCCTATTGTAATGTTGTTAAAAAATTACCTTATCTTTTCACTCTGCAGATCTATAAAGTGCATTATGGCAACCTGGAGGCATTCGGTACACAGATGTTGTGCAGAAATATTCAAGATTCTGCCCCTTCCTTAAAATTATATATATATATATATATATATATATATATATATATATATATATATATATATATATATATATATATATATATATATATATATAAAATTTCTCTCATATACACTTGCCTGCTTGGTGCAGTGGTTTGCGGAAAGCCAGCAGCCCAGATCCTCCTTGTGTTCCCCACCGGCGCTCCTGGCTAACCCTCCTTGACCAGTGACCCCCAATAGCAAACCGCTTGTGCAGATTGCTGGATAGAGGGCTCAGTTGAGTATTAGGGAGTGCTGCACACAAGGTTTCTTTACCCTTCATGCATAGAATGCCTTCAGCCTTTACAACCACTATAAGATATGTCAGGTTTTGGGCATCCCCTGCAATGAATGTCCTTTTTGGTGACATTCTCCCAAAGGGGAAATCGTGTCTAAAGGGATGCAGAACTTGCCACTTTATTAGAGCCCTGCAAATGCAGCAGTTGGTCACTAATGATAAAGTCACACCTATAGAAAATCCAGTATCCATAAGACACAGAAAAATAGGTAATTTTTCAGAATAGCAAAAGGAAGGAATCTGTAACCAAGTTGATTAAAATCCTTGCAATGTGCATAGATCACCCAGAATTTTTTTTTTGTCTTTTTTCCCCAACAAAAGTGGAGTCCATTTTTTAAAATATTTGGACCAGAAGTGCCTTCCTTCAGTATCTTTTTTATTAATGTTAGAGTGGTCTGCAAAAATAACCTAGTTCAAATATCAATATTTGTCCTGGGGTGGGTACTTGCCTTCTCTCAGTACTTTCATTCCTCCCTCCTATGTGACTGTTCGGGTGCTTGATGATTGGTCATCGGGCTCCCAGCATTAGGTTGGGAGTTAAGTAACAAGATATCTTCTCATTAATCCTGCAGGTGAATGTAACCACAAGGGAGAGTGATGTGAGAATAAATATAAACCAGTACCGGGGTTGGCTTTGAAGTAAACCTGACCCTTCAAGCTAGCCATACATGGTTATTTATTTTTTTGTTTAGCCAATCGATTTCCCCCAGCCACACATTCCATGTGGACGCTGGAATCCTTCATGGTGTGTCATTGTATTTTGACAGCGGGATGCCCCCTGCCATAAGAATAGACTGATGAGCACTGAAGCCAATTGGCTACAAGTACTGATCAAGTGAAAATTTCTCAGCAGGAGAGTAATAGCCGTAGATGGCTCAAAATTCTGCTGAGGAGGCCGAATTTTGATCTGTTTGGCCAGCCCTGTGTGGCCACCACTGGTTCACTTTTTATACTAGCCAATTCAGCCAACTATAGTGTGCATAAGGATGTAAATCATGTTATTTAGGGTAACAATATGATAATTCATTACGTTATTTAATGCCAAGTCAACTGAAGTATTGCAAAGCAGCTGTCTAGTACAACTCCTATGGTGTTAACCTTTTCCTAGCGGTAATGATTCTTCTAATGAATTCTGTGGAATTAATCCCTCACTGATTGGGGTAATCCTAACAGAAGTTGCCTTGGCAACTAGGGCTAACTACTCAACTGATTACAGAATAGCAAGACGTAGTGAAAATGGTGCAGACCTGCTAATAATAGTAAGATACTCCCTTACGTTTTGAAGGTAATCAATGAGTGAAAAATCTTAAAGGGAACCTTTCCATTTTACAAAAATACTAACTTGGTACCACTAAATTGCTCCACCATCCCTTTCCACTGTTCTTTTTTTCGTATAACTGCTGGAAAGAGACTAAACAGAGCTGTTCCTGATATTAAGATTAACTCTTTGTGAAAAGTCAACAGTCAAGTCATCTGCATTTCTAACCACACCCCCCGGCACTGAGCTTTGGTACAGTCCACTATCGGAGCAAGAGAATGGCGTTCTCTTTGATCAAGCTGTGAGGGACCACCTGGAAAGATGGTAGCTCTTACCGAGGAAAAGGCTTTGCCTCGGGGACAGCTGTTAACAAAGCTTTTATTTGATATTGTACAAGTGAATTTTTATTTTTTTTATGTACATCCTATATTTACATATTGGCAAAGAAAAGGTTGGCTCTACCAATTCAAAATCTCACTTTTTGAGATGGGAAGAACTTTTTCACACCATCATTGTGCATTGCAGCATGTTTGCTTGTGTGCCGTACAGGTGGTCCCCTGGTTACAAACGTCTGACTTGCAAACGACTCCTAATTACAAATGGAGGGAGACGACAGGAAGTGAGAGGAAATCTACCCCTACGAAGGGAAATTCACTCCTGTAAGTGTTAACTTGGGGTAAAAAGGTACCTTCACTGTTGCTTTATCACCAAGACTTGTTTCCACAACAACCCAACATTTTCAAAATTCAATTGTCATTGGGACAAAGTGAGGAGAAAACTTCTGGACAGGGGCACAGACAAAAACAAACATTTACAGGGGTGTTAACCATTCCCTATGTTATCGAAAAACTTTAATGTACATTTTCCAACTTGGATTCAACATGAGAACAAACCTTGTTTGTAACCCGGGGACCGCCTGTGTTCTGGCATTGGTGCAGATGTGCTGTTTGGGACTAACTTTTTTTTTCCTTCGTTAAAACCTAATTGAAATTTTGCATTTCATTGGTGACCATACAATGCAGCAGGATTGCGTCATTGCGGTGAACCAATAAAGTCCCCCCACTGCATGCACACAGTGTTGTTGTGTGAGCTACTATGATGGGTAACAAGGATCCTTTTTTTTTTTTCTGGTTTACAGTATGTCCAATCAACATCAAAGCCTAAGTAACTTTAGGAAACCTTGAATAAAAGAGTCTGAGTGATATTATGCAAACACAGAACAGAGTAATAGAACAAACATGGATGAGAGGTGCATGAGACAAATCCATGGATTGAAGATGGCTTCCGGGAATCAACAATCAACTATGTTCAGGCGTTAACAATCTGACTATACAAAAGGACATTGCACTCTAGGTCCATGGCGTAGTTTCAGAAAAAACTCCAGAGGTAGGGGGGAGATGGGGCCAAGGATGAGGCAGAGACAGGGAAGGAAGGTGGGATAAGAGGGCTCAACAGACTACTCAGGCTGAGTAAGGCTGGCCATATAGATGGATCAATTTTCTTTCATGCAACCATGGGAAGCCACTGCCCCTGTTGGGACAACAGTCTTTATTGCTAGCAGGTATAACGGCCACAAGCAACAATCTCATGAAATCTGGCAGGCTGGTTGTACCCAAGTTGATTGGCTGGGTACATTCAGCCTGCCCATCCAGTACATGCTTGACTGGTTCAGCAGGAACCATTTTTGTCTGGCTTTAGTGCATTCAGATAAGCATGCATTCAGATAATCATGAGTATATTGAAAATACTGCCAGGGCATCCAAGTGGACCTTAAAGTCTCTTCTGTATTGTGGAGATCAGCGGTCAAGTCTTCCGTGTCCCCAATCTCGTTGACCTTTTGCGAACCAAAGATTTAGTGGCTGGGCACGTAGTTTCACTGTAGTGGAATACAGGCCTTTTGCCTTTCTAAGAGTCTTTTGAAGAGAGGTGCAACAGGCAGTAGAGCTATCACTGTCACATCTACTGAAGTGCGCTGACAGGACACGACAGGCTGTCTCAAACAGAAGGGTCTTACTTTGGGGCCCTGCCAGAATATGTAAAACATGGTGTATTTTTCCCTTCTGCAGCAGTTTCTTGGGACAACAAGGATTCTTGCCTTTTTTTTAAAGCTGAGGTACACCCTAAAAAAAAACACTTTTTTTTCAAAACAAGACCTACAATACACAACAGACACACATGGAGCGAACATCGCCCAATCCAGTACAGTGCAAGTTTTTTTTTTTTTTTTTCTAGAAAGCTGGTAAACAATTGGCATATATCAGGAAGACAATATTCAGTCACATTTTTAAGGAGCAGGAGAGACAGTGCTCTCAGAATCAACCCAGTAGCCTCAAACCTTCCTGAATTTTTTCGGACACCCTCTAGCCTCATATGTCAGTTTGTATAATGATACAGCATGGTTAATATTTGTGAGCCAGAAGGCAATAGTGGGTAAGGATGGAGACTTCCAATGGAAGGTTATTGCTTTCTTAGCTTAAAACAATACTATTCTCAGAAATGTTTGTGTATTCTCGGATATACTATCATCATTAATATAGCCCAGTAAACACCTTAAAGGATTACAGACATTAGGTAATTGTGTCAATGAACTAATTAAGGCCGTGACCTCTGACCAGAACTGCCTGATCGGAGCACACTTCCACATTAAATGAAAGAACGTGCCATCAGCCATGCCGCAACGAGAGCATAATGCAGAGGGCAATCTATTCAGTTTAAATAGTAAGCATGGAGTAAAGTAGGATCTGTATAACAATTTAGTTTGTATTACTTTATCACGAGAAGAGATGACAGAGGGAACCTGGAGGGGCAAAAGCTCCTGCCAGATTTCCTCCGTCAGCTCAGGAATATCAGCTCTCCAGCTGGCAGCAGTCTTGCTCAGCCTTTGAGTCGTGGAATGCAGAAGGGACCTATAATATGTAGAGACTAGCTTGGTGTGAGAGGAGTCGGTCAACATACGTTCCAGCGGGGAGAGCTGAATAGATATGTTGCAAAGACCAAACTGCGTTGCTGCAGTGTTGCGTATCTGTAGGTAGAGGAAGTAAGCTGTGCGTGGTAGATTGTAATCTTCACGAAATTCATCAAAAGCATGAAACGCATTGTCTGAGAATAAATGCAAAATAGTTTTTACCCCCCTTTTCGACCTGAATCCCCCGTCGGATCTGCGGAAGAACTCTGGTAGAGTCGGGTTCCCCCAGAGTGGAGTGTTCGGCGAGTAAGTATTACTGTCAGTGAACAACTGTAGTTTTGTTAGCTTAATAAGCCTTGGTCATTGCCAGGACACTCGTACTCTCTCGCCCTCTAAGGGACATACGATAAATCAGATTCTGCAGGGATTCATAGGAGGTAAGCATAACAGCCTCCAAGGCAGTGGCTGCTTTGTTGCCTTCAGGAATAAACCACCAATGTGCATGAGCTAATTGTGAGGCAATATAATAGGTGTGGAGGCAGGGTAAGGCCAATTCCCCCCCCCCTCCAGTACCGGTAACTGGAGGGTGGTCTTGGCAATCCTGGCTACTTCTCTCTCCCCCCCCCCCCATAAAAAGGAAGTAAGGATGGAGTCTATTTCTTTAAATTTAAGCTTGGGACATATATTGGTGAATTACCCAATACATACAGAAATCGTGGCAGGAATATCATTTTAAAAATATTAATCCTGCCCAATAAGGTAAGTGGGAGATTTGCCCAGGTTTTGAATGTGGTCTTCATTCTCCCTATAAGGGGGTCTATATTGAGTTTAGCGTAAGAGGCAATAGGGAGCTGTACCATAACTCCTAAATATCCGAAGGAGGTGACTATTTGTAGTGGGCAAGAGGAAGGTAGCCTGGGTGGGTCTGCCTGGTCAATCTGAAATAGGATGGACTTGTCCCAGTTAACCCGGAGAAATGCCCAAACTTGCCAATAATCTCCAGCAGGACTGGGAGAGACGACTGGGGGTCTGACAAATAGATCAACATGTCGTCAGCATAAAGAGACACCTTCTCCACCAGACCCTCAATCGTCCGTCCTGCAAGATCTTATCAGTGCTGCCAAGGGCTCTATCGCCAGTGCAAAGAGCAACGGCGACAGAGGGCACCCCTGTCTGGTGCCTCTCTTTATCGGAAAGGGATCAGACACGGCTGCGTTCACCCTCAGTCGAGCAGTGGGTTTCGAATATAACAGCTGGACCCATCTGATGAAGGTACTGCCAAAACCAAACTTTGCCAGGACCTCTAGCAGATAAGGCCATTCGACTGAATCAAATGCCTTGTGTGCGTCCAAGGCCAGAATAGCCCTGAAACCCATCTCCGCATGAGTGGCCTGAAGATTGGTGAACAATCTCCGCAGGTTGATGGAGGTCGATCGCCCAGGGATGAACCCAGTTTGGTCTGCACCAATAATGGTAGTAATAACTGTGTTCATTCGCCGGGCGGGCACCTTGGCCAAAATCTTAACATCCGAGTTGATGAGTGATATTGGTCTGTAAGATTCACATAGGAGGTGATCCTTATGTGGCTTAGGAATGAGGACAATCAGCGCCTCCGACATAGAGGGGGGTAGCTGTCCCGTTTTTTCATAGCAAAATCATATACCCTGCTTAGATGGGGCATAAGCAAATCTTTGTATTGCAAATACCACTCGATGGGGAACCCATCCAGTCCCGGCGTTTTGTTTCTGGCAAAAGACTGGATAGCCTCCCCAATTTCCTCAGTTGTCAGAGGAGTGTCAAGATCTGACGCCTGCTGGGTCTGAAGTCTGGGCAACGAAATATCAGCAAGATAGTCATCCAATTCCACAATCGTGTAGTGAGCTCTAGTAGCATATAGGGAGGAGTAAAAGGAGATGAAGGCTTCCATGATCTCATTGTTCTGTTCTACTACTATGCCCTCTGCGCTCTTAATTTTGGGTATACTGCATGGTTGATAGTCAGGTTTAGAAAGATATGCCAACAAACGGCTGTTCTTGTCACCAAACTCAAAGATTTGCTGATTCTGGTATAACGGCTTCTTCTGGGTGCGTTCCAAAAGCACTAGGTCCAATTCTCTGGACCCATGCTTCCAGGTAGCATGTGTCTCAGGAGAGGGAGTCGCGGTATAAGCGGCTTCTGCCTCCGAGAGCCCCATCTGCATCCATCAACTTGGACATAGAGGCCTTGCGTGTCTGACCAACCGCCGCAGCAAAAGAGCCACGTGTAGTGGCCTTAAAGGCATCCCATACCACTGTTTATTAAGTAACCAGTATGATTTCATCTCCGTCATACATTGGTTCACCACGATCTCATCCGCCAACCACAGTGGGCTCAGTCGCCACACCCGATAGGAGGAGGAGGGGCCCAGGGCGAGGTCCACAATCAAAGGAGAATGGTCGGATATCGCCCTAGAGAGGTATTTAACCTCTGATACCATGGAAAGTAGATCCGACGAGACCAGACACAAATCTATACGAGACAGAGTACCGTGTGACTCAGAGTGACACGAATACTCCCTCCTGTCCGCATGCTTCCACCTCCAGGCCTCCACCAAGTCAAATTGATTTAAGAAGGAACCCAGGGGAGTGGGGGGGTAATGAAGAGCAACGTAACTTGTCTGGAATTATCCAGTACTGTATTATAGTCACCCGCTATTAGCAAAGGACCCTCTGCTATTGCTAGAATGGGGGTCATAACTCTTTCAAAGAAAAATTTAGTTAAGGGGGGAGGGGCATAAGGCTAGTCGAACTTATGGGAAGACCATATACTGTGAGTACAACAACTACAAAACACCCTTGCGGGTCCAGTTTAACATGCTTAATACTAACCGGGGCTGATTTGGCTATTAGGATAGAGGTCCCCCTGGCATATGTGGAGTATGTAGAATGGAGGGCGTAGGCTATTTTTGGCCGTTTGAGGGCCATGACTCTAGAGCCCTGGAGGTGGGTTTCCTGAAGTAGGATTACATGCGGATTGTGGCGTGCCAAGTAGTCAAACATCAGAGATCTTTTCACCTTGGAATTCAGCCCCCGTACATTCCAAGACTCTAAACGTAGCTTACACATAGGCAGGCGTAAAGCACATGATTAACCGTACCCACTTCCCATGGCCCGCTGGACACAAGCAAGGCCCGAAGTTCCGCGAACCAGGGGAAGCGCGCGAGGTACAAAACGGGTCAAAAAGATAAGGCAAGAGCATAGGAAATAAAGTGATCAGATGTATATCATAAGGGTCAGTTATACCAGCCTGTAAATGGACATGCACAAATGGATACCAGCACTGCAGAACAAAACACATAAAAATAAAAACTTCAAACCAACATCCCCATCCACCCTAGCCCTCCCAACTCCCAAACCCAAACATATGAGAGCTTTGTTCCCAAAACCAAAACATGACACAGACCCCAAACTAACCAACCCTGAGGAGCGTTAAAGTCCCTTAGACGCGGGCTACCGTCCGTGACCGCACAGGATAAGTATGCTAGTTGACCCTGAGTCTGAAGGAAAAAATGCAGCAGTCATCCAGATCAAACAAGTAAGAAACAAACAGTTAGTAGAATGTGGTTCGCCACTTTCATATAACTGTAAAGAGGGAAGTGAGATGATCACAGGCGTAAGGATTTCCAGGCCCACTCCTACCCCCCCCTCAGCTGTCCTTTGCTGGAAAGGGGTAACGTAGGCCACATAAGGCACAAGGTGTAGCTATCAAAAAATGCAGGTTAGGTGCGATGTCAGCGCGGAGGGGATCTTTGATTCTGATTCCGGCGTTCAGGATGTCCCAGGGTATCCACCCAGTGAGATGCCTCCTTAGGATCTGTGAAGAAGTAGGCCTTGCCCTGGTAGACAATCCTCAATCGAGCAGGATATAGCATGCCATAGGGGAGATGATGCTCACGGAGCCTGCGTTTTAATAGCCAGTAAAGTGGCCCTCTGCTTTTGTGTAGCTACAGAGAAGTCAGGGAAAATAGTAATTCCACTCCCATTAAAGGACACTTTTTTTTTTTCTCTGGCAGCACCAAGAATTGCCTCCCTGTCCCTGAAGTGCAGGAGTTTGATGATCATGGCACGTGGCTGGGCCCCAAGTGGGAGGGGGCGCATAGGAACCCTGTGTGCTCGTTCAATGGCTTTTAACGGTGAAAAGGTTGAAGCGCCGAATGTGGTGATTAGCCATCTTTCCATAAAGACCTCCGGGGTTCTACCCTCAGCCCCTTCTGGGAACCCCAGGAAACGTTAATTGCCCCTCCGTAAACGGTCCTCCATTTCAGTGAGCTTATCTGCTGTGTAATCCTGGGCCTGGCGTAGCTCCCTAACAGAGCCCTGTAATGGACGGGTCTCATCCTCCAGCGTGCTAATGCGCTGCTCAGCATTAGACACTCTGTGGCGGAGGTTATGGACATCCTATTTTAAGGATAGGTCAGTTTTTATGGAGTCCATTTGGGTGGTCAGGGAAGCATGGCTGTGCTGGATGGCCTCCCATGATCTGGGACAGGGATAGCTCTGCAGGGCCTGCATCAGCAGTGTCCCTGCTGGGAGTATCATGGGCAATGTCCTCAGCTGGAGAGAACAGGAAAGGATCTTCAGGGCTTAGAACAGGGGGGGAAACGGTGTGACTCGCCCTTCCCTGCAGGCTTCTTTGTCAGCGCTGAGGAGCATGAGGATGGCTGGCTGCATGTGTCTGCAGCATGGTGACCGGTGCCATCTTGCCTCTGTTTGCAGGACGGGGGCTGCGGACAGGATCCTGAGGCTTCCTCCATCGGTGTGCCGTATTTGACCATCTCCCGGTGGGCACAAGGTCCCTGATGCTGCAGGGAGAAACGGCGAACGGATCAGCAGGATTCAGTCAGGATGTAAGCGGCACGGACGGAGCTCAGGCTAAGCACTTCCTCACATCCCAGTCCTTGGCCACGCCCCCCCCAAAAAAAACCATTAACATTCTCCTTTAAAATCTGCATGGCAGTCTTCCTAATCTGCCACTTCCTATACCACGGAGCTCCTTGTTTTCTTCCTCCCTCGCGTTGTCTCCTGGGAAATGGGGCCCTCTGCCTTCTGGGACCTGTGCGTCTCCCAGAAGACAGCCGGCCATTCACAAAGCGCCGAGCGACTCGCGAATGCACTGTAGGAAATGGGCATTGAGGCTGCACCTAACTTACCTTTAGTCAGGATGGTGGCGCCGGCACCCGATCCAATGGACTGGCCTTGGGGGGCCGACATTGCGGGCTCCCTGGACAGGTAAGTGTCCTTTTTAAGTCAGCGGCTACAATGTTTTGTAAAAAAAAAATAATAATTTGCGGCTGGAACACCGCTTTAAGTGTTGAAATTGAGTTGGGCAAGGCTGCCCAGTGCATCTGGTGTGAACATTTCCTAAAGCTGATTATGGACTTTATCATATCAACTGCACCGCACATCCTAAGATAATGCACAGAGCACCGTGTAGTCAGCGCCTGGGGGATCATTTAAATCTCTCCCTGCCATTTCGTATAGGTTCAGAGGGCAGTAACCATTTTGACTTCTTGTGTGTTGTTGGGCTAATCAGAACATCAGGATAAAAACCCAAGCATACAGAGTTAAAAGCAGGGACTGGTATTGCATAGACTATACTCGGTACCCCATTTCTCCAAGTCAGCAATATGAAATCCTAAACTACTGTGCCAGGAAAATTTAAATTACGGCTCGCGAAAGCACTTAGGCAAGTGGTAGTTTATAGTTTACATTTTATGTAAACAAAGGCTTTCGTGCATTATGCAATAGCTTAGCGCCTCAAATGCATCATGCAATTTTCAGTAGTATAGAAAACTAATAAGGAATGTAGCTTAGATTTTTATTACAGTACGTCTTGCAGCACTATGTGCATCCGAATTTCAATCCATTTCTGTTGTGTGCTTTGATCGTTTTTGTTAACACAGCTGAAGGTAAAGCTGATCGATGACTGGTAGTAGAAATGTTAAAGGCTAAGTTCACCTTTTTACAAAAATGATAAATGCACATCTGTTTTCAGGTAAAAAATGCTGTCAGCTGCGAAGGCCGACTGTAGTTGTAGTTTACAAAACTCTGAACGAATAACATAGAGGAGGGATCAGGAGTGAGGAGAGGCAGGAGCTGGAACATGTGACATATTCCAAAAGTGAACTTGTGCTTTAAAGGTTGCCACATTTTACCGTATATACTCGAGTATAAGCCGACCCGAATATAAGCCGAGGCACCTAATTTTATCACAAAAAACTGGGAAAACGAATTGACTCGCGTATAAGCCTAGGGTGTCCCATCTGCATGCCTCACTGTGTCCCATGCCTAGACTGACGTTTAACATGGGGTGCCCGGCTTTGAAAAATCGGTGCTCCCCGGAAGTAGGTCCCCCCAGACAACAAACTTTGCACACTTGTAGAGGAGACATGGGGCTACATGTGTGCCAAGTTTGGGGTCCAGGGGACCTACGGCCGGCCAGTAACTGGGCCTGCAAATTCCGGGAGATCAGGCGCAAAAAGGCGACTCGAGTATAAGCTGAGGGGGGGCATTTTCAGCACAAAAAATGTGCTGAAAAACTCTGCTTATACTCGAGTATATACGGTACTTGAATTTTGCCGATTTATGCTGAATTGTTTGAACATGTGAGTCATGGCTGCCCATTTCGGCACCACTTGGCTCAACAAGTTGATTGTGCATTCAATAATTCTTTTGTTTAGAGTCTGGTGAAAAATTGTCAGCCAAACAGACACTTTTTGGGTATCCTGATGGCTGCAGGAGCAATACAGAAGCTAGATTGTTCCATTCACAACAGTGCAGATGGACAAATCTGTTAGATTTCTTTTGTTTTTAACCTGCATGCTGAGCAAAAATCTATACATCTATGGCCAGCCTAACTGACTCGCCTGCTTAGGGTTCTAATTTATAGACTGATTTACCGTATGGTTCTTTTAAGTGGGAACAATTTTAGAAGTTGCTGCATGTCAAAGATGACTAAAGCTACTGCTCTATTTTCCAAACTGTTACTCTTTAATTGTGAGCGTAAATGTGATAAGAGCATTAAGAGATCAGAAAGTAAAATGCTGGCTGTGAAATGTTACCATCTGTTTGCCCAACATGCCGTGCAGGTCGTTAACCATCATATTTTAAGGTTCCTTCCATTTTATTTTTTGCTGGTGTAGCTTTAAGAACAGCAAAGAACAAGGAGAAGCACACCGCTCCAGGCAGAATCGGGTGCAAGGTAGATCACAGGTGCAGACACTGCTCACCACCGTGGAAGACGAATAAAACAAGAAATTGGTCGCACACTGGAACAAGAAATTGGTCGCACACTGGAACTCCTTATCTTGATGTCATTTTAATTGGACGGGCTCCTTTTAAAAAGCCTGTCTGTTTAGTGCTACATTTTGTTGTGAACAAGCAAGCTATCGCTTGTGAAAGACGTCTACTATTGCCTGTATCTGTCTAATCCTTTTGACAATAAAGATGACATCAAGATAAGTTGTAGCTTTAAGAACAAACACCAACTTTTGGTCTGTGCTTAAAGCGGAGTTCCACCCAAAATAACATCCATATATGACCACACTCCTTACACTACAAACATGTACAGTAGCCACTTATTTTATTTATTTTTTCCTGTACATACCGTAATATTGTCATCTAAATTCCGGCTTCCGGGTACTCACTCCCGCGGGAGTAGGCGTTTCTGTTCTCCCGCAATGTAATCTGGGAGTTCGCCCAGATGTGACATGTCCTGCAGAAAAAGTTCCCCGGCGGATAAGGTTCCCCCCCCTGTACTGCGCATGCGCGGCACGAACCTCCAGCGGAGTTTCCGAAAGTAGCCGAACATGTAGAGCTGCGAGTCGGCTCTACACGGCGCCTGCGCAGTCAGCTCTACATGGCTCCTAGTCATTGCGCAGGCGCCGTGTAGAGCTAACTCGCAGCTCTACATGTTCGGCTACTTTCGGAAACTCCGTTGAGGTTCGTGCCGCGCATGCGCAGTACAGGGGGGGGAACCTTATCCGCCGGGGAACTTTTTCTGCAGAACACCGTCCACCGCTACCAGGAAGTCAGTGCTTGTGGGCTTCACAATGCCCACAAGCAAAATGGAAAATTCTGACGGCTGATTTTAAAAGTGCATTTTTTGCCAGAAAAAAGACAGGGGAGGTTAAAAATCACCAAACACGTGAGTACTAATTGGTGATCTACAAATACTTTGCATGCAAGCTAAAAAAAAAAAAAAGATTTGCCGCGGAACCTCCGCTTTAACCACTTAACGACCGCTCACTGTATATGTACGTCGGCAGAATGGCACCGACAGGCACAATCACGTACAGTGTACGTGATTGCCTTTGTACAGTTGGGGGGGGTCCGATCGGACCCCCCTCCTATACAGTGAGCGGTCGGTATTCGTTGGGGAGCGTTCCGAGATAAGGGGGCGGCCATTTGATTCCGGCCACCCCCCGCGATCGCTCCCGGCGAATGGAAATGCTCCCTCTGCTGTGTAATGTAAACACAGGCAGAGGAAGCAGGAGGAAGTGATGTCATCTCTCATGCGGCGCTCACATATACCGAGCGCCGTACAAGAGAAGACACACACAGGTCAGTGCACTAACTCTACACTGACACCAGGACACATAGGCACACAAATCGCCCCCCCAGATCAGCCCCCAGTCACAGTGTCACTGATTGCAGTGACCATTTATTTACTGATCACTGCAATCGGTGACATTTGTGACTGTAAAAGTGTCACTAAAAATAGTTTTAGGTCCAGTGTAGCCCCCTAACCCCCCCTAATAAAGGTTTAACCCCCTTGATCGCCCCCCAGGTAACCCTTTCACCCCCTATCACGACTGTTGCTAAGCGATCATTTTTCTGATCGCTGTCTTAGCGTCGGTGATGCAGATCGGTAGCCAGTAATTTTTTTTTAGGTTCGCCGCAGGTTTTTATAGCGTCAGGTACCCCCATAAATTATCTAATAAAGGTTTTAACCCCCTAATTGCCCCTAGTTAACCCTTTCACCAGTGATCACCATATAAGTGTTACGGGTGACGCTGGTTAGTTAGTTTGCTTTTTATAGTGTCAGGGCACCCGCCGTATATATAACCCAATAAAGGTTTAACCCCCTGATCGCCCGGCGGGTGATATCAATTAGGTTTTAGCGTCAGAGAGGGTCTGCGTCACACCCCAGGCAGCGTCAGGTTAGTGCCAGTAACGCTAACACCCATGCGTGAAGCATACACCCCCCTTAGTGGTATAGTATCTGATCAGATCAATACTAGCGTCCCCAGCAGTTTAGGGTTCCCAAAAACGCACTGTTAGCGGGATCAGCCCAGATACCTGCTAGCACCTGCGTTTTGCCCCTTGGTCCAGCCCAGGCCACCCAAGTGCAGTATCGATCAATCACTGTCACTTACAAAACACAACACACATAACTGCAGCGTTCGCAGAGACAGGCCTGATCCCTGCGACTCCAGTGCTGTAGGAGGTGATTTCACCACCACAGTTAAAAAAAAAAAAAAAGCATATATGCCGAAGCATTGGGGCAGCAGGGGCGGAGGAGTGATTTTGCTCCTAATGCCGCGTACATACGGTCGAAATTCCGACGGAGGCTTGCGCGTGGAAAAGTCCGACCATGTGTGTGCGGCATAACTTTTTTGCGGGAGGATGCCCCCATGCTTCGGCATATATAAATGGTGCATGTATGCCCATCATTAGAAGTGGGTGGATGAAGGGCGGTATTCTAATGGTGGGCATACCCACCGATCAATCTCTTTTTCTCTTATCATCCATGGACCGACACGGCGTCTCTTACACTTTACACGTGGGTATATGTCCCTGCTTGCAGGAGAAGACCTAGGCAGAATGTTAAATGTTAAAACATTCCAGAACAAACCAGAGCTGAACAGCCCCGCCCAGGGGGGCGGTCCCTCCGGACATTACCCTCACACCTGCAGCTAGCAGGCCTCACTTTTTTTTTCTGCCTAGCAGAAGGAGAAGACGTGGCTCTTTCAGGAGCCAGTCTCCTGGAAGATTTTACTTTTAATTTTTATTCCTTTGGGAATTTTATTATTTTATTTTTGAGACCTTCAATCAACTGTCGGCTGGGCAACAGGTTGGGTACACTAGTATCCTCGTAGTCTTACCTGTCCGACCATCGAGCGTGCTGATCCTCACCTTGTGTGCGTGAGACTCAGTTCACGACATACCCCATGGCTCCAGGGGTGGCCGGGTTGCTTTCATGCTCCCGCGGTCCTCTCAAGATCGAACAGTACCTACTGTATCTTTCGCGGTGGACCGGGCCGACAGCTACGCAGTACGACTCTGTGATAGGCCTGTCTGAAACAAGCACTGGGGGTGTTCTCCAAGGTGCTTGCGGGACGGGTAAGTAGTCCCTCCTGCTGCAAGGTGAGTACATGCTGGCTGTGTTTCTGTGTGTGGGGGGTTCTCCCTGTCTCCCCCCTGTTATGCTGCTCTCTGCACCCTGTTGTGCTGTGTGGGGATACTTGGGGGGTCACTCTGCCTTGGGGGGGCCGCTCCATGACTGTTATTTTTATTGGGAAGTGTTCTGGGGGGACTGGCTGTGGTGTTTTCTGTGCGCCATTGGCGCGGTGTTTTATTTTTAAAAAATGCGCCATTGGCGGCCATTTTGGCTGAGGCTTAATATATAGTTAAACTGGTGCCCGGCGGCCATTTTCTTGTAGCTGCGGCACTTGCACTTTCATTTTCGGCCTCTAGCAGCGCTGCTGTACGGCGCGAAATACACACATCCCCACAGATTCTTCACCTCAGGCTGCACCAGCGCGACTCATACAGCGCTACAGCACGACTCATACAGCGCGGCTCATACAGCGGTCCCTAGGGGTGGTGAGTACTCCAGGTATCCCTTCCTCAGCCCCAGCACGGCCTGTGGGTGGGCTGTATTATTCACTATAATGGTGAATAAGGTCTCAGAGGGTGGCAATATTGGAGTCTGGTTCACCTGTTTTCTTCACATTGTTAGAGACAACTGACAGTGCTTCTGCACCTGCGGTCCTTAGGGACCAGTTGTCGGCATTCCTGGAATCATTAATCTGACCAGGAGAAAGCAGTGTGTGAGCGCAAGGGAGCAAAAAAGCCCCTATCCCCACCTTCTTTCCACAAAAAAAAAAGGGGGTAATGCGCCGATTCAGATATCGGCCTAGCCACTACCGCTCAGGACCCTAGCTCTGAATATATATTTGGTTTTGAACAGGACTTTCCTTGCAAGGAAAACTCCAGTTCTGTGTCAGTAAATGACAGGGTGCTTGTTTTGTGAACTCATTGATGCAGTGAGGGACACTCGCAAGCTAAATGCTGCGGATGCAGAACCTCAGGCGGACGGTCTCCTCTGGTTCCTTAGGGCCGGGCCTTCTAAAAAGTGTTTTTTTCAATATGTACCTTTCTTTGACCAGCTCACTGACAAGGTCTGGGGAAAAAGCCGCAGAAGTCTTTTAGGGTCCCGCGGCGTTTGTCTATCAGATACCCCTTTTGAGGATGCCCTACTAAAAATGTGGGCTTCTCCCCCAGTGGTCGACCCTCCAGTCGCCCGGTTAAACAAGGCCACCATTCTCCCGGTGGAGGGGACTCCTGCATTTAAGGACCCCACTTACAGGAGGTCAGAAGTGGTGAGTAGAGCCATGTTTGCCTTGTTGCGGTCCGCCCTACGGCTTGTGGTAGCGGCGACCCTTGTGTCTCCAACACTTACGGGATGGGCAACTGTACAGGAGCATGATCTTCCTCCAGACACTATTGCTCTGGCCCACAAATGGTGCAGGGCCTGGTTTATGTGGCGACACCACGTTTGACGCGGCCCCTTATAACTCAGGGTATTGCGTGGTCTGATCTGGTTGAAATGCTGGTCTGCTGACCTAGCTTCTAAAAAGCCTCAGAAGGGTTTACCATTAAAAGGTGGTAGGTTTTTTCGGTGCTGCGCTGGATGACATCATCAAGGATGTCACGGGAGGTAAAAGCACTGTTCTTCCTCAGGCTGGCAAGGAGGCCGCTATAAGCAGGGTCCTTCCTTTCCAGAAAAAAGGGGATATTTTCGTCAGTCAACGGGGAGGCCCCCCAGACTGACAGCGGTACGGCTGGTGGACACGAGCGCCCCTGGGTGCGTATGCCGAACAAGCCGGCTCCCTAGCCCGCCTCCGCGTGAAGTCTTGCCCCCTCCCAACTCTGGGGTAGGGACGACGACTTTGCAGGTCCACGGATCAATGGACCTCCCGGATCTCCTACTGGTGGGTGTGCGAGGTGATCCCCTCAGGTTACAGGATAGGTTCCGTTCCTAATACCAGACAGATTCTTCCCTCAAATCTTCCTCTCCTTCCTGCCCGTCGGGTGGCCCTATGGGGCCTATTCAGGTTTGAGGTCCGGAGTGATTGTGCCGGTTCCGTCGCAGGAGAGGTTTCAGGGATTCTACTGGCCTATCTTGGACCTCCAGGTCCTGAATGCCTTCGTGAAGGTGCAAAAGTTGCGCATGGAATCCATTCGCACGGTGGTCAGTGCACTCCGTCAAGGGGATTTTCTGGCGAACTTGGAATTCAAGGACGCCTACTTGTATGTTCCGATCTGCGCTTGCGATCGACGAAGTCCACTATCAATTTGTGGCTCTTCCTTTCGGCCTAGCCCCGGCGCCGAGGGTGTTCACTAAGGTGCTTGTGCCGGTTCTAGCTTGCTGAGACAGCAAGGCATTGCTGTCGTGGGCTATCTGGACGATCTTCTTCTCAGAGCAGGAAATGGCTCAGTATTAGAAGACAGTGTGACTATCGTCAGTCAGACCCTCAGGGACTTCGGGTGGCTCCTAAACATTCAGGAGTCAGTCCGGGTCCCGACTCGAGATTTGGAGTATCTCGGTCTGATTCTGGACTCCTTGGAGGCAAAAGGTATTCCTACCTCCGGGGAAGCTACTGACACTTCAGTCTGCAGTACGGATGCTGACATCCCAAAAAATGGTCGTCAATCCGTTTTTGCATGGGAATCCTGGGACTCATGGTGACCTCTTTCGAGGCCGTTCCGTATGCCCAATCACACACCAGGGCATTGCAGAAGGAGATCTTGTTCCCTTGGGAGAAATCCCCGTTGTCTTTGGATTTTCCGATCCAGGTGAGCCACCTGGTCAGGGCGTCCCTGACATGGAGTTTGGGTCCCCGGCTCTTCGGTCCGGGAAGTCGTTCCTCCCCGTCCAATGGACGGTGTTCACTACAGACGCCAGTCTGAAGGGCTGGGGTGTAATCTGGGGAGTCCTGTTGGCCCAAGGGCTTGGACTCCGGACGAAGCCCGTTTGCCGATTTAATGTTCTGGAAATACGGGCCATCAGACTGTGCCTCTCCTCGTGGTCTGAGAGATTGCAGGATCGTTCCATTAGGATCCTGTCGGACAAGTCACGGTGGTGGCGTATGTCGACCACCTCGAAGCTCAGCTGAGGCTTCCGAGGTCCCCCGTACCCTGAAGTGGGCTAAAGGAAGCGTGCCGGCTCTGTCAGCCGTTTACATTCCGGGCATAGAACTGGCGGACTATTGAGTTGCCAGACGTTGGACCGGGGAGAGTGGTCCTTGCACCCGGAGGTATTTCAACTCCTTTGCCACACAAACGGTGGGGCACGCCGGAGGTGGACTCGATGGCTTCTCGACTCAATTGTAAGTTGTCGATTTGTGGCCAGATCCAGGGATCCTTGGGTGGATGCATCAGAGGCGTCAGTGGCCCATGGGGTCATGATCACCTGATACACGTTTATCCTCCGCTGCAGTTGCTTCCTCGCCTGCTGCGCAGGGTGGCGACCAAGGGAATTCCGGTGATCCTCATTGCTCCGGATCGACCTCGGCTTCACTGGTACGTCTCGTCGAGGCCGTTCCCTGATGGTTGCCAATAGGGAGGACTTTCTGTCTCAAAGTCATATATTTCATCCTGCCTTTACAGTCTCGGGCCTTAACGGCATGGCTGTTATAAGCCAGGTGTTGAGAGACCGAGGCTCTCGGACTCGGTCATTTCGTCCATATGAAGGACACGGAAGTCTTCCTCCAGAACTATCTCTGTACCTGGAAAAGTTTACATCGCCATGTGCGAAGAGCTGGACTGACATCCTCGGACGTATTCCGTCCTTAGAATCCTGCGTTTCCTACAGCATGGCGTGGCCCAAAGGCTCGCTTTGAGTATCATTTAGGGTCAGTTTCGGCCTTGCCCGTCTTCTTTCGGTGACCACTAGCGGGTCATTCCTTGGTTGGCACCCTTGTACAGGGGGTTCGCCATGGGCTCCCTCCTGTCATGTCTCCTTTCCCCCCGTGGGATCGGAATTGGTACTCTCGGTTCTCCAGGAACCTCCCTTTTGAGAATATCAGGGATATTCCCCTCTTCGCTTTGTCTCAGTGGGTGGCTCTTTTTAGCGGCAATCACTTCTGTTAGACGAGTATCTGAATTGGCGACCTTGTACTGCAAGTCGCCATATTTAGTCATCCATAAGGATAAGGCGGTGTTGCATCCGCGACTTTCTCTTTTGTCAAGGGTGATCTCGACCTTTCACCTAAAATGAGGACATTGTCCTCCCGTCCTAGTGTCCTCGCCCGTCGCATCCCAGAGTGCGCGTGGCACACTTTGAATGTGGTACGTGCCTTGCAGGTGTGCCTGTCTGCTGCTTCTATACGGAAGTCTACTCTCTGTTTGACTGTCTCTGGTCATATACAGGGTCAAGCGGCTTCGTCTGCCACCTTTTTCTAGGTGGATCGGACAAACCGGCTCTCAAGCCTATACTCTCATGGGGCGGGCGCCTCCCTTCCCGGTTACGGCGCATTCCACCAGGGCAATTGGTGCTTCCTGGGTTTTCCGACATCAAGCGTCGGTTGCACAAGTGTGCAAGGCGGCGACCTGGTCGTCTGTTCATACCTTTTTCTATGTTTTATAGGGTTGATGAGGCTGCATCTCCGGATGCTTCCTTCGGCCGCAAGGTGTTGCAGGCCGCTGTTTAAAGTGGCAACTCCTCCGTTGGGGAGCTCTGCCTTGTTTGGAGTGAAGTTTTGGTTTTTCCATTTATACTGCTCCCATCCCTCTTGACACTGCTTTGGGACATCCCACGTGTAAAGTGTAAGAGACGCCGTGTCGGTCCATGGATGATAAGAGAAAATGGGATTTTTGTACTCACCGTAAAATCCATTTCTCTGACATCCATGGACCGACACGGCACCCACCCTTCCTTTAAGTTTGTGCTGCTTTGTTACGAACTGAGGCCTGCTAGCTGCAGGTGTGAGGGTAATGTCCGGAGGGACCGCCCCCCTGGGCGGGGCTGTTCAGCTCTGGTTTGTTCTGGAATGTTTTAACATTTAACATTCTGCCTAGGTCTTCTCCTGTAAGCAGGGACATATACCCACGTGTAAAGTGTAAGAGACGCCGTGTCGGTCCATGGATGTCAGAGAAATGGATTTTACGGTGAGTACAAAAATCCCATTTTTTTGTTCAGCCAACTGGCTGCATGGGAAAAAAAAGATTACAATACATGTCCAACAAGGACCAGCAACGTACTGGTATGTTGCTGGACTTTGAATGTTTATACCAGAAGGATGCCTGCGGGTTTAGGTATCATCTTGGTATCATTCTTTTCAGCCAGCGGCCGGCTTTCATGTAAAAGCAATTCTAGTGGCTAATTAGCCTCTGGACTACTTTTACAAGCAGTGGGAGGGAATGTCCCCCCCGGATATAAAAAGCGCAATTGGGAAAGCATTTTATCACACCGATCTTGGTGTGGTCAGATGCTTTGAGGGCAGAGGAAAGATCTAGGGTCTAGAAGACCCCAGTTTTTTCAAAAAAAGAGTACCTGTCACTACCTATTGCTATCATAGGGGATATTTACATTCCCTGAGATAACAATAAAAATGATAAAAAAATATGGAAGGAACAATTTAAAAATAAAATAGCAAAATTAATAAAAAAAAAAAAAAAAAAAAAAAAAAAAAAGCACCCCTGTCCTGCCCTGCTCTTGCCCAATGGAGAACACAAGCGTCGGTCTGGCGTCATATGTAAACAGCAATTGCACCATGCATGTGAGGTATCACGCGAAGGTCAGATCGAGGGCAGTAATTTTAGCAGTAGACCTCCTCTGTAAATCTAACGGGGTAACCTGTAAAGGCTTTTAAAAATGTATGTAGTTTGTCGCCAATGCGCGTTTGTGCGAAATTTTAAAGCATGTCATGTTTGGTATCTATGTACTCGGCCTAAGATCATCTTTTTTATTTCATCAAACATTTGGGCAATATAGTGTGTTTTTAGTGCATTAAAATTAAAAAAAGTGTATTTTTTTTCCCCAAAAAAATGCGTTTGAAAAATCGCTGCGCAAATACTGTGTAGAAAAAAAATGCAACACCCACCATTTTAATCTGTAGGGCCTTTGCTTTAAAAATATATATAATGTTTGGGGGTTCAACATAATCTTCTTGCAAAAAAAATATGTTTTCATGTAAAGAAAAAGTGTCAAAAAGGGCTTTGTCTTCAAGTGGTTAGAAGAGTGGATGTAAGCTTCCTAATGTTGTGTATAAAATGCCAGAACAGTTCAAAACCCCCCCAAATGACCCCATTTTGGAAAGTAGACACCTCAAGCTATATACTGAGGCATGTCGAGTCCATGGAATATTTTATATGTTGACACAAGTTGTGGAAAAAAGACAATTTGTTTTTTTTTTTTTTTGCACAAAGTTGTCACTAAATGATAGATTGCTCAAACATGCCATGGGCATATGTGGAATTACACCCCAAAATACATTCTGTTGCTTCTCCTGAGTAAACATGTGTGAGACTTTTTGGGAGCCTAGCCGCGTACGGGACCCCAAAAACCAAGCACCGCCTTCAGGCTTTCTAAGGGTGTAAATTTTTGATTTCACTTCTCACTGCCTATCAGTTTCGGAGGCCATGGAATGCCCAGATGGCACAAACCCCCCCCCCCCCCAAATGACCCCATTTTGGAAAGTAGACACCCCAAGCTATTTGCTGAGAGGTATTGTGAGTATTTTGCAGATCTCGCTTTTTGTCACAAAGTTTTGAAAATTGAAAAAAAAATATATATATATATATATTTTCTTTCTTCATTTTCAAAAACAAAATGAGAGCTGTAAAATACTCACCATGCCTCTCAGCAAATAGCTTGGGGTCTACTTTCCAAAATGGGGTCATTTGGGGGGGGTTTTGTGCTATTTTGGCATTTTATGGCCTTCAAAACTGTGATAGGTAGTGAGGAGTGAAATCAAAAATTTGCGCCCTTAGAAATCCTGAAGGCGGTACTTGGTTTCTGGGAGGCCCGTACGCGGCTAGGCTCCCAAAAAGTTCCACACATGTGGTATCCCCGTACTCAGGAGAAGCAGCAAAATGTATTTTGGGGTGCAATTCCACATATAACCATGGCATGTGTGAGCAATATATCATTTAGTGACAACTTTTTGTAATTTTTTTTAGTCATTATTCAATCACTTGAGACAAAAAAAAAAATATTCAATGGGCTCAACATGCCTCTCAGCAATTTCCTTGGGATGTCTACTTTCCAAAATGGGGTCATTTGGGGGGGGGGGGGGGTTTGTACTGCCCTGCCATTTTAGCACCTCAAGAAATGAGATAGGCAGTCATAAATTAAAAGCTGTGTAAATTCCAGAAAATGTACCCTAGTTTGTAGACGCTATAACTTTTGCGCAAACCAATAAATATACGCTTATTGACATTTTTTTTACTAAAGACATGTGGCTGAATACATTTTGGCCTAAATGTATGACTAAAATTGAGTTTATTCGATTTTTCTTCTAACAAAAAGTAGAAAATATCATTTTTTTTCAAAATTATCGGTCTTTTTCCGTTTATATCGCAAAAAATAAAAATCGCAGAGGCAATCAAATACCATTAAAAGAAAGCTCTATTTGTGGGAAGAAAAGGACGCAAATTTCGTTTGGGTACAACATTGCATGTCCGCACAATTTACAGTTAAAGCAGCGCAGTGCAAAATTCTGAAATCACCTCTGGTCCTTTAGCTACAAAATGGTTCGGGGCTTAAGTGGTTAAAGTGGAACTTCACTCTCGTAATCAACACTGATTAATTTTTAATCCTCATGCTGCTAGTATTGGTACATGGATAGGAAAGTATATCATTTACTGGTTGAACTTTTTTTTTTTTTTTTTTTTTTTTTCCTTCATCAGTTGCTTCCTTCTTTTTTTTTTTTTTTTTTGCCCAGGCAAATGTCATATCCCAGGGGTCTACAGTAGGGGATTTTTCAGCTAAGCACCCTCTCCTGCCTGCATGCTTTAGCTAAGGGCAGACAAATTCCAGGAAGTAAATGCTTAATCAGATAAAGCATGGAGACATGGATGGGGGAAATGTGCTTTGCATATTAAAATAGATTTTTGTGGTGCTCAAATGCATTGATTAGGGAGGAATTTTAAACCATGTATAGCTAGCTTTAGTTTGGTTAATGTGTGGTGGTCTATGCAAGGAACAGGAGGGAAAATAATCTTTAGATCTAAAATCTTCCTGGAACATGAAGTTGTATGCTGTAACATGGTAATCCAGGCTTCTGCTTTAGTGCAAAGCATAGTATATATCTTTTAAAAAAAAAAAAAAAACATCTGGTGGAATGGGTGTGACTAGTGTAATAAAGTTCAAAAGTGCTGTCAGGCAGGAAGGGAGTGTCCGTTATTGGTACGGAAAGATTACTGGCAATATCAGATTTCCCACTAGATTGGCTCACAGAAGCAAAGTCATTCATGTCTTGCCCTATTTTCAGAGAGAAGTCTTGGACACTTTCTCTATTGCCTCAGTGTGTGTGTTTTGTGTGTGTGTTTTGTGTGTGTTTTTGTGTGTTGTTTTTTTTTTTTTTTCTACCTTCCTTTTTTTTAGCAGCAATAAACAGCCCTGAAGAACCTGTTCTGGACTCGTTCGTGCAGCCCAGTAAAATGCTCCTGTTATGGACGGGCCAGGTCTTTGTGGTGCGGAAGTATGGACGCTGTCATTGCTGACATTTTACTCCTGAAAATGCAAATTTTTAACTTTCGTGATGCCCTAGAAATTCTGTCCTTGCCCTTCCTTTCTTGAACCATATACTTGTTCAAGTCAGTAACTCTAAGGCTGCATTCACATAAAGAGTTTAAGTGCAGCGCTAAAATTAACGTGATATCAGATAACTGATAGCATTAGTACATCAAATGAAACCAAAAAATATAAACAAACACCACATGTATGCACCCTAGTGATTTGTGAAAAAATAAAGAGAGAAAAATACAAATCGAATAGTCCTTTGGGGAAAAATTATAAATTCAATATCCTTCAAAAAATCTTGATGTTCAAAATCGAGTGACAATGTTCCAAATAGTGAGTAAATAAACAGTCTCTATTTGTGACTAGTAGAGAAAATTGATAGGAGATCCACCACCCTATGTGATGAGGCTTACCAAAAGGATTGAACCCAGATAAGCATACACTCACTAGGTCAATCAAGCTTGTTTGGTCAATAGACCAAGGGAGAGATGTCTCAACAGACACAGGTTCCAGGAACTCAGCTGTGCAACTTCCAATGATGTTTTACAGGTTATAACGCCCAAACAGATGAATGGTGTGGATATGGAAAAAGAGGAAGACAGGAGGGCACATAGCGTAATTCTGCAAGTTATCTCACAGCTAATTATTTTAAAAAAAGAGTAACACTCACATTTTGAAGTGATATAAAAGCGCTTAAAAGAAATGGCAATAACTGTGGCATCAGTAGTCCATACCGATGCGTTTCGTTCAATAGAACATCATCTGGGGTACTGAACCACTGTCGTTATTGCCCATATATATATATATATATATATATATATATATATATATATATATATATATATATATATATATATATATATATATATAATAAAGAACCCCCATAAACGAGTTGTGGCTCCAATGAAAGCTCTGCAGTCAATAATTGCTACTTCTGGGTTTGCCAAGATGGCGTCTATAGCGTGCGGTTCAAGCCTCATTCTGAATAAGAACCTGAAACCGGAAGTGCGTATAGTAAATGCTGCACCAGAGGTTAGAAAACTTGCGGTTCAAGCCTTGCAATGAAAGCGTTCCAAACTGAGAGAGTACATGATCCATCTTCATGTCACATGTCCGGTATTAACCAATAGGCATCAAATAAAGAAAAGCAATGGGAGCCTCGTTTTTAAACAGACGGATCAGCAACGTAAACATGCTGATAACGTCAGGGACTCCACTTCATACAAAACGGCCGTACAATTCATACCCTAATACTAGTTGATAAAGCCTAGATTTTCAAAAAAATCATGACTATAATAAAACCGTCTTGTAATAACAAAAACAGGCTATATTAATGCCCGTTCATACAAAATGTATTGACTAAAAAATTATGCGACACGAAGAGGTAAGTACAATAGCACATATGGTGGTTGGTAAATTAATAACAGTAAATGATTTATCCAATAGAATATACGAATAAATGCTTAATTGGTGACAACCTAATAAGCCACAATGAATATGGGTCTTCCTTGCATATTAAGTACATAAAACAATTATTCATTAATCAATACAATTATTGAATACAACCAAATGAATTAAAATAGGAGTATGAAGAAGAAGAATTATTGAATACATGGGAAATCAATAATCAATGAAAAAATTAACCGTATGAACCCAGAATCAACCGACATTAGGATTTGTTTATGAACGCATTAATGCCCCACTCGACATTTAGGCCATATGGCGAGTGAGACTGCAATTCGTAAATCCAATAAGTTTCTAATGTCGATACACCCCGAGTCCTAGCCCCACCTCTCCAGGGGGGGACATACTTGTCGATGATAAACTGAGACCCCCCTCGGGTCACGATTGTGAAATTGCCTATAGTGTGTTTGGTGTCTCCACCCAAATTTTTTGTAACATGCTCACCTACCCGTACGGAGAATGCACGTATCGCTTCCCGCACGGGCAGGTGATCAGGTACACAACGTGCGTGGTTGCACAAGTGCAAAACATCTTAATGGGATAGGTTTGATTAGTTACTTTTGACTGAAACTCTAAAGATGTACGTCTCCTACATGAGTTGTACTGACACACTGTGCATTTCTTGCATGGAAAGTAACCGTCCATATTTTGAGAATGTGGGGCGCACTGGGGGGTTAATAACATTGGGAGTAGTGCTACCCCTAAACACAACCTTAGCTTGTTCTGGTAAGATGGGGCCAAGGTTTTGGTCATTTCTCAATACATTCCATTGACGGTTAATAGTCCTCAATTCCTTATGTTGGATTGAATAGGATGTGAGCATGGAATGCTTAAACGATTCATCAGGCCTCATGCCCACGGGCGTTTTTTCAGCCGCGTTTTTGAGCGTTTTTTACAGCTTAAAAACGCCTGTCCATGTTAGTCTGTAGCTTCATGCCCACCTAGGCGTTTTTGAGCTGTAAAGAGCATAGGCGTTTGTAAGCTGTAAAAAAAAACCCAGGGCCAGTGCGTTCCTCAGCGTCAGAATTAGGCAGAAAAAAACGCGATCGTCAAAAAACGCGCACTAACGCGCGGTCGCGTTTTTAGCTCCGACTTTTTTTTTTTTTTGAAAAAAATAAAAAATAAATTTACAATAACATGGACAGGCGTTTTTAAGCTGTAAAAAACGCAGCTGTAAAAACGTCCGTGGGCATGAGGCCTTAGACTCACGTGAAGGTTTATCAATCAATAAGGACCTGCAGTCAACCTGTGCAACGTTTTGTAATTAAAGATCAACTTTAAATTGGTCATACCCCTTCTTGATAAATCTCTGGAGCAGAGAGGCCTGGAAAAAATAGGTGTCAATGTTAGTGCAGTTCCTGCGTAGCCGCAAAATTTGGCTACGAGGAACTGATTTAAGCCATGACCTGTGATGACAGTTATCAATAGGTATGAAGCTATTGCGATCAGTTGTCTTAAAGTGTGTTGGAATCTCGTCAATTCAAATTTCAATCTCAGGGTCGAGAAAGTTAACCTTGGTTGCACTGCATTCAAACGTCCAAGAAATACCTCGATCATTATCCATTGATGAAATAAAAAAATTCTCTCAATGACTCGTCTATATACCTGGCCCACAGCACCAATGAAGGTCTGTGTTCAGAATAGACGTCATCCTCCTCCCACTCGGCCATGAATAGGTTGGCATTCACACCTGAGCGTTTTCAGCTCGTAAAACGCCTGAAAAACATTTAACAAGCAAAATCCCTTTCATTTCAATGGCACTTGTTCACATCTGAGCGTTTTGTCACCTGAAGGCAAACTCCTAAAAAATGCCCTAAGCTCAAAAAACAGGAGCTTCTTTGGGGCAGATTACAGGTGTTTTTCTGCCTTTTTTACATTGGTGACCTGAACAAAAATCGCGGTAAAAACGCGCGACTTTGAAACGCTCGGGTGCGAATGCAGCCTAAAGGTCAGGGAAAACCAGGCAATTGGCATTTTCAGAAGGAACACCTCAATGGCAGCCTTCATATGTTTCTTGTACAGGTATCGTTTAAATGGGAGGAGCTGGATGTCCTTCAGCAGAGGCTACCAGCAAACTGTCAGACTAAGGTCTCATTTATGCTGGCATTAAAAACCTCGTGTATGTAACCAAATAGACTAGGGGCTGAAGCTAGCAGTGTAACGTGTGCTGTTTGGCAGCATAAATATGACTAGAATGAAGCTTTGTCCAGGGTTGTGGTTTACACTGCACATGTAAATGTGACCACGAACGTGTACATGGACCCTAGTGACTGCTGCTAGGGGCCAACATACAAATAACTGTGTAGCCGGCGGCACCACTTGATTATACGATATTGATGCTTATGTCAGCCACAAATGAGTCATTCAGGGCTGATGTAAAAAAATGTGTCATCAGCCTATGCATTGTTTACAGTACGGGCATTGTGTGTTTTTTTTTTTTTTATTTATTTTGTTTTGCAGGATCATACTTGTCTAGCTCGATTCAGCATCCGTCTCCCGTTGGCTCTAACCCTGAGAACTGAGCTCTCAAGCACCAGCGATTGCTCGGTTCTCACAGCTCCCTGAGCAGAGAGCTGGTGACTGTCAGGCAGCAGCTCTCTGCTCTGCCCCCCCCCCCCCCCCACGCTCACTGGCGGCAGACCTGCACCACGATTTGAGGTGTCCTTCAAATGCATGGCTTCTCAATTGCGAGTTCTGCGTTTTGTCATTTACCCATCAGCGCTGTCAAATCGCGGGCAGATCTGCCTGCGATTCAAATCGCTGTAGTGTGAATGCAGCCTTATACATTTTGAAGTTTGAAAATTTCTATTTGTTAATGTTACAGAAATGAAATGACCTCTTGGTTGGTTTTTGGGACATGATTTATATTGATGGTCAGTGTGTTGGTTGGGGGATTAATGAAGCTGGTGGCGGAATTGTATTTGTTACCTGCCTGATCAACTTTTTCTAATCGCTGTGAGTAAAGTTCTGAGCAGATTAGCTGCTAAGACCTATTGAAAGGCAAGCAAAGTAGCTTACAGGGTGATGGGGTAGAACTGAACATTCTAATGCTTCACTTTGCT
This sequence comes from Rana muscosa, assembly GCA_029206835.1. NCBI lineage: Eukaryota > Metazoa > Chordata > Amphibia > Anura > Ranidae > Rana > Rana muscosa. The sequence goes on along the minus strand of CM055118.1, from coordinate 540,029,563 downwards.
ATGAGCATGTTTCTCATATAAATTGAAAATGCATACAAAGGTATAAAATGGTTACAAGTGTGCTGCATGGCTTGGTCACTACACCACATAAGTGACGTTTGAAGGTTTAATGGTTTTATATTAATACAAAGGAGGGACATTATGTCCTCAGGTCTTTGGTGAAGGCCTTACAAGTTCTAGCAAAATGAGTGTTCTAGCTTTATTGGTTGCATTTATTTAAACAACAACAAAAGGTATGCAATTTTAATTCTTTTTAAAGCTTATAATGGTTTATATCTACTATAGTTATTCTGGCATATGCCACGATATGCAAAAAGTCTTAACTTTTGTAAGGTGTGTGTGTTTTTTTTTTTTTTCTTTCTCTTTAAATGTTTTTATTTTTTTTGGGCGTGTATTAAAAAATAAATAAAAATCCAGTTTTATTGATACAGTATAGTGTATGTGAATGGTTGGCAAACACATAGTTAATGAGCTTATTCAGCACCATGGATAGCTACTTAAGAAATGAGGGTCTTCACTTTTTTAAAACTGTGGTCTGTAGCTACAACTTTACCTGAAGGAGGAGGGGAAAACGCACATGGGAGGCTGAAATACATTTCTCATCTCAAAAAAAAAAAAAAAAAAAGCCACGACTAAGATGCTTGCATAGTTGAAATGCAGTCTCCTAGGATTTTTATAATTTTTGATTATATATATATATATATATATATATATATATATATATATATATATATTGTGACAGCAGGAAGGTAAAGTCACCTGGTTGCATCCAGGGGGGTAGATATATTTCGCCCAGATTCAGGCTTTACGCCGACTTATACAACTAGGTGGAGAGTTGTATAAGCCCAGCTGAGGCTAGTAGGCTCATGGATGACTCATACCTCTAGGGAGAGTGCTGGGCGTCGTGCAGACAGGGAGTTGATGAGACCAGCTGAAGCTTGTCAGCTCATTTAGGCCTCTATAAGAACTCCCAGATTCATTAGATGTTAGCTCATGCCTGGACCCAGACCTGTGTGGACTGTCTAGGGAGAGTGAACCCCTGTGCGGTGAGACAAAGCCTGTGTGGCTATTTGCTTGGACATTTAAAACCAGGGACTTGGGGACTAGGACAGCACTAGGCTGATCCCAGTTGTTAGTTAGGAAACCTGTATGTTTACTGAGAGGTCAAGTTGACCAGGATTTATTTTATTTATGTTTCTTTTGCTTTGCTGTGTTTTGTCACTGTAAATAGAAAATAAACCGCACCTTTTTGATTTTGAAAACCACAACCTCCGTTTGCTGGGCCTGTTTTTGTGTGGGGAGCCCATCCCGGGGGTCACACACACCCGCTGCCGAGCTAACCCCCTCACAATATATATATATATATATATATATATATATATATATATATATATATATCACACACACACACACACTATAAGCCGAGTCTTTCAGCACATTTTTTTTGTTCTGAAAATGCCCCCCTCGGGTTATACTCGAGTCACCTTTTTGCGCCTGATCTCCCGGAATTTGGGGACCTGGTACCGGCCGTCCATAGGTCCCCTGGACCCCAAACTTGGTACACATGTAGCCCCACTCTTCCTCTACAAGTGTTCAAAGTTTGTCCGGGGGACCTACGGCCGGGGAGCAGCGATTTTTTTTTTTTTATTTTTTTTTTTTCTTCTCAAAACCGGGCACCCCTTACATAGACTCTCATGTTAAACGTCAGTCTAGTCATGGGCACAGTGAGGCATGCAGATGGACACCCTAGGCTTATACTCGAGTCAATACGTTTTCCCAGTTTTTTTGTGGTAAAATTAGGTGCCTCCAGCAAGATGCAGGGAGGTATACTGACCCAAATCCTGTAAAACCACTTCTTGCCTTGTGCGGTCTACTCTGAAATTGCTGGGATCTTGTGGCAAGTAGCATATCGCCCCTGCAGTACAAAAGCCAAGGGAAAGGCAATCATATTTATTAACTTTTAATCCTACAGTGTTTTCTTTTCTCTCTCTCTCTAAAGAATAGGGCTGTCGGGGGCACAGGAATGAATTCCAGTTAACCTGGTTTGCAAGGAGAAATCTTTTACTTTCCCTTCAAAACTTGGTATTCAGTAATTCCACCCTGTACTCAGTGCACATTGACAGATGAATTGGACCATTTTTATACACATTCTATAAATAGTAGAATTGCTGTGCATTGTTTGCTACCTGGAAAAGAATAGTTTGGGTTTAGATCAATTTTCTATATGCACTTTTTTTTTTTTTTTTTTCTTATACGCCGATTGTATTTGGAATTTTAATAGGGAAACATAAATCACTGCACATTGATTCTGGTTAACACAGATAACAGCATGGCCTGTTTGCTTTAGGCCTTTTCCAGTATCCCTACAGCTCCTTATTATTTTTTTTTTTTCAGGTATTATATTGAGGGCACACCTCTGCCTACTTGCTATATCAGCCAGGCAAGAGGTTGAAATGCCAATTGCTAAAAGGTTGTTGTGTGATATAATTCATCTACTTTAGGTATGACCCGCTGTACAAGTATTTTTGAAGTATGGCTCCAAATCGAATGGTGCATCATTTGTCTGCTAAAACCTTAATAGTTGTAAAACCTCAGCGCGCTTTTTTTTTTTTTTTTTTTTAGCTCAGCACATGGAGCACAATAAAATCTTCCCTAGTGAACTATTTTGTTAAAATTCTTACCACAGCACTTGCAGTTTACATTCCATTCATCTGCAGAGTAAAGTGTAAGCACTTCAGCAGCGCTTGCCTGAAAACCTTAGAACAGAGGAGCCGCCACCTTCCAGTGATAAGTGCCTGTTTTCCGTTGGATATGGCAACCTGTCAGAATTGGTAACGGAAGTGATGTTCCGTCGCCGCCATCTTGGTACACCCCGCTTTCCTCCACTGTAACGATACACCGAGAAGAGGGCAAGCGGTCATCTTGTAACACCCACCAGAGTTTTGCATTTCACTGTTATTTTTAACAGTAAACAGAGCTTATAAGGTGAAATAGATTATTTAGAAATCTGACTTACTGTTTAGATGTTGAATTTAAAAAGCAGCGGCCAACCTGCTGATCTCACATGTTTGCTAATCTGACAGAACACCACCTCTGCTTTTATAATTCAACATGTAAACAGTCAGAGGGATTTCTAAATGCTATACTTCACCATATATGCTCTGTTTCCAGTTAAAAATAACTGTGAAATGCAAAACTCTGGTGGGTGTAACAAGATGTCCCCTTGCCCCCTTCTTGGTGTATCGTTACTGTGGAGGAGTGTGGGGTGTAGCAAGATGGCGGCGACGAAACATCACTTCCGTTACCAATTCTGACGGAACACCTGTAAACAAAATCGGGGGTCTGCAACTGATGGCCCTCCAGCTGTTGCAAAACAAGTCCCATCATGCCTCTGCCTGTGGGAGTCATTCTTGTCAGCCTTGCAATGCCTCATGGGACGTGTAGTTTTGCAACAGCTGGAGGTCTGCCAGGTTGAAACCCCTGCGCCAAAATAAACAATCCAATAGTAATTGACAATCCTTTAAAATATTCCATAAATCCTTGCTTACAGTAAACTTCAAATCGTCACCAGTGAAGTAATGTGTTTCACTCCCCGCATGCCACCTCACACACTGCTAGTGATTGTCTCATTTCTGATTGGCAAAACTTGCATCATAGTCAAATCTCAGCACCTATCGGCACAATCATTCCTGGGTATTGCTCTTTGCTCTTTACTCTTTATATTTAAATTGATAAAATCCGCACTCACTATGTTTAAAATACCATAAATACTCATCAAGCTAAGGCCATCTGTGTGTCGCTTTATCGTCTCCCTGCTCTCCCAGATCAAAGTTCCTCCTGGCCGTCGCTTCCTGTTGCCGGGTAATCGTACTTTGACGTTTTGTCGTTCTGACTTCTTCTGAAGGCATGATTAGACGGCATGGCTAAACAGGTTATATGCTCAAACTTCCCCCGCAATTAACCCTCAGGGCAAAACTCTTGTTTATCACCATTGCATTTCAAACAGCAGGCCTTGTGGTCACTTTAGGCCATTGCATCTTAGATCACATACAATTAAATATTTCAGAAATGGCTGGAAATCTCTCCACTAATTTACACCATTGTTTTACACATCATCCATTTTTTACTTCCTGTGTACTGGCTACCCCTTAAAGTGCACACTCCATACATATTATACACATGATTGGCAAACAATTGTTAAAAACAATCGCGCTTTAAAACCATTAAAAATCACTAATAAAACTAATGTCCAGTTAAATTATTTTGCAGTTAAGAGTCCACCATATATATCCACTTAATTTTCTTTCTGGGATAATTGCCTCACCATATTGGATCCCCCTCCATGATGGAAAAAATTCTGCCTACTTGTCAAAACTTTGAAACCGAAGGGTCTCTATTGTGGTTCTGTCTAAGGTCCCATGCACACGAGACGCTGTTATTTGCTGTTAAACGCGCGTTCAGAGGCAGTTGGACACTTTTTTTTCAACTGCTCCTGAACCCATTCAATGTTATCCTATGTGTCCATGCACACAGTCTCGTTTTATTGCCGTTTTTAGGCAGTTGCGTTTAACCTCGTTTTTCCAGAAGCAAAAAAATGGGTTCAGACGCAAAACGCGGCTAAACGCGGCAAAACGCGGTACCGGCGTTTTGCCGCGATTTCGTTTATTAGCGTTTTTAAAGGTGACCTATTTTTTTACATTAGAAATCTCAAAAATTATGAAAAACCATCAAAAAAATATGAAAAAAAACTGAAATTGCTTGCATTGCACTGTAGACAATCCACAACTTGTGGCAGGTGATGTTGCCAGGTGACGTGGCAGGTGGAAATCCACAAATTGTGGCAGGTAACGTGGCCAGGTGACATGGCAGGTGACGTGGCAGGTGGACAATCCACAAATTGTGGCAGGTGACGTGGCAAGTGGACAATTCACAACTTGTGGCAGGTGACGTGGCCAGGTGACGTGGCAGGTGGACAATCCACAAATTGTGGCAGGTGACGTGGCAAGTGGACAATCCAAAACTTGTGGCAGGTGACGTGGCAGGTGGACAATCCACAAATTGTGGCCAGGTGATGTGGCAGGTGACGTGGCAGGTGGACAATCCACAAATTGTGGCAGGTGACGTGGCCAGGTGATGTGGCAGGTGACGTGGCAAGTGGACAATCCACAACTTGTGGCCAGGGGATGTGGCAAGTGGACAATCCACAACTTGTGGCAGGTGATGTGGCCAGGTGATGTGGCAGGTGACGTGGCAGGTTGACAATCCACAAATTGTGGCAGGTGACGTGGCCAGGTGAAGTGGAATGTGACGTGGCCAGGTGACGTGGCAAGTGGACAATCCACAACTTGTGGCAGGTGACGTGGTCAGGTGACATGGCAGGTGACGTGGCAAGTGGACAGTTCACAACTTGTGGCAGGTGACGTGGCAAGTGGACAATGCACAACTTGTGGCAGGTGACGTGGCAAGTGAACATTCCACAACTTGTGGCAGGTGACATGGCCAGGTGACGTGGCCAGGTGATGTGGCAAGTGGACAATCCACAACTTGTGGCCAGGTGACGTGGCAGGTGACGTGGCAAGTGGACAATTCACAACTTGTGGCAGGTGACGTGGCCAGGTGACGTATCAGGTGACGTGGCAAGTGGACAATCCACAGCTTGTGGCAAGTGATACGCTAAATACAAGTACACTGCTGCTCTCTCAGCAGCTGGTCTCCCAAAATGGCTGAAATGGTTAAATAATGTTTTTTGAGCTTAGGGAGGGTCTTATGATGTTTCTTAACTAAACGCCTATAGATGCAAACGCGGTAAAACGCCGCTAAAATCGCGGCAAAACGGGCGTTTTTAAACGCCGGTTTTAGCCTTTAAAAACGTGTGTTCAGCAGAGTTTGCACCGGCGTCTCGTGTGCATGGGGCCTTAAGTGGAGCGAAACTTTGTGTTTATGCCATATTGAGATGTAGTTTACAACTGATGCTTGCTCTGTTCTGCTTCCCTTCCAGTCTTGGCAGGGAAGAGTAAACGGTGGCCTGTGCAGTCTCCAGCTAGTCTGTTCTCTTGGAGAGCTGGGGAGTGCCTTACCATCCTCGGCCACAGAGCTGTGATGCTCAGAGGACACAACTCTTATCCTGCATACAAAGGTGGCTCCATAGGATGCTGCAAGAGAAAGGGGGCCACACTAATACAAGAAGCCTGAGGCAGCAGTCATGGCACCAGCCTAAACTGGAACATGCACAAGGATTAGAAGATAAAGAAGCTGTATAGTGAGTGAAGCTGGTCATAGATGGATTGAAATTTGGCCCATTCAGCAGGTACTGGCTTAATGCTTTATACCCTTAAACCTGCTGATTTACACAAAATGGAATAAGAGGGGGCTGCATGAAGCATCCAAAAAAGCATCTGCTACTGTATATTAACCTACTTTATAGTCTGTTTGTTTTTCTTTTTTTGTACATGTCCTTGATTAAAGAGGAAGTAAACCCTGATCAGTTTTCCTTGCTCTTTTGTTCCCTGCAAAATAAAAGCATAATGGGCATCGCATACTAGCCCATAATGGGCCATTTACCTGCAAACAAAGCCTGCGATGTCCCCACTGGTGGCTGCATCCATCTTCACCCCTCTTCCTTCCAGGGCTGTGGACTCTGGCGCTGTGACTGACCGGAGTCGCGTGACTTCACACCCACGCATGTGTGCAGGAGCCAACGATCACGGCACGCTGCTGAAGAAACGACATGATCGTGCGCGGAGACTGACCTGTCATCCGTCTGCTCAGCAGGGATCGGCAAATTCTTTTCGGCTACTTTCAAAACTCGCTATTCAGTTTTGTGGTATTATTGGCACATATTAAAGAGGCCTCCCACCCTCCTCCACTTTGCCGAAAAGTGGGAGCGGGTACCTGTCAAAACTAGGTACCTGCTGCTCCCAAAAAGTACCAAATATGTCTGTCTGTGGAGGGTGGGGGAGGAGGCAGACAAGTGGAGATTTAATCATGAGTGAATCATTTTCACCACAATTGCCAGTTGGTAGTATGGTGTTTAACAAGCACAGACCTTAATCCAATTTATAGTGCGTCTCATTGAACACCCATTCTGAGATGCAGGTTTGCGCTGTAAGAACTTAAAACTCGCAAAAATAATTCACGTCTATCTGTTCCATATTTAGTCAAATTAAACTTTGCTTTTGATAAAACAGAATATTTTCAATAATGAAGCACATGACAATGGCGTTGACAAAAAAATATTGGGTCCATTAACCTACAGTTGTATTTTGATGTACAACTTTTAGAGGTTGCAGACAGGCAATTTCAGTAGCTCTCAATGAGACTTCTGCACCTAACGACGGGTAGCTTGGCCCACTCTTGAGGTATGTGTATTTTCTCCAGGCTCCATGTTTCAGGCATTTTTTGTTTTTCTGTGAATGTTCAGTAGGATTCATATCGGGTCTCCTAGGAGGCTCCTTCAAAACAGTTGTTTTTTTTTGTTCTTGATCACAAAAGAAATTTTATTTATTTTTTTAAAATCGCAAACCTGTTATACTACCGCTGTGCAGCTCGTTTTGCACAGAGTGGCCCCGATCCATGTCTTCTGGGGTCCCTCGGCGGCTGTCTCGGCTCCTCCCCGCAATCAATCGCCACCTATATGCGAGCGAGCAAGGTGTTGAGTGATTGCAGGCGCGCTCCAGAGATACAGCCAGCGGCTATTGCCGCTCACTGTACCACTCGGCCCCGCCCCACAGCGCGCCGTGTCATTGGATGTGATTGACAGCAGCGCAAGCCAATGGCCACGCTGCTTGCAATCCATCCACTGTAGTCAATCAACGGCCAGGCTGCGCAACGAAGAGTATGTCAGGGGGCGAGCGCGGGACTTTCGAGGGGTCAGGTAAGCTAAACAGGGGGGCCAGGGGAGCCGGTATTGTCGGATGTTTTTTCACCTTAATGCATAGAATGCATTAAGGTGAACACTTTTACCTTTACAACCCCATTAAAGTTTAAGTTCACCTTTTACAGAAAATCTACACTGGACCACCTTCCCATTGCACATGGTCCTGGTAATCTGGATTCCGGCGATCACCCGTTCTGACAGATTGTATAGCTACTTCACCAGTCCAGAATTTCTCAAGGGAATTTTTCCCTTTTTTTTTTTTTTTCCCTTGAGAAAGTTACGTGACCTGTGACGCGACAGCCGGTGACGAGACAGCCTGTGTCTCGTAACCGTGGATGTGTAATGTGGAAGAGAGCTGTCCTATTGCAAACTGATCGTTTTAAAATAGTTTTTTTCTACTATGTAAATATGAGTGCATGTGAGTTATTAAAAGCAAGTAATTTCAACTTGCCCGATGATGATTTATTTGCGTTTGAGAAATTTAAGTTTATGTGGAGAAGTCCTGTAATTCTGGAGCCATTAGCTGAAATCCTTTTATGATTTGGCTGATCTTTCTTGGAGTATCATTGAAAGGTGCCAATAGACCCAAAGGGGGTCTTCCTTTGAGGTGAACAGGTATTGCACGCTGAGGTGGTGGTAATTGTCTGTCTGTATGCACATTTCCACACATTTTGAATACCGTATTTGCCGGTGTATAAGGCGACCGGGCGTGTAAGACAACCCCCTTTAATTTTACTTTTTTTTTTTTTAAAGATTTTTTTTTTTCCTGTACTAACCGTATGACGACCCCCTTTCCGAGGCTTCTGATGCTTCATATTTCTTCCTTCTGGAGCCGTATTCTTCTTCATTCTTTCTGGAGCTGGAGCCATATTCTTCTTCCTTCTTGCTAGAGCCAATTGCGGCGAGCGATGTATTCTATTAATGAATACAAAGCCTGCTTGGATTTGCAGAGGCTGTAACATCGTCAGCCCACGCCTCTCTGACTCTCAAAGCCAATCCGAGCAGGCTACTGTATGTAGCCTGCTCGGATTGGCAGAGGTTGTTACTCCAATCCGAGCCGGCTCTGTATTCACTTGAATACATCGCTCACCGGGATTGGCTAAACGGTATATACTGTATGTAGCCGAAGCTACATACAGTATTACCGCACATCCAGCAGGCAGCTGACCCGCCGTATAAGGCGACCCCTGCTTTTTGGCCAGTTTTTTTAAGTGTAAAAGGTAGTCTTATACGCCAGCAAATACAGTAGTTGGGGGGTGTGTGTATATACCTCACCGGCTGCATGTGCAGTAAATGTTTCCTAAACGGCGCACGTTTAGGAGATCTATTTACAGTACCTATAGGTTGGCCCATAGGTAAAAGTCATGTATGGGAGTTTACTCCCACTTAAAATTATTTTAACCTCCTGACAGGGTTGCTTCAAGGTGGAGTTTTGTTGGTATCCAAAGCTTGTTTTTTTGCTACTTTTATTTTTATTTATTTTTTTGTGAAGGTTCTTTTGATTGCCACCACTGTATTGGTAAATTTTGAGTTTTTTTTAAATTTTTTTACTCTTTGTGACATTTGGATCCCATATCTTTTGGTCAAAGGTAGTGTTTGCCTTTTGACTTTTTGCAATAATTTTAGCTTTTTTGGGGTTGCTCTCTGTTCCTGTTTGAATGCACGTTTATCCAGGGGAATGTTCAATATTTCTCACCTAGAACCTGGTTTTAGTGTCCCTTTTACGCCTGCGACTTTGGATTCTGAAGGCACATCAATGAAATCTGAAACTTGACCTATCAATTTCATGATGCAGTGTGTCATTTTCTCTCCACGCAGACCCTGCCTCCGCTCTACCACGTTATTTATACGTTTGTCAGGCTGCATGGCATCTCTTTTCACCCAGAACAAAACTCAAGGCTGTTATCAGAATGCCATTTCTTCCTAGCTGTTGCCAAATGAAATGCAGTCTTTCACATACCTAGTAATTGTAGACTAAATGCTTTGCTCGTTTGAGTAAATTCAAGACAGGCAGTCACAGGTGTTCACAAGAAATGTATTCATATTTAAAATGGGTGCAATAATCCATCCTAATGTGTGTAACCAGTGAATGTAATAAGACCGTTTAACATCAGAATGAGCAGATTACATTTGTCAAGTCTGAAATTATTTAATTTTTTCCTGGGATGGATTCTGTAACATTTCTTCTTAAGGCCCCTTTCACACGTACGGACCGTATGTCCGCTTTTTCATCCATCCGTTTATGGATGAAAAAGGGACATACATTGGTCCCTATGAGATCGTGGGTGTCAGCGGATGAAACATCCGCTGACACCCGATCTCCTCAGTGTCCGCAATGCTCCGTTTTTCTGGATAGAAAAATTCCTATTTTTCTATCCGTCTGCGGATCGGATGAACACGGACAGATCTTAGTGCTAATTTTGCAGTATATTGAATTGGTTCTGACAGCCCACTAGAGGTGCACGATTAATTGTTAAAGAATCAAGATTGCGATTCAACCCCCCCTCACGCTCTTAAAGCGGAGCTCCACCCAAAAGTCTTCACTGCCGGGTTCCCTTACTGGCAATGGCAGCGGCTGCACCCGAAAGCTGATCTGAAGATTGGCTGGGGTGCCGACATTGTGGGCTCCCTGGACAGGTAAGTGTCCATATATTAAAAGTCAGCAGCTGCAGTATTTGTAGCTGCTGACTTAAAGTTTTTAACAGTAACGTTACCCCAATTTGCAGATGTATTGCCCAGCCACGCTTTTCTGTCCCCTCTTCCATTCACAAAAGCCTTTGTATAAACAGTCTAAAAATGGCTGGGTCAGGGGACAATCATGTAATCTGGGCACCCTTGCTACTACAGCAGGCCAGACTTTAATAAAATCACAAAAAAAGAAAATCCCATTATGTAATAGAGCATGTCAGCAGAGATATTGATCTGTATATCTAAAGCACCCAATACATTTGAAATAATCTCTGTAATAGTATTGTGAGCTTGTATTTACAGAGCAATTTCACCTTTTTGAGATTACTATTTTGCTCCTCATATCTGTCTGAGCCTGTCCTAGCAGTTTGCAGTCTTACATTTTTCTGCAGACTAGATAGAAATGGTCGCTCTGGCTGTACATTGTTAATCAGAAATCTTGAGGGGTGGGGGAGGGGAGTCGGGCATCCGTAGTTATGTAGTGGACAGTATACCTGGTAACGGTTTGTTTTTTCTCATTCAGCTATAAATTATTTAATACTAAATACAAAAAGTGTGTTTATTTCAGCCCCCTTTTACGCTGATGCCCTAATGCCCCTTTCACACTGGGGCGGGGAGGTGCGCTGGCGGTATAGTGGCGCTATTTTTAGTGCCGCTATACCTTAATTTTTACTGCGATATTCGGCCACTAGCAGGGTGATTTTAACCCCCGCTAGTGGCCGAAAAAGGGTGAATACCGCGGTTTCCCATTGCTTTCAATGGGCAGCAGCTGTAAAGGAGCGGTAACACACCGCTCCTTCACCGCTGCAAAGATGCGGCTATCAGGACTTTTGGAGCGGTTCTGCTAGTGCACCGCTTCAGTGTGAAAGCCTTCGGGCTTTCACACTGAAGACTGCAGGGCACGATTTTTTCAGGTGGTATAGCAGTGCTATTTTTAGCGCTAAACCGCCTGAAAAACGTGTCAGTGTGAAAGGGGCCCAAGTAAAATCTAGTGGAACCAATTGCCTTCAGAAGTCACCTAATTAGTAAATTCCACCGGTGTGTAATTTAATCTTAGTATAAATACAGCTGTTCTGAAGCTCTCAGTGGTTTGTTAGAGAACCTTTTAGTAAAAAAAAAGCATCTTGAAGGCCAAGGAACACAAGACAGGTCAGGGATAAAGTTGTGGAGAAGTTTAAAGCAGGGTTGGGTTATAAAAAAAAAGAGAGAAAATCCCAAGCTTTGAACATCTCACGGAGCACTGTTAAATCAATCATCTGAAAATGGAAAGAGTATGGCACAACTGCAAACCTACAAGACATGGCCGTTAGGGGTGCTGAATTTAATTGCTGCATCGCGATTCGGGGTTCCGCGATGCGGCATCAATGCATGTGACCCCAATAATCGATGTTCGTGACGTCATCCGACATGCCCTGCCCCCGCTCCGAGCGTCTGTCAAAATAACAGTTTTGTAATAAATGCTGCGTTATAATCCATTAAGTGGCCACCGCTGTATGTGCTTTTCAAAATATATGCAGATTCATACCTCATATCTCAGTGTGTGTATATAACTGTATATGCTGCTCATGTGACTGCATGGTGCGGCCCGCCTCTCCTCTCACGTCTCATGTCTCTCGCTCTCCTGACGTCAGCCCCACCCGCCTCTCTTCTGATCTGATACGGTAGCTACAGTCGGTGGGCGGGGCTGAGAACTCCCACTGACGTCAGGAGAGAGAGACATGAGAGGAGAGAGGCGGGCCGCACCAGGCAGTCACATGAGCGGCATATACAGTCATATACACACTGAGATATGAGGTATGAATCTGCATATATTTTAAAAAGCACATACAGCGGTGGCCACTTAATGGATTATAACGTGGCATTTATTACCATAGCAGTATGTGACCGTGTACTCCTACACATGCTCTGTGCTGGCATTTCTCCGGCTCTCCGTTTGCACATTCCACTGTGTTAACTCCTAGTGTGCTGGAATGTGCAAAGCCCAGAGACCTTTCAGCACAGACAGTACAGTAAAACTCACAGGGCTGTTTGTCAGTTGTGGATTCTAATCCCTCCTGACCTCCCAGAAGCCGTGTGTGTGCATTCCTGTACCCTGTAGGGCACCGGATTAGTGCACTTTTTAAAGGGGTGTTCCACCCTATTTTTAGTTTATTAAAAGTCAGCAGCTACAAAAAGTATAGCTACTGACTTTTATTAAACCGACACTTACCTGTCCCACGGTCCATCGATGCGGCCGCACAGAGCCCCCCTCCTCTCCACCGTCAAATCTACTGTGGGCACCCGGCCATGACGGCTTACGGCTTCACAGCCGGGCATGCACTGTGCTCTGCCATTGGCCAGCCAATCTTCTGGGACCTGTGTTGTCCCAGAAGATCGCTGGCACGGAGGGGCCGCCTAGGGCGAGAGGAGTCGCCGCCAAGCCGGCTGGGAGAGGAAGGATTAAGTGGGACAGGAAGTCCTACTAAAAAGAGGTTACACACTCCCCCCCCCCCCCCCCTCTAAAAAATGACATGCCAAATGTGGCATGTCAGGGGGCGAGGAGTGCTTAAAGCGGAAGTTCCACTGGGTGGAACTCCGCTTTAAGGGAGTGAGGTTATTTTTAATTCAAAGCAGTTCCAGTAAATGTTTTGTTTGTTAAAAGTCAGCATCTACAAAAAAAGTGCATCTTCTGACCTTTTTAATAAAAAGACACTCGCCTGTCCCACAATCCAGCGACGTGGTCACCCAAACACTCCATGCTCTCCCCTGCCTGTCCACGGCGCTGGCAATACTACTGTGGGCATCCGGCTGTGACAGCTTGCAGCTTCACAGCCGGGTGCGCATGTCTTACTGAGCTGTCCTGCATAGCCGGCCAATCTTCTGGGACCTGTGTGTCCCAGAAGATTGCTTGGAGGAAGGGCCGCCTAGGCCGCCCAAGTGGAAGTGGGAGCGCATCAGTAATCGTGATGCATCATCGAATCGTTGACCAGATAATCGTAATTGAATCATGAGACCAGTGAAGATGCGCACCCCTAATGGCTGTCCACCTAAACTGACAGGCCGGGCAAGGAGGGTATTAATCAGAGAAGCGGCCAAGAGGCCCATGGTAACTCTGGAGGAGCTGCAGAGATCCACAGCTCAGGTGGGAGAATCTGTCCACAGGACAACTATTAGTCGTGCACTCCACAAATCTGGCCTTTATGGAAGAGTGGCAAGAAGAAAGTCATTGTTGAAAGAAAGCCATAAGAAGTCCCGTTTGCAGTTTGCGAGAAGCCATGTGGGGGACACAGCAAACATGTCGAAGGTGCTCGGGTCAGATGAGACAAATTGAACCTTTTGGCCTAATAGCGTTTTGCTATGTGTGGCAGAAAACCAACAGTGCACATCACCCTGAACACACCATCCTCACCGTGAAACATGGCGGTGGCAGCATCATGTTGTGGGGATGCTTTTCTTCAGCAGGGACAGGGAAGCTGGTCAGAGTTGATGGGAAGATGGATGGAGCCAAATACAGGGACAGCTTAGAAGAAAATCTGTTAGATTCTGCAAAAGACTTAAGACTGGGGCGGAGATTCACCTTCTAGCAGGACAGCGACCCTAAACATACAGCCAGAGCTACAATGGAATGGTTTAGATCAAAGCATATTCATGTGTTAGAATGGCCCAGTCAAAGTCCAGACCTAAATCCAATTGAGAGTTTGTGACCAGACTTAAATTGCTGTTCAGACGCTCTCCATCCAATCTGACAGAGCTTGAGCCATTTTGCACAGATGAATGGGCAAAAATGTCACTCTCTAGATGTGCAAAGCTGGTAGAGACATAACCCAAAAAACTGCAGTTGTAAATTCCAGTGAAAGGTGGTTCTATAAAGTATTGACTCGGGGGGGGGGGGGGGGGGGGGGGGTCTGAATATAAATGTATGCCACACTTTTTAGATATTTGTAAAAAAATTTAAACCATTTATCGTATTCCTTTCACTTCGATATTATGTACCACTTTGTGTTGGTCTATCGCATAAAATCCCAATAAAATACATTCATGTTTTTCGTGACAAAATGGTTTCTCTCTATCTCTCTATCTCTATATCTATCTATCTCTATAGCTATCTCTATCTATCTCTCTAGCTATCTCTATATCTATCTCTTTATCTCTATCTCTTTATCTCTAGCTCTAGCTCTCTCTCTATAGCTAGCTCTCTCTCTCTATAGCTAGCTCTCTCTCTCTATAGCTAGCTCTCTCTCTCTATAGCTAGCTCTCTCTCTCTATAGCTAGCTCTCTCTCTCTATAGCTAGCTCTCTCTCTCTATAGCTAGCTCTCTCTCTCTATAGCTAGCTCTCTCTCTCTATAGCTAGCTCTCTCTCTCTATAGCTAGCTCGCTCTCTCTATAGCTAGCTCGCTCTCTCTATAGCTAGCTCGCTCTCTCTATAGCTAGCTCGCTCTCTCTCTCTCTCTATAGCTAGCTCGCGCTCTCTCTCTCTCTATAGCTAGCTCGCTCTCTCTCTCTCTCTCTCTATAGCTCTCTCTCTCTCTCTCTCTCTCTCTCTATAGCTAGCTCTCTCTCTCTCTCTCTATAGCTAGCTCTCTCTCTCTCTCTATAGCTAGCTCTCTCTCTCTCTCTCTCTATAGCTAGCTCTCTCTCTCTCTCTATAGCTAGCTCTCTCTCTCTCTCTCTCTCTCTCTCTCTCTATAGCTAGCTCTCTCTCTCTCTCTCTATAGCTAGCTCTCTCTCTCTCTCTCTCTCTATAGCTAGCTCTCTCTCTCTCTCTCTCTCTATAGCTAGCTCTCTCTCTCTCTCTCTATAGCTAGCTCTCTCTCTCTCTCTCTATAGCTAGCGCTCTCTCTCTCTCTCTATAGCTAGCGCTCTCTCTCTCTCTATAGCTAGCGCTCTCTCTCTCTCTCTATAGCTAGCGCTCTCTCTCTCTCTATAGCTAGCGCTCTCTCTCTCTCTATAGCTAGCGCTCTCTCTCTCTCTATAGCTAGCGCTCTCTCTCTCTCTATAGCTAGCGCTCTCTCTCTCTCTATAGCTAGCGCTCTCTCTCTCTATAGCTAGCGCTCTCTCTCTCTCTCTCTATAGCTAGCGCTCTCTCTCTCTCTCTCTATAGCTAGCTCTCTCTCTCTCTCTATAGCTAGCTCTCTCTCTCTCTCTCTCTATAGCTAGCTCTCTCTCTCTCTCTCTCTATAGCTAGCGCTCTCTCTCTCTATAGCTAGCGCTCTCTCTCTCTCTATAGCTAGCGCTCTCTCTCTCTCTATAGCTAGCGCTCTCTCTCTCTCTATAGCTAGCTCTCTCTCTCTCTCTATAGCTAGCTCTCTCTCTCTCTATAGCTAGCTCTCTCTCTCTCTCTCTATAGCTAGCTCTCTCTCTCTCTCTCTCTCTATAGCTAGCTCTCTCTCTCTCTATAGCTAGCTCTCTCTCTCTCTCTATAGCTAGCTCTCTCTCTCTCTATAGCTAGCTCTCTCTCTCTCTCTATAGCTAGCTCTCTCTCTCTCTCTATAGCTAGCTCTCTCTCTCTCTCTATAGCTAGCTCTCTCTCTCTCTCTCTATAGCTAGCTCTCTCTCTCTCTATAGCTAGCTCTCTCTCTCTCTCTATAGCTAGCTCTCTCTCTCTCTCTATAGCTAGCTCTCTCTCTCTCTATAGCTAGCTCTCTCTCTCTCTCTATAGCTAGCTCTCTCTCTCTCTCTATAGCTAGCTCTCTCTCTCTCTCTATAGCTAGCTCTCTCTCTCTCTCTCTCTATAGCTAGCTCTCTCTCTCTCTCTATAGCTAGCTCTCTCTCTCTCTCTCTATAGCTAGCTCTCTCTCTCTCTCTATAGCTAGCTCTCTCTCTATAGCTAGCTCGCTCTCTCTATAGCTAGCTCGCTCTCTCTCTCTCTCTCTATAGCTAGCTCGCTCTCTCTCTCTCTCTCTCTATAGCTCTCTCTCTCTCTCTCTCTCTCTATAGCTAGCTCTCTCTCTCTCTCTCTCTATAGCTAGCTCTCTCTCTCTCTCTCTCTATAGCTAGCTCTCTCTCTCTATAGCTAGCTCTCTCTCTCTCTCTCTCTCTCTCTCTCTCTCTATAGCTAGCTCTCTCTCTCTCTCTCTATAGCTAGCTCTCTCTCTCTCTCTCTCTATAGCTAGCTCTCTCTCTCTCTCTCTATAGCTAGCTCTCTCTCTCTCTCTCTCTCTATAGCTAGCTCTCTCTCTCTCTCTCTATAGCTAGCTCTCTCTCTCTCTCTCTCTATAGCTAGCTCTCTCTCTCTCTCTCTCTATAGCTAGCTCTCTCTCTCTCTCTCTCTATAGCTAGCTCTCTCTCTCTCTCTCTATAGCTAGCTCTCTCTCTCTCTCTCTCTATAGCTAGCGCTCTCTCTCTCTCTCTATAGCTAGCGCTCTCTCTCTATAGCTAGCGCGCTCTCTCTCTCTCTCTATAGCTAGCGCTCTCTCTCTCTATAGCTAGCGCTCTCTCTCTCTCTCTCTCTCTATAGCTAGCGCTCTCTCTCTCTCTCTCTCTCTCTCTATAGCTAGCGCTCTCTCTCTCTCTATAGCTAGCGCTCTCTCTCTCTCTATAGCTAGCGCTCTCTCTCTCTCTATAGCTAGCGCTCTCTCTCTCTCTATAGCTAGCGCTCTCTCTCTCTCTCTATAGCTAGCGCTCTCTCTCTCTCTATAGCTAGCGCTCTCTCTCTCTCTCTCTATAGCTAGCTCTCTCTCTCTCTCTCTATAGCTAGCTCTCTCTCTCTCTCTATAGCTAGCTCTCTCTCTCTCTCTCTATAGCTAGCTCTCTCTCTCTATAGCTAGCTCTCTCTCTCTCTCTCTATAGCTAGCTCTCTCTCTCTCTATAGCTAGCTCTCTCTCTCTCTCTCTATAGCTAGCTCTCTCTCTCTCTCTCTCTATAGCTAGCTCTCTCTCTCTCTCTCTATAGCTAGCTCTCTCTCTCTCTCTCTATAGCTAGCTCTCTCTCTCTCTCTCTATAGCTAGCTCTCTCTCTCTCTCTATAGCTAGCTCTCTCTCTCTCTCTCTATAGCTAGCTCTCTCTCTATAGCTAGCTCTCTCTCTCTCTCTATAGCTAGCTCTCTCTCTCTCTCTATAGCTAGCTCTCTCTCTCTCTCTATAGCTAGCTCTCTCTCTCTCTCTATAGCTAGCTCTCTCTCTCTCTCTATAGCTAGCTCTCTCTCTCTCTCTATAGCTAGCTCTCTCTCTCTCTCTATAGCTAGCTCTCTCTCTCTCTATAGCTAGCGCTCTCTCTCTCTATAGCTAGCGCTCTCTCTCTCTCTATAGCTAGCGCTCTCTCTCTCTCTATAGCTAGCGCTCTCTCTCTCTCTATAGCTAGCGCTCTCTCTCTCTCTATAGCTAGCTCTCTCTCTCTCTCTATAGCTAGCTCTCTCTCTCTCTATAGCTAGCTCTCTCTCTCTCTCTATAGCTAGCTCTCTCTCTCTCTCTATAGCTAGCTCTCTCTCTCTCTATAGCTAGCTCTCTCTCTATAGCTAGCTCTCTAAAAATTAAAGGAACACTTTGAAAACACGTCAGATCTCAACGGGTCAAAATCTCATGCTGGATATCTATACTGATATGGACTGGGTAATGTGTTAGGAATGAAAGGATGGCACATCATTTGATGGAAATTAAAATTATCCACCTACAGAGGGCTGAATTCAAAGACACCCCAAAAATCAAAGTGAAAAAATTATGCAGCAAGCTAGTCCATTTTGCTGAAATTTCATTTCAACAACTCAAAATGGTCCTCAGTAGTTTGTATGGCCCCCAAGTGCTTGTATGCATGCCTGACAACATCACGATGGATGGTTTCCTGGGGGTATTTCCTCCCAGATCTGGACCAGAGCACCACTGAGCTGCACAGACTGAGGCGCTACCGGATGGACTGAAACATAATGCCCCAGAGGTGTTCTTTTGGATTTAGGTCTGGTGAACGTGGAGGCCATTCAATGGTAAAAATGTCTTCATCCTCCAGGAACTGGCTCCATGCTCTCGCCACATGAGGCCGGGCATTGTCGTGCACCAGGAGGAACACAGGACCCACTGCACCAGCGTAGGGTCTGACAATGGGTCCAAGGATTTCATCTCGATACCTAATGACAGTCAGGGTGCCTTTGTGTAGCCTGTAGAGGTCTGTGCGTCGCTCCATGGATATGCATTCCCAGACCATCACTGACTGAACTAGTGTTCAATGGAAAATGCCAATCGAGCCTTACAGTGTGGCAGTGAGCACAGAGCCCACTAGAGGACATCGGGCCCTCAGGCCACCTCCATGAAGTCTGTTTCTGATTGGTCAGAGACATTCACACCAGTGGCCTGCTGGAGGTCATTTTGTAGGGCTCTGGCAGTGCTCATCCTGTTCCTCCTTGCACAAAGGAGCAGATACCGGTCCTGCTGATGAGTTAAGGACCTTCTACGGCTCTGTCCAGCTCTTCTAGAGTAACTGCCTGTCTCCTGGAATCTCCTCCATGCTCTTGAGACTGTGTTGGGAGACACGGCAAACCTTCTGGCAATGACGCGTATTGCTGTGCCATCCTGGAGGAGTTGGACTGCCTGTGTAACCTTTTATAGGGTCAAAGTATCGCCTCGTGCTACCAGTAGTAACACCGACCCTAGCCAAATGCAAAACTAGTGAAAAACTCAGAAAATTTAAGTAGGTAAAAAAAAAGGTCAGGCGCCTCCACCTGAAAAACCATTCCTGTTTTGGAGGTCGTCTCATTGTTGCCCATCTAGTGCACCTGTTAATCAGTTTAAGCTGCTTTGCTGTTAATTGAAATTAACAACCCCCCTCTGTATACACCTCTCCCCCTCTGCTACTTAACTGACCAGATCAATATCCCAAGAGTTCCAATTCAGAAGTGTTTAATTTTTTTGAGGTGTGTGTGTGTGTGTGGCGGACCCCCCAAAACTGGGGTTGCTATGCCTAAATTTAGGGGCTGGCCTGAGCAAATAGTTAGGCTCAGGCTGTTGGAATTCTTTAATTGGCGTCTGCTCTGTTGTGATGTTGCCTGGTGGTACAGTTCCCTGTGACCTGTAGGTGGTGCTGTCGCCCAGGTCAAACCACAGGTGGCATTGAAGCGCTATTGGGTGTCCTCTCTCGGCAGCCGTGCAGTGGGTGTGGTCTACCTGCTGTGCATGCCGGGAGAGGGTACATAAGGGGCAGACACCATGATTTAGGGAGAGTTTGCGCTCTTTGGCCCTCCAGGCCGGGGGTGCGTGTGTGTGTGTGTGTGTGTGTGTGTGTGTGTGTGTGTGTGTGTGTGTGTTCAGTCCCGGGCACCTTTTTTAGCCCGAGGCTGCATTGTTCCAGGTAGGCCCAGCACCTTTTAGCTGAGGCCTACGCCAGAAAGTGGAATCCCAGGGTACCCGTGGGAGGGTGACCCGTCTCTGAAGGAGAGGGAACCAGAGGAGGATCTATCCAGGGAATCGGTGAAGGAAGTCCACTGTCTCGGGAGAGGCCTTGTTACCTGTCAGAGGGAAGGATTCCATTATCCGCCAAAAGCCTTGTAACGTGCCCTATTGGCATAAAAGTTCTCAAGTGCTGGGAAGTTCGGGACGAAGAGGTTCATATCCTGATCATATCCTTAGGAAAAGAACTTAAAGTGAATGTTCGTGCTCCACACCGGCTGCTAGGACTGTGAGAGGGGACTATCCGGGTGAGCAAAACCCACTCAGGCTTGAGTGGCAATAAGTGCCGTGTGCCTGAACCTGCCTCCCTGTTCAACTTTCTCCATCTCCAATCTTTCCTGTCAAGTTGCAAGTAAAATAAACCTTTTATTGGGTTTAATACTGTCTGGACAATGGCCTTTTGAAAGAGAGAGAATAGACTTTTTCCCTACACTCTAGGGACGAGAACCAATGGAAAGGGGTAACTCGCTGCCGGACCCAAAACTATTTAACACCGCTCACCCTCTACAAGATGGATACTGGGCATGTGGCATGGTGTCACATCTGCTGGCGGAGGTGAGCAGCGGACATAGGGATGTGTGTGCTACATATATAATTTTATAAATATGTGAGTCTGTGTATACTGCATATAATATTTTGGGGCCCCTTTTTTTGTAAACTTTTAGGAATGTTCATTTGATAAAACATCAAAATTGCTTCAGGCTTCTAAAGTGAGGAAGTGCCTGGCAGTAAAAGGGTTAAAGCAATTGATCTTTTTCAGAAGTGTGCACAGGATAGTTTCTTTGATGTAAATGCACCTGCATTTGACTTCTGAAGTCACCTTTATCAGCAGTTGGAGGAAATTTGAACTGACAGTTAAGTTTCCAGTAGAGCTCTCAAGGAATGACAGTAGAAAGGAAAAAGGTTATATGGTTTCATTTTGAAAAACAACTTGTTTTGTGGAGATTTATTTAAAGGCTAAGTACGCCTTTTAGTGCCGGTTCACACTTGTGCGAGTTGATACCGAATGCGATGCGTTAGACACAAACTAGATTCGCATGTCATCCAAAAAGTAATTGTTTTCAATGATTGTGGTTCACATCTATGCGTTGCGATTCCTCTCCGAAGGCGATGCAATGAAAAAAAGGGTCTTGTGCGAGTTTAGAGTGTTGCGTTGCGAATTTAGTCTCCATAGACATCAATGTAAATAGTTCTGGAATCGCATTTGATGGTTCACATATGTGCGAATTACACCACACTATTCTCCACAAAAACATTAATCGCAGCTATGTCCCACTCCTGAAATTCGCATTAAAATCGCGGCAAAAACGCGGTAAATTCGCACCTCAGAATGGACTGAAAAAACGGAACAAATTCACAGCGCAGCAGTGTGAACCGGCACTTACAGACGCAAGCCTATGTAGGCAGGGGGCCCCAGCAGGTATTAACAAATCTCTCTCTGTGTGTGTGTGTGTGTATGTATGTGTGTATGTATGTGTGTGATATCTCTATCTCTAATCTCTAATCTGCACTTCTGGTTGCTATGCATGAAATGCTGAAAATATATCAATGTACAATCAAACAGTGAATTGAGTAGTCCATAAAGTTCAATATGGAAATAAGTCTATGTGCCAATAGCAATGAAGGTGTATCCAATTCTTCTAAAGATAATGATATCCCCCACCGGGTGGCAAACCCCATGAATTGATGAGGAATTCCCCCATACACACGTGCCCTCCACTGTAACCAAGCCTCTTACCTGGTTGTTGTGGTCCCCAATTACAGAGATCCAACACGCATAAGAAATAATGGACCCTTCCGGGTGTCTGTAAATGGGATCAGTATGGTCCGCTAGGTTTCAACATATGATGTTCTAACTCGGACAGCTGTCGTTGAGGAAAAGGAACATAGGCCGCATATAACGTGAATATTGCTAGTACACGTTTATTGTTAAAAACACCACAGGGTACTCGCATGATTGAGGAGAATAAAAGGCATTCAAACGGCATGGAGCCTTGCCGGCATCAGCGAACGTGTTGGTGGCCCTGCCTAACTATTTTCAGGGAGACGGGAGCATGAAATCTGTAGGTTTGTAAAATGTTTATTCATTTTTAGTTTACATACCTATAGGCCATTCGGGGCCCCCTCCAGAAGATTTACTGGAATACTCCTGGTTGGCCAACTCAACATCTTGCCTTGTTTCTAGGACACAAAAACTTTTGGCTGTGGGGATTGCTAATTGGGAGTTTTTTGATGAAGTCGCTTCTTGAAGGGTCCAAATGGCCTACAGTTATAGCAATGAAATGAATGAACATTTTACCAAAGCTGCACTTCTCTTTTTTTTTTTCCTTCTGGGGCCCTTTGGCTGCAATGGTCTTCTTCTTTTTTTGGAAAGGAGGGACTGTACACCAATAAAAAAACATTTGTTTGCCCTAATTCTAGCAGAGGAGCAGTAGGTGTTTGATCCTGACCCTTCCTGAAATCCAGCTTTTGGTTACACTTTTACACCACTCCTTTTTTTTTTCTCTTGGCCCCCCTACCCCCAGGAGCAAAATCAACTTGCACAATATCTGCATTTCTGTGTGTGCGGTGTTACTGTTCGACTGTACAGTCATTTGCAGGTGACCAGAAAGGATTCTAATATAGCAGTGTCTGCTTTGTGACCATGAGCTGAAATTCATGTACCTACGGGACCGCTAGCTGAAAAAATCATTAACTAGATTGAGTAATTCAGCTTAGCTGGCTGTGATATTAAGTTTGAAGTTCTCTTTTTGCTGCAGTATGTGTGTGTATATGTATGCATGTGTGTGTGTGTGTGTGTGTGTGTGTGTGTATGTATGTATGTGTATGTGTATATATATATATATATAAAAAATATATACTCCCACTATTGATCGTATGGCTGCAACTGATCCTTCGGCAGTTCTCGCTTCCTCCCTGCCCACAGTCTTCTAGGACACGTCATTTACTTGTGCAGTGAGAAGCTATGTGTGAAGCCGCAAGAAGTCAGACGACTGCCCACAGTTAACATACCGCCACTGGGAACTCCAAGACGGGTGAAAAACCCACTCTAAGACACCACTGGATCCTTGGACAGGCGACTGTCTTTTAAAAGTTGACTACAGTTTTTGCAGCTGCTGACTTTTTTTATTGTTTGCAGAGCTGACGTAATAATATTTAGGGCCCATTCGTATTATTGGCATTGGGTTGTGCTGGGCAGCCTTGCTCAGTGCAGTCCCAGTGTTAAGACATTGCACCTTGCCTTGTTTTCTTAGAAGCCAGTTTATATCGCTGCGTTACGGTGGTGTGCACTTGGAAAAAGAACTGCATGCAGAGCTTTTTTTTTTTTTTTTCCTCAGCGCAGTGTGTTAAGGGCACAAACTACCACGTCGTAGTACTGATGGAGGGAAAAGATATGAATTAAGGTCTCTTATGACATTTCAGTGAAGTACCACCAAAAAGCAGTACACTTTGCCACGATTGATGCACTGGTCTTCCTAGCATGCCCTTGCCCTGAGCTGTTGATCTTCATTGCAAAATATAAAACTGCTGAACCTTTAGTGGTTGGAGTGATCTCTTCTCACATTATTTTTATTATATTTTTGTCTCAGATTGTAAACCTAGTCTGTGTTTTCCTATTAAGTGTCCCTTTCATTTCCTCTCTATATGGACCTCCCTGGCTGGCCTTGAGGGCTCCTGGCAATTTGCTTTTTGTTCTGAGGTTTTGCAGAGCTTGTAATTTTTTTATTTTTTTCCCTTCTTTTCTCTATATATCAAGAAGGTTTAACTGCCTGTATATAGCAGAGGAATTCTCCGTACTGGCAGCATTTAAAAATGCCAGTGAAACAATAGCATGCCTGTGAATGAGTTGGGGCTTTCTCTCCAGGCAACGCTTGGTTTGCTTTCACCTTAACTTTCGCTTCCAGGCAACAATTTTATTTTTAATACAGTATTTTTCTATAAATCTTGGATGAATGCCTCTTCAGTAAGTGGCTTCAGCTAAGACTGGGCCTTAAAACTTGTGCATCCCTTCCTGCTGCTTTTAAAACTATCTATCATATTTCTCATTTGTGAGGATGGTGTGTTTGGTTCCAAAGAATATTGAAGCCATTTTTCATGAAGGCCTTTTCACCTTCCAGTGCTATCTCTACGGTAAAGCTGCAGAGTTTGCCAAGTACATTGCTTAAAGTTGATATATTTAAATGCAACATTACCTTTTAAAGGATTAGTTCACCATAAAGAAAAAATGAAAAGGTGAACTAACACCCTACACCTTGCCGGCGGCGCGCGTGCTCGCCCCAGAGATGGGGGGGGGGGGGATAAAGACGTACAGGTACATGATTTTGCGCTGAAGGGCTGTCGCTGGCTGATAACATTTTCGTGCAGCCCAGGTGTGTCCATAGAAA